>VZSC01011081.1:159723-180917 GCA_013398225.1 Steatornis caripensis | reverse complement strand
AGAAACTGAAAATATATTGGGCTATTGATTAAGCATGCATTATTAATATTTTTAAGAATTATATTATTATATATTCAGAGAACATCAATACAGCAAAAAAACTTCAGAATTTAGATTAAAATTCAGAATACTGCTTAGAAAAATACATCAGAAATAACATTAATTTGAAAATTGGGACAATTTTGTACGTTAACAATTCACTTAATTTTGTATAGCAGACAGTACAACTTCAGGAATCATATAATTGTGAATTTACTACAAATATATTTAACCACTTCTTTTAATTCTTACTTTTAAATTACTATATTTTGAAAGGAAAATAAAAACTTATTGCAGTCATAAACTTATTTTCTACCAATTTTTGTGCTTTCAGGATATGCTAAATTATTACTAGTAGTGTCATTCTTTATCTAGGTCCTGCTTTGCAAGCAGATTTCTAACTTAAAGTAGGTTAAACCATTTAAATATTCCCTCACTATCTCCTTTAAGTCTTTTAAAAAATACAGAAGTTTTTATCTTTTCTAGATTCCTAAATGTAGAGATCACAAGGTCACAAAGTGATCATGTATGGAGCTGAAGTTTAAACTCCATTTCTAAATCCCATTTTAGCAAACCGAACCTTAGCAATATTGCTTAAAGACCTTTTTGTTTTGGCAGAAATTGAATGAATTGAGCTAAATCCAACATAATCAACTGCTTTACTGACTTGGCTGTCTTGTAATTAAAGGCCTTAAATTGAAATTTTAAAAAGCCCTTATAGCTAATTTGTCTTTTTCAGTTTTTACTTGTTTTTAGAGCAACTGTTTCAATATATTCTTAGAAATAAAATAATGAAGTGCATTTGCAATTAATAATTTCTCTAATTTAGCATGTCTCACTTTTTATTATGTTTTCTACTATTTTCTTTCAGCTCATTGAATATTTGGATCTGTTTGGAATACTTTCTTTTTTACTCATGTTTAATTAATGATTTCCGTAAACCTATTTTAGCTTAGAGATGATTTCCAGGCATTTTTCTGTAGTACCACAAATACTCAGTGCATGAAATTCAATATTTGTGTTGCTCATGGACTAAATTATTCATAAAGTGTGAGTTAGTCAAGCCATCTGCTCAATCAACCCACAAAGAAAGAGACTATACTAAATCCCTTAGATTTCTGTATTCTCTGAGAAAGGTTATTTTCTCTTCAGCAATAAGATGCAGTAGAATTAAGGGTCTTTAAGAAACTTTAGACCATTTCTTTCTTGAAATATATGACTAATTATTTCTATTACAAATAATCTACGTTAAGATTGACTGCTTAGACATTCCAGACTTGCATTAGTCTGTCTGTAAATCTGTGATCCGTGTATGCGTGCAGGTGATAATATATTACAAAGAGATCAGTCCATAGCAGTAATAGTGCACAGTCTTGGACTGGAATTTTGGAAAGAAATCTAATTGTGTTTTCTGTCTAACAGTCAAACTCTAACATCTACTAAGCAGGTATTTTTGGTGATCACAGTCAGTAGCAGAGGAAATGGGTTCAGCGCTTAACTGATTCGTAATTCCAACATTTTCTCCACAAATTTAAAATAAATTCATATTCAGAAGGTATTTTAAACTTGCTTCCTACTCTTCACTTATAATCCTGAGTCCTCTCTATCCCTCCCTCACATCAGGGCACAAAAATCAAACCAAAACAAAAATAATATATCATAGTTGAAGTTTGTTTCCCTTAAAGTATCATTAGGTTACCAAAATGAATATATTAGATAAAGAAAAAATCACACACACAAACATTCTCTGAGGCTTTACATTTGATATAAAAATTAAGAAAATGATTTTTTCCCCACTCTCTTGTATAAACAAAGTAATGGGAATAGAACATTCATTGGTAGCATCTGTGGTAAGTAATTAAACCGTGGTGTTGAAATCACTTTCACAACATTAACACTTCCCCAAAGCTTATGATTTAATGAGCCCATTTATTAAAATCCTCAATATTATTTTCTATAAGTGGTCTCTTGTTATCTTTTATTACACTGTTCAAATTTTAATTTTAACTTCATTTGTAAATACGCGGACACATTTTTGGCACACACATTAGCTTTTGTTGGACTACTAGTACTACTGGGTCTATCTTTGAAACTGGTACTAATCTGACCAATTTACTTATCACTCTGATCTGTTACTGATTCAAATTTTTTTCAGCTTAGGAAACCAGATTTTTTTTTATTGCCCTCCCCCCTCAGCTTCTGCCTCTAGAGATGTATTTTCACAGTGATTTTATCAATCTATGTATTTTACATAGTGGCCAAAATACGGAGTGCAAAATATAAACTGCAAGCTTTCTACACAATTATACTGATGCAGAGATCTATGTTTAACCTCATCGTGCCAGGCTTTCTCTCCAGTAAATGAAGAAAAAAAATCTTTATTTCAAGATAAATCTCTAGTTAAAGTAAATAACTATGTCATAAGTTAGGTATTTTCTGTCTAGATATCTCAAGATAGTTCATTGAGGAAAAAAGTAATATCATAATTCTGAGACCCACGCATATTTTGCAATAGTGTTAAAATGCTATATAAGAAATAAGAAAAGTTCTAGAGGTCAAACTGCATTTATAAGGAAGATTTAAAAAAAAATCACATTAAAAAAGGGAAAATTAAAAAAATACCACAACACTAAAAGCAACAAAAAGATTGGACTATGACAAAATATTCTTATTGTCTGTTCTCCTTTGGTTCAAAGGCAGATGTTTTTATTTGAAGCTCTTCTGAATCAAATTATTTTTTATTTCTTCTGAAATTAATAAATCAAATAGAAGATTAGGTAAAAGCATGACAGATGCCAACAAATGGAACCCAAATGTTATTCAGTCGATAACAGGTAATAGCCTACATTTGAAAATTACAGGGTTTTTTATTTTTAACTGTAGTTACTAGTTAACTGTAGTTAACTGTAGTCTACCAAAATTGATGTAATTTTGATAGAACTCACATAAGAGAATAAGTAGAAAGAAATGGAATACAGAAGAAACATCTTTTCCCTAAATAACGTTCTCCTGTTTCAAGAATGATCTTCAAGTCTTAGAAATAGGCAAAAAGGGTGGATAAGAAAACGTCACATAGAAAAAAGTCTATTTAAACACCTTTTCTACATAGTATATTTCAAGGATAAATGTTACAAATGTCTAATATAAAAAATTCTTGTAGTACATGCATTAATCTCTAAAATGTTGATAGTTCAACTAGAACTAAAGAAAATGTTTCTGATTATGTTTTTCTGTTACGCAGAATCAATTTAAGGGAGAAGGAAGGATGCAGAAAACAGTACTACACTTGCAAAATAGTGACAATAGTAGGGAAGAGAAGTCCAATCCATTTCTTAGACCTCTCATTAAACTTTTTCCTGGAAGACCATTCATGATAGCAGTCCAGGCATTTGCAGTCCTCCTTTAGTTAAAAGTTCCTCCCTCCTTTAGTTAAAAGTGATGGATTTCAAATTATGTCAAGAACAATAAAGGTTTCTGCTTTTAAAACCATCTGTTGTTAACAATTGCTGAGAGTAGTAATTGATTTTTACCTTCAGTACTTTCAATGAGTTATGTCTGCATGACCTCTGGAGGCATGTTCTATGGATCACCAATATGGATCAGCAGCAAAACTTGCCACATATAAGGGTAATCTTTGCTAGGGTCAACTCTTACCCTGTTACTATGCTGATAAGCTAGTTACTCTAAAACTAGCTTAGATACCTCTACACTGAATTACAGAAATCATTACTGATCTGGATGATGGGGCAGAGTACACCCTCAGCAAGTTCGCTGATGACACCAGGCTGGAAGGAGTGGCTGACAGTGTCTGGGAGGATTGTACTGCCATCGAGAGGAACCTCAGTAAGCTGCAGAAAGGTGCTGACAGGAACCTCATGAAGTTCAACAACGACAAGTGCAAAGTCCTGCATCTGGGGAGGGAAAACCTCAAATACCACCACATGCTGGGGGCCACCCAGCTGGAAAGCAGCTTGGCAGAAAAGGACCTGGGGTCCTGGTGGACACCAAGTCGAACAGGAACCAGCAATGTGCCCTTGCCACAAAGAACGCTAACAGTGTCCTGGGCTGCTGAATTGACAACAGGTTGAGGAAGGTGATCCTTCCCCTCTACTTAGCACTGGTGGGGCCACACCTGGAGTGCTGTGTCCAGTTCTGGGCTCCCCAGTATAAGAGAGATAAGGGAAATAAGGGAAAGTAGAGAGTCCTGCGAAGGGCTGCTTAGGTGGTTAAGGGATTGAGCATCTCACTCCTATAAAGAAAGGCTGAGAAAACTGCGACAGTTCAGTGTAGAAAAGAGGGGGATTCTATTAATCTGGCAATTCTCAGTGGTGCCCAGTGTCAGGACCAGAAGGCAACGGGGCACAAACTGAAACACAGGATGTTCCTCTTGAACGTCGAGAACACTTTTTTACTATGAGGGTCACTGAACACTGGCACTGGCTGCCCAGGAATGTTGGGGAGTCTCCCTTCTTAGAGACATTCAAACGCTGTCTGGGCATGGTCCTGGGCAACTGGCTCTAGGTGACCCTGCTTGATTGAGCCCAGGGGCTGGACCAGATGACCTCCAGAGGTTCACTTCTACCTCAACCATTCTGTGAATCTGTGATTATAAGTAGAAAACGTGTACAGCTTACATTACAAAGGTATGGAAGTGTTACAACAAGGTAAAAGACATCTGGGTTTGACTCAGTCAGTCAAGTTTTCAAGGCAATTAGGTGTGCAATTTAAGCAATGCCTTACGGGGACTGTACAGCATGCTGCTCTCCAGGTAGCTACAACATAGCTCCTGTGCAGATAGGTTAAATCTACTCCAGTGACAGATTTTAATGTCTTTCTATTTTGGGGGTATTTCTGGCCCTCACTGAAAGGTCTTCCTACCTTGTTTACATCCCAACAGAACTGTGAAGTCTGCAGCAAGCTTGTTTTTCTCCTATGATAAAACTTCTCTCTCCAACATCTTTATTGTCTTCAGTAATAAAAATAGAGCCCGCTACTACATGATAAACTCCACAAAATAATTTGAAAATCCAGTAGCACTGTGTTTTTATATTATTGCCACTCATGAGTAAAATATATTACTGGAGAGTGAAACAACAGTGGTCAGTATATACAATGCAGTTTGAATCTGATGGTAATTATCATGATGTATGCTCGTATGCACAGCCAGGACAGGTCTAAGGCAAACAAGTATCTGAAAAGGTATTCAAAATAAGCAGCGCTGTTTAGGAACATAAACAACATTGGTAGACTTTTAAAAGTGCTTGGCACCTATTCATTTTCATTAAAATTGCTATGAACAGCTGGATGTTAAGCATGTTGGCAAGTCTCAGCAGATCAAGTAGATGCCTAAATGACAGTGTAGCTTTGCTGAAAGTTATGCTATTTTCATTGCTGAGATCCATGCAAGCTATTATGATACAATTTATGTGTATGATTAAAAAATGAGTGTAAATCAGACTTTGAACTGTAAAATGACATGGAGCACACCACTGTTATTTGACCCACTCCCATTTCATTTACTTTTACTTATTTCATTGAATATACAGGATTTTCAGATATGAGTTGTAATATCCTGGTATCCTAGTAAGTTAAAAGTTATGTAAAGAACTTAAAAATATGTTGCTAAAGAGGATGACTTAATAGCCACACATACATTGAACAATTTCTGCAACAATCTGATATGATGAACAATCTGACAGTAACTAAGACAGAAAAAGATAGAAAGGTGCCAAATAATGATTATAAATAATATTACCTTGTAAAAAAAAAACAACAGGCAAAATCTGTCTTCTCAAAACTAAAAATGTCATTTTATGCAATTAAAACTGTATTACACATTTAAGTATGCACTGAAAATGGTGGTTTTGAAGGTAAATGAAAGATATGCTCTTATTTATATGACCAGAGCTTATAATTGATTTGGACGGTTAATATAATCTAATGTATCGGTAAATACATGTTTTCACATGGACACACTCTATACATTCTAATGGGGACATTTATGAGAATGAATGTTTCACACAATGAACTGCGTAGAATGAGTAACAGAAGTGGAAAGTCTTTATCAAAACATTGTTCTGAACATTTGGCAATGCAGAACTGATATAAAGAGAGACAAGGTTTGTACTTTCTATTAATCATTGTCAATTACCAATAATTTTATGACCATGTGCAAAAGTGATTGACCTCGTGAAGATCTACTCTTTTACTAAATAGATCTACTGAAACAGATTTAGTAGCAAACCATATGCTCAGTATATCATCAGACACTGAATAAAAATTCAGGTAAGTAGGTTGCCTGTGTGTAAGATAAAAAAAGTAGTATTATAGCATTATGTTGCCACAACTTTCTATTTGAACAGCACCTCATGACAGCTTCAAACCATTTACTGATACTTTTCTGATATTTCCTGTTTTTTACTAAACTTTACTGATAGAAGACCAAATTTGGAAATGAAAGTCAGACATAACTCTGTTGAATGGTTATAATTTTCACTGTTCACAAATTTTCACACTGTCACTTGTCTACACAAGAAATGCTAGCCATAGTGACAGGACTTCTGGACAATTTTAGAATTAGCAAAAAGACAAAAAAGATCCATTTGGATGGTATCTGCACACTGCATTGAACTATCACATCTTTCTTCAGATAAAATATTAGCTGACAAGATACCTCCACAGCCAATTGATATAAAAAAAGAAAAAAAATAGCTTTACTGCACGATCTATATAAGAAAGTAGAGAAATCAGTCTATACCAACTATAATCAACTAATTGCCATTTCACAAGCAAGTGAAATTTCAGGTCCAAATTTCTCCTACCTTGATAAGCTAATAGAGGAATATGGACATCATCCTAGAAGTTTGCTTGAAACCTCCTTTTTTGTCGACTAAGAAGTTATTAATTCTTAATGTAATTAGTTCGTTTGTATTTACTTCAAGTTACATAAAAATTACATTTAAAATATTGTCAAACTTTCTTGTATTCCCAAATGTATATGTCTGATACAAATTGACATTCAAATCGACTGATTGCTTAATTCACTTGCATAAAACGAAGCATTTAGCTCATTTTGAGATGCCACATGCTGTCTAAGAATCCATACAGGGCCAGTAAATAAGGCATTTGATTTATGAGGGAATGCTTCCAGAAAATCCACTGGGAGCCAAGCAGCATGCTAATACATGGCACCTCTCAAATCAGCACACAGATTTGTTCCTATGTGCTGGGAAATGCACTGGATCTTTACTGCCTACAGCGGGTGGTCAGGAATCTAGTTGATGTGGAGAAGCCTACATACATAGGTGAATAAAAAACTGAATCATAACTTCAGTCCTTTCAGATGCAAGTTATAATCTCCTGGCATCCACTTCATTTAGAAATGATTGAAAGAATTCACAAAATGTTGTAGAGGATAATTGAATATACACACATACTTAGCATTTACTGCAGAAAAGTAGGTGAGAATGACTCTAATAAACCTAGAACTCTAGTCAGGTGTGAATTCATATTACCTGCACTTCTTTAGTGATGTTAGCGATGGTTAGAGAACTGAAAAAGGTTATCACTTTATATTTTCAATCACATTGCTCTGAAGGAGAAAGATAGAGATTGACTGACATACAGTGATACTCTATTTTTGCTAAGCAAAGGATCCTTCAATTGTTTCATCTAGCCTTATATATATTGAAAAGGTCAGAACTTGATGAACCTCAAGTTCAACAACTGTCTCGTTAATTGTTTTTTTAGCAGTGAAGAGAAATAACTCTTTGCCAAATGCCAGCTGAGTCGTGGAAGGAATTTACAAGTTTGCATCACAATGTCAATTATCCAAGCGAGGATTTCAAGGGTTTCTGCTCGATTATTATATGCAAATTCATATGCACTTTTAAAATCACATACAGCCAAACGTAACAAGTGCACTCTGAGAGGGTTTAGAGGCTTAGCATTTCGTACAGGTTCTCTACAACATCTCTGTATAAATAAGAACAGAACTCAGGTGGATGGGTTCACTTTCTCTCCAGTGACTTACAGAGTGCTTAAGTACTTCACACAGACCAGATTGTTTCTGCCCCTGGGCAACAAATGTAATTTAGATGCCTATATCAGTTTCACTGCATCTGAGCCACAGTGTACTTAATATTTATTATCCTACTGATGTGATTTGTAAGCCTCTGAAAGTGGTATTATTAAAAATGTTGCAGAGAGAAAGACAATAACGTTTGCTTTAGCCTATGCTATTTTTTAGCTTTCGTAGTTACGCGATGATCTACTATCACAAGCAGTTGCAAAAAATAATCCATGATAAACACAGCACACTGGTAGAGTACACATTGTCTGTAACTTAAGCATTTCTACAAGTAAACATTTGTGCTCTTTTTATCATGCACATCTTTGCTGAGAAACATTAAAACATAACATCCTCATTCTTTACTAGTCACGTTATTCTAGGCACTCAGTATCATGTGTTAACTCCTAGCTCTTGCTTGTAAATTCCATCAGCAGCCCAATTGTCATTAGCAATTTCTCACTCTTAAGAAACTCCATGAAAATAATTTTTTTCCCCACAGAAACTGCACACATTTTTGGCTCGTGCTGTAGCCTCAACATTAACAGATACATTACAGTGTGTACAACCAGGAAAAACAAGCTTTTCATCGCAGTAAATGTGATTACATCACTAGTGAAAAAAAAAAAGGGCTAGTCAGAGGCTCAAACATGCTGATGAATTGCATTGAATTTTTCCAGGTACAGCTTGAGTCTGGGAATGGGAGCTACAAGCATAGAAGAAACCATTTTGTTTTGGGAAAGGGGAAGAGAAAGATAAGGAGAATTGAGTGACATATAGTTTTCTATACTGTTTGCCTTTAGGGCCGTAAGTTAATGTTTTAGCTATAGCTGCAGGCGAGGTCAGATTTTTGCCTATATAGAATTAGTGAGGATTCAGAGGAACTGTTTTACTCCCTGAGCAGAGTGGACGGTAACCATTACATCACGCATCATGGGGAAGGTAATCATTAGGTGATGGATGGGTAAGGACAGTCACCAGGGAACCAGGTAAGAACACTTTAGCTATTCTAGCCAGACCTTAATGAGTATATCTGTCCATAGCTATAGATTTTCAGTTCTGTATTGGGTTTGCATGGCAAGGTTTTGGTAGTGGGGGGCTACAGAGGTGGCTTCTGTAAGAAGATGCCAGAAACTTTCCCCATGTCCGACAGAGCCAATGCCAGCCAGCTCCAAGACAAACCCCACACTAGCCAAGGCCGAGCCCATTAGCCATGGTGATAGTCCCTCTGTGATAATGTGTTTAAGAAGGGGGAAAAACCGCTGCATGACAGCAGCCAGAAGAGAGGAGTGAGAATAGGTGAGAGAAACAACTCTGCAGACACCAAGGTCAGTGAAGAAGGAGGGGGAGGATGTGCTCCAGATGCCAGAGCAGAGATTCCCCTGCAGCCCGTGGTGAAGACCATGGTGAGGCAGGCTGTGCCCCTGCAGCCCATGGAGGTCCATGGTGGAGCAGATATCCACCTGCAGCCCGTGGAGGACCCCACGCTGGAGCATATGGATGCCCAGAGAAGGCTGTGACCCAGTGGGAAGCCCGCACTTTAGCAGGCTCCTGGCAGGACCTGTGGTCTCACGGAGAGAGGAGCTCATGCTGAAACAGGTTTGCTGCCAAGACTTGTGACCCCCATAGGGGACCCATGCTGGAGCATTCTTCCTGAAGGACTGCACTCCATGGAAGGGACCCACACTGGAGCAGTTCATGAAGAAGCCCACGGGAAGGACTCACGTTGGAGAAGTTCATGGAAGACCCCATGACGGAGCAGAGGAAGAGTGTGAGGAGCCCTCCCCTCCGCCTGAGGAGGAAGGAGCTGCAGAGACAATATGTGATGAACTGACTGCAACCCCCATTCCCTGTCCTTCTGAGCTGGAACAGGGAGGAGCTAGAGAAAATTGTGAGTAAAGTTGAGCCCAGGAAGAAGGGAGGGGTGGGGGAAAAATGTTTCTAAGATTTGGTTTTATTTCTCATTATCCTACTCTGATTTGATTGGTAATAAATTAAACTAATTTCCCCAAGTTGAGTCTGTTTTGCCCGTGACGGTAATTGGTGAGTGATCTCTCCCTGTGTTTATCTCAACCCATGAGCGTTTTATTCTATTTTCTCTCCCCTGTTCATTTGAGGACGGCAGTGATAGAGCGGCTTTGGTGGGCACCTGGTGCTGAGCCAGAGCCAACCCACCTCAATCTCTGACTAAAAGGTTCACAAGAACATTCTAGTATAAACAATGAAATAAATGTACATGTACATGTACATGTGTATGTGCACGTGTACATATATCCATGCATCAACATATGCTGGGGGCCAGCCAGCTGGAAAGCATCTTGGCAAAACAGGAGCCAGCAGTGTGCCCTTGCTGCAAAGAAGGCTAACAGTGCTCTGGACTACATTACACAAAGCATTGCCAATAGGTCAAGGGTGGTGATCCTTCCCCTGTACTAAGCACAGATAAGGCCAAATCTGGAGTGCTGTGTCCAGTTCTAGTTTCCTCAATAGAAGAGAGACATAGACATACTGCAGAGAATTAAATGAAGGGTCACAAAGATGATGAAAGGATTGGAGCATGTCTCCTATAAGGAAAGACTGAGAGATCTGGGACAGTTCAGCGTGGAGAAGGGGAGCCTCCGGGGGACCTTACTAATGTGCCTAAGAACCTGAGGAGAGGGTCCGTAGACGATTGAACCAGGCTCTTTTCAGTCGTGCCCAGTGACATGAGCAGACGCAATGGGCACAAACTGAAACATGGGAGGTTCTGTCTGAATGTCAAGAAACACTTTTATACTGTGAGGGTGACTGGGCCCTGGCACAGCCCTTAGAGGTATTCAAAAGCCATTTGGACATGATCCTGGGCAACTAGCTCTAAGTGGCCATGTTTGAGAAGACCAGATGAACTCCAGAGGTCCCCTCCAACCTCAGCCATTCTGTGATTATGTGTAAGTTTATCATATTACGTCAAAAAAGATATATCCACAAAACATCTTTAGTGTTTTGGCTTAGTTTCACATGTACTAATTTTATTTGATTTGTTAAAACATTAAAATTGTTTTATTCAAATTTAATTTAAAAATACTGCCTAAAATTGAGGGCAACTGTAGTACTTAGCCACAAAAAGTAGCTTCTTAGAGTTTTTGAACAGCTGACAAAATACAACGTCTGATTAACAATATTTTTTTTGTTTCTTGTTTGTTTGTTAACTTACTCTCAGCGGTTACTAAAAATCACAGGAACAATATTTTTAATAGGCTTGTAAATTAACAATTCAGGTAAATAATCTAAAGTACTTCAGCATTAACAAGGTTTAAGTCTCCCACCAAATTTTCACTCTCCTTGAATCCTTTAAGAGTGAAAATGAACATAAATGAAAATGTATTTTCTGTACAGATCAGCACAAAATATTTGGAACACTTATTGAAAGGAAGTAACTAAATCTTACCTATTATAACATGAAATAATTTCTTATATTGGTCAAGCCACTAATCTTTCTAGTTTGAATTGAATGAAGAAATAAGGACTGATTTAGTTTAGCAGATGGTTTCAGGCAAATCAAAGGAGAAAATTTAAACTGAAGTTCTATGGCAATATTGCAGGTTTTATTATTTCATTTTCAGCTTCATGATACTTTCCTTTTAATATGTTAATACTGATTGGCTTTGCCTAAATTTTTTTATTGAATTTTGAATTATATTCTTTGATATCCTATTACTCAAGTCTGACTACACTGCCAATATAATTACTGCACCTTGAAAGTGAAATGAGGTACAAAAACTCAGGATATAAATTTAAGCCTTCATTTTAAGAGGATCTCTGTACAACCTTTCCAATCTGCTAATAGTCTTTGCCATCTATGACTTCATCTTTTTTAGTGAATTTAAAAGTAAGGAACCCAAATAGTTTTTTCTCTAAGGTCCAATGATTAGCTTTTAATTTTGACCTGGCTTCTCTCCAGGGACCTCTTCCATTAATTTTCAGTTCAACGAAAATTAAGAGTAGTTTATTTGATTTATATTTAAGTATAAATCGTAGTAGGAAAAATTTCACCTTCTGCTAACAAAAAGTAAAGTTTCACCTATCATTTTGTTAGATATTAATTTTAATTTTGAAATAATGTTTAAATACTTTTTTAACATTACAACAAATATGTATATGATGCCATAATCAATTATAGACCAGTACCAGTGCATAAGGGTTAATTTTCAGATTAAATTGAACTAAAAAATACAGAGAATTGCTAAAGTTGTGGTGGTGCATCCCCCCCACATCAGGCTGTGCCATGACATCAGGGCCAGTCAACATGGTACAAGTACAATCGAATGTGACAATTTGGGGACAACTGAATTAGAGACATGAAACAATGTGGTACTCTGCTATCCTGGGACAAGCACAGTGAGTTAGGATGATTAGGCACTCTCTAACCTGGAACTTCTGCTGCCTGGGAAATGTACTCGAGATTTCCCCTGCCTGGATCATAGCCCACTCGAAAAGGTGCTAAGATTACTTGACAAGAACTATGGCCACAATGAAAAAAAAGTACTGACCAAAGTCAGTCATCCTGTGACCTTATAAACCGTGGTCCCAAGTGAGGCCCTTTGAGCTATACAGGACCACAGCAGGCTGTGACCGTGTATCTGCCCCTGAGTTGGGACACTTCTCATGGCAGATTTTTGAAACCTTCAAAGTAGTTTTCATGTTGTGATTCAGATCGTCTGCTGACAGAAGGCGACTGTCCTGGTTTGGGCTAGGACAGAACCAATTTTCTTTTAGTAACTTTACTTTTTAGTTAAGTCTTTCTGAGAGGCTGCACTCTCTGAAATTAACTGCATGCTTTTCCAGACAGTAGCTGCTTCTGGCAGCGATAAGGCTTGGTGTTTATAGTTAGTGCTGGAACATCAGTAGGAATGGTATGCAGAAAGGCTCTTGCTTATAGTTATCCCTATGGAGACCAAGGTCGATGCTTGCTCCTGCTAACTTTCTTATGTGCCTGAACTGAAAGAGCAGAGAAGCGGTCACACCTGTGACCCTGCAGTGGGGAGGAGCAGGTTGGACAGGTGACCCAAAACTGACCCAAGGGAGTATTCCATCCCATACGCGTCATACTAGATACAAAGCTGAGGGATCATGAGGGTCACTCTCTCTTCTTCTATGGCCGGTGTCTGAGGAGGACTCTGTCCAATTCTTCTGCCTTTGATCCTGATCTCTGTGTTCCTGAACCCAGCTTCTGCCTGCTATTGAGTACAGTCTGGGACTTTCTCAGGCCGTGCCCCGCAGCGTCTGGGTGCNCTAAAAAATACAGAGAATTGCTAAAGTTGTGGTGGTGCATCCCCCCCACATCAGGCTGTGCCATGACATCAGGGCCAGTCAACATGGTACAAGTACAATCGAATGTGACAATTTGGGGACAACTGAATTAGAGACATGAAACAATGTGGTACTCTGCTATCCTGGGACAAGCACAGTGAGTTAGGATGATTAGGCACTCTCTAACCTGGAACTTCTGCTGCCTGGGAAATGTACTCGAGATTTCCCCTGCCTGGATCATAGCCCACTCGAAAAGGTGCTAAGATTACTNGTTAACAAAGAGCATCTGTCGTCCATTTAATAGCCAGAATAACTCTAAACTGTGACATCACCAAAGGAAAAGAGTGAGTAATTCACCATGCTTAGATTTTTGTGAGGTTTTCAAAGATTATTGAGAACCAAAATTTACTATAATATGCAGAGAAAGAAACACCTTTATCATACGTTAATCTATATACCTGTGTGAGTGTGTATATGNCTGACCAAAGTCAGTCATCCTGTGACCTTATAAACCGTGGTCCCAAGTGAGGCCCTTTGAGCTATACAGGACCACAGCAGGCTGTGACCGTGTATCTGCCCCTGAGTTGGGACACTTCTCATGGCAGATTTTTGAAACCTTCAAAGTAGTTTTCATGTTGTGATTCAGATCGTCTGCTGACAGAAGGCGACTGTCCTGGTTTGGGCTAGGACAGAACCAATTTTCTTTTAGTAACTTTACTTTTTAGTTAAGTCTTTCTGAGAGGCTGCACTCTCTGAAATTAACTGCATGCTTTTCCAGACAGTAGCTGCTTCTGGCAGCGATAAGGCTTGGTGTTTATAGTTAGTGCTGGAACATCAGTAGGAATGGTATGCAGAAAGGCTCTTGCTTATAGTTATCCCTATGGAGACCAAGGTCGATGCTTGCTCCTGCTAACTTTCTTATGTGCCTGAACTGAAAGAGCAGAGAAGCGGTCACACCTGTGACCCTGCAGTGGGGAGGAGCAGGTTGGACAGGTGACCCAAAACTGACCCAAGGGAGTATTCCATCCCATACGCGTCATACTAGATACAAAGCTGAGGGATCATGAGGGTCACTCTCTCTTCTTCTATGGCCGGTGTCTGAGGAGGACTCTGTCCAATTCTTCTGCCTTTGATCCTGATCTCTGTGTTCCTGAACCCAGCTTCTGCCTGCTATTGAGTACAGTCTGGGACTTTCTCAGGCCGTGCCCCGCAGCGTCTGGGTGCCATATTTGTCATCGGTGGGGGGGAGCTCAATATTGGTTTTGTACATATTTTTATATTTGTATATATTTCATTATTATTTTTCCTATTATTATTATATATTATTATTATATTTAGATTAAAGCTGTTTTAACTTTTCCAATCCATAAGTCTCTTTCCCTTTTCTCTTTTCCCCCCTCTTTGCGGAGGGAGGGTGTTAACAAAGAGCATCTGTCGTCCATTTAATAGCCAGAATAACTCTAAACTGTGACATCACCAAAGGAAAAGAGTGAGTAATTCACCATGCTTAGATTTTTGTGAGGTTTTCAAAGATTATTGAGAACCAAAATTTACTATAATATGCAGAGAAAGAAACACCTTTATCATACGTTAATCTATATACCTGTGTGAGTGTGTATATGTGTGCATGCATGTGATTTAATTTAGGAAACTTGACTCTTTAAGTTGCTGTGTTCATTAATAATTACTGACTAATTATTGCTAAAAATAATATAATCTAATTTTATGATTTATTGTAATAGTGTTAATATATCTTAAATTGCTGCTACAAATTGCTCGAAGTTAAATAGGACCCATACTTACACGTTAAATCACCATCACTGAAATCCCAATACTACACTCCTTTAGACATAAACTGTTGACCAAGTCTGGGACTAGGAGTGTATCCAGCCACACCTAGACTGCTCTCTGAGGAGTTTAGAAATCAAGGGAGTCCCTTCTGAACCTCATGACTCAATGGGAGGACATTCCTTACACCTTTTCCCTAAGCCCTATACACATACTCCAACCTGATCCTGACTCGATTTCCTCATCCAACCTCTGTATAAATCACTCTCCCCAATCACTGTGTAAATCACTCCCAAGCACCACTCTGACTCAATTTCCTTTGCACATTACCTTCACACACTAACAGAGTGAAGCTTGCCATTGAATTCTGTAAAGCTGCGTTTTTTTATATAAATTTGTATTAAAAATCACTTTTCCTAATATCTTTGATGGCAGTTCTTTAAGAGCTTAATCACTCTCCTCCATGACCAAAGTATATCACTCTAAAACATTTATTTTTGAAAGTCCTTACAAACAGTTTTGAAATGGTTATAATTTTTTTTCATATACCCTACTCACTAGACACCTGCCTCCTGGCTGTTCAGAAAGACATGTTATCTCTAAAAGTTGGACTTAAATCTGAAGAAAGAAGATTTATGAGAAACTTTGTGAAAGATACACAATGGAATTAAGTTTGAGATCAACACAACTGTGTTAGGAGTTTATAGGTGGGTGCCAATTATGTGAGATATCAATTATACATGTTTACATTTGCAATGCTTATCTATGACAGGCAGTGCAAATCTACGATTTAATTCATTTGCTGAACATGGGATATGGTGATACTTCAGCTAACTTAAGGTATCTAGGATATTCTCATGAGGATGATGTATAACAAAGTGGACACAATTCAGTTCCGTGAATTAGGGTCATTAGCGCTGTTGGCAGTGTCTCAGGGTATCTTTATGTGTTACAGCCATGAAGACACCAGAAGAAACAGGTACTGTGAATTGTGAGCATAGCTACTCAACTATACAGGGATTTGCCTTTAACAATATGGATAAAGAGTTGCAACACTTCATAATGTGGGGATCACTGGTTTACATGCAATTAGCAGTGCAGAGGTAAGTAAAGTATGTGATGCCTAGATGAAGTAAAACCCATATTGACTGGAGTAATGGAGCTAAATTTATGAGCCATTCATTTAGAATTTGTAGTGGGATTATAAGCTTCCAAACATAAAATTAGTTGGAAATCTTGCCTCTAAATTAATTTCAGCTGATACTTTATATACCATAGAACCGCCTAGGTTGGAAGCCACTTTGAAAGATTTTCTGGTCCAAATTTTCATGGGAAAGGGTGTCTAGACGAGAATGTGACATTATACACCTTACACACATACATACATTACCTGATATTTTACATAATGCTGTTGAAAGGAAAGTAATCTTTTTAATCTTGGTCTATTTTTCACCATTTTCCACAATTCACAGAACAAAAAAAAAATAGTTGTATTCCTTCCATCTGACTTACGTCAATAGCCTCATTTAACTCATTTAATTAGTGGTAGAACTTGCAGACATTAATTATAAATAAAATTATTACTAAGAACTAGGGCAAGGACCAGTAACCAACAAAGTCTGCAAGATCTCTTTCCACATGATAAGAGCTAGAGGTGAGGCTGGTGTGTAAACAATTTAAGTTACCTTTTGTAAGTGTTTGGCAGATTTAAAAAAACACTTTAAAGACTGCAGTAAAGCTCAGTATTGTGTGCTACCTTCTTAGTTGGCATAGATGTCAAAAAATAAACAGCTCATATTTCTGACAAAGAAACCCTTAACTTTGTCATATTTGACTGTTTCTTTTGTAGCACATTTTATATTGGAAAGTAAAACAAAAAAATCCATCCAACCCTCTGAGATCTCAGCATGCCACAAAGTGCCTGTAAATCTTAGCATCATGATTTATGATAGTTCTTGTTTTAATCGTCTCCTTCCTAGCATTCTTTTCTTGATCCCTTTCAGAGTGGGTATATTTTTTGTACATCATAGACATTACAATACCAGTATTTGGTCACGTAGTGAGCTGCCCGTCTTAGCCTACCTTCATCTTTCTTCCCATATTCTTCAAAATATTAGCTGAAACAGAATAACTACCCAAACATGCCAGAGAATCATATGCTATGCTTATAGTGGTAAAGGAAACATGGCAACAAACAAACGTGTAGTACCAATTGAGTTAGGGCAGCAATCCCCTATAGCATACTTGTCTGGAAGAGAGCTAACTGGAGTGGTCAAACCAGAACCAGGGATTGAGTTAACAACTGAGCAGTAAGAGTGACCAAGATCTGGTGTTTGAGGTCTCTCCCTGTTTTTCTTTTTATTTTGTGGTGTTATATACCCCATATGAAGGAACCTCAGGAAGGTATTTGAAGATTCCAGTATCAATATTTACTTGATTTTTAAGCAGATATTAACTTGGATTTCTTTCTTGATTTTGGACAAGAGAGTCATTCTGGAAGGTTAAAATGTAGAATAACAACTAGGCTTCACAACCAAAAGTATTTGCCATTGTCATATTATTTCTGTCTCTTTTTCTTTCATGGTCTGAAGGAAACAAATTTTTCAGATTCAGACAAAAAAAATGACAGCCCTTCATCCAAAGACACTGCAATAAACTTGAGGACTGGACCAACAGATACTCAAGAAGTGCAGAATTGTGAAACTGAAGAGGAGTAACCACAGATTTCATAACATGCTAAGAAGGACAGGCAGAGTAGTAAATATTCTCAGAAAAAAACCCTGAGGATTATGACACATACTGGGCTGAGCATGAGCCAACAGCATGAATAAGGAAAACTGCATATTGGTCTACCTCAGGAAAAATTCTGTCAGCAGACCATATGAAGTTACTATTCCCATAATACCCGGCACACCTGGAATATTGTTTCCAATTTGCACTCCACGATTTGAAAGACATAGAAAGAAACTGGAGAAGGTCCAGTGATGTGTCACTGAGACGGTATGTTAGCTAGGATAGGCTGAGAAGTGGCTTGTTTAATTTGGTGAAGAGAAGGCTAAAGCGATGACCTAATAGCAACTTAAGCCTTCTTGAAGGGAACATCAAGGAACCAAGTTCTTCTTGGTAGCATCATAAAATGTAAGTAGGGTCAAACGCCCCAAGTTGTAACATGGACAGTTTTACTTTTAAACACTCAGAGTATTCAGCAGTTGCAGATTATAAACTGATGAGAGTTTTCACAATAACAGTGATATTGTTGTTGTTATTATTATTATTAAAAATATAAAATAATAATTAAAAATACCTGAGGTGGAAGCAGTGGTAGTCTGATATAAGCAAGTAGCATACTTAGGTCGTTGCATCGCCTCTGCATATCATACTTCACCCACATCATTAAGGCATGGAAAATGGTCTCTTCATCAGGAACATTCACATCATCACTCGCAAGAAGTTTATGGAGTTCTTCGGCCGGTAGAAGTAAAAATTCTTGATTTCTTATAACTTCCATTATATTCTCCTGAGAAGAATAAAGTATTTCAGATTCAGTAACATAACACTGGATGAAAATAAACGTAACTGTTAAAGCTAATAAACCCATAGTATTAGACATCTGCCATATACAGCCCTCTTACAGCTCATGAGAAAAAAACCTCAAATATTATTAGAATTAAACAGCTATAGTTATAATTCATTTAGGAATATATTCAGAAAACAGTATGAAGATTATATGGTAATATTGTAATTTAAGATTGTCAGAATTAGGAAAGGCTAGAACAGATCTGCATATTGTTTGAAATTTTTATAAATTCAGTTTTAATTCAGCACATTCAATATATTGTAAATATTTACATGCACATACTACATTTTCCTGTATTTTTTCACTAGCTAATCTATTTCTTAAATAATTTGTCAGTCATATACAGTTATATTATCCATATCCAGATGATGGCTGTCTGTAAATATGACGAGGCTGAGAGTAAGATCAACACCATGAACTTAGCATTATTTTATGAACTTGTTTAGAACAGATTGTTAACATTCAGCTAACATGCAAAATGTATACAGCAATTAAAATCTCACAGCATTGAAATTTATAATATATATAGGAATAGCTATTAAAAAAACCCAAAACAAAACCCATGTAAACTATATAAAATATATAGATATAGACCATATGAACTAAACAAAAATGTTTCATTTAGTTGACTGAATCCTAAGACTTAATTAAACACTCTGAACTACCTACCCTACATTAACAGGATACAACAGAAGCACAGTTCTGCAGGGTATCTGGCTCCAAATATTTCTTTTATCAAAATTGAGGGAAATGGATAATTCCACCACTACACCCACTCAATTTAATTCCTAGCATATCAAAATTCAAATTAATGCTGTTTATAACTGCCTGTTTGGGTCTGGGCCGAGGGAATGACTGACTGGTCATCAGGAACTGAAATAAAAGTAACATAGTATTATTGAAGTGATATAAACAATACAGAAAAAATAGTGCAAGACTTTAAACATCTCAATTATACTCTGGTCCTAGTAAGTCACATGCTGCCTTCCTCTCACCCCATGCAATAGAAGGAAATCATTATTTTAATTCTCCAACGTAATATTTTTTAAAGTTACTGCTTAAAAGAATCTATTACAAACTGTATATTATTTGATATAAGATAGCAGAGATGAATAATACAGACATAGATGACATGCAAATAGAATACATTATCTAAAGTGATGCTTAGTATTATGAATGTGAATACTTTTGCATGTAAAACTTAACTTCCAATAAGTAACTTTTTAATTCTATATATACACTCAAACCAGGATGCTGACAGAACAGACAACCAAAGGTATATGTACAGTAATGGTCTGTACTAACTGTGCTGTTAAGTTGTCTTTACATAACTGATAATTAGATCAAAATATGACTCAGTTCTTTTTTTAAATTGCTTGATTGTCAATAGGTACCTAAAAAAAATAGATTTTTATGGCCTAAGGTTTTAATCTGTTGACTCCGAATAAAGTTTAAATTGAGTTACTAGAACATTGTACAATTGCTTGGAAATATAAGGGAACTAGATTGCAGGCACTTATCCACAAGCTGGCTTAATTAATTTTAATTAAAAAGTCATAAAACTCAGAAAATTTCATTGCACTTCTCAATAAAATGATTTATAAGCTGAAGTTTAATTAAGGCTGGTTAAACTGACGTTAAATCTCACTATGAAAAAAAAAAATCTATCTCTACTTTTTAATAGGAACCAACATCAAACTTTGCAATAGCATATTAATCCAAAGACCTAATATTGTTGAGAAGCATTGCAATGGTGGAATACCTTTTATGAACTCACAGAACTTAATTAATTTTGAATAACACTCAGAGTAGGGGCTCTAAATTCAGAATAATAATTTTAGGTTTAATTCAGATTTTTTTATCATTTGGATATATGTTTAAGAAGAACTTATTCCAGCCTCTGTACTGATTTACCACTGGCTGAAAGTAGAATTTAACAGAGTTTTCAGACAAAACATATGAGCTCAAATCTCTTTTTCTAAACATCTGGACTTCCACTAGTTTCATGTCACTGAGGGCTGAGTATTGTACAAAATGCTACTTAATTAAATTCTTCATATAACTGCAACTTCTGAATATATAAACATGTATATGGTATATTTATGTATTTTATACATATAAACCAGCCATAAAACCCAGGTTATACATCTTCAGAGGTAAAAACACTCTCCTTCAAGTATTTGGCTAAATTGACTATTGAGTATTTAGAACTTCCTAGATCACATTTTAGTTTCTTGAGATTCATTTCATTTGGAGCAGCAAAGAACCTTTCAATGGCTTGCTGTTTTATCATAATAGAAATAATCTATTATATGTTTATTGTGGAAAAATAAAACAAAAATTAAATTATAAAATTATAAAAAATAAATTATAAAAATTAAATTACAAAATCAATAAAATAAAAACTTTTTTGAAAATATAATTGGTCTTCGT
>VZSC01011081.1:127512-150347 GCA_013398225.1 Steatornis caripensis | reverse complement strand
GGGGGGGGGGGTGCAGTGCTCAAACCACGACAATTAGCTTTGCTCAAACCACGACAATTAGCTTGTGTTTAAGTTAAGTTCTCACATAATTTATTATCATTCTACTCCTCTTAAAATCCACCACTTACGAAGTCATCTGTACTTTTTAAAAGAATGATCTGAGCAAACTGCACCCGAACTCAACTTCCCAAGCTATTTACCACAAAGCCAGTGTTTCCTTACATAATTAAACCTTCTCTGTACAATACAAAATAAGATTTCTAGACTACTTATCACTCATCTAAAGTCCTCTCATTTCTTTCTTGTCAACACAAACAAACAGATAAATCCTTCTGTAAATAAACAAAACATGACTAGATGAGATTTACACCTGAAATTATGCTGCCTAACACATATGACTTTAAAGTAGAACACAGTTATAAACATTCTTTAAGATAAAGAATATAAAACAGCATGGGGATTTGTTAAATTTTTAGGATTGGATCTCATAATACCCTAATGCTTTAGGAAGTATTCATTATATTTAAAAATACGGTATTTATTCAGATAAACTTATTGACAGTTGATACAGTCTTGCACAGAATTTAAGTACCTAGTGTTTAGGTTCTCATAGAACATAAAAACAGTTGTATGCGTTTAGAGGAAGCAAAGGTCCATTTGTGAACAGCGACCAGTGTAATTTTGACAATGATTAGCAGGAAATTTAAAAGGTAGATGTTATATCTTCCCTGTGTATCATAGATTTTGGAAATCTGTGGGTTTAGGGATTTCCTGTATGAGGTGTTTAGAAGACCTTTGAGGTTTTCTCTTCAATTTATTTAATAGTACTTTGAATCTATTTAGCTTTTGTCTCCATAGAATCTCTTGTAGTCAAATACACAACTTAAGCACATATCTGTAAAAGGTAAGTATTTGCTTTTGTTTGGTTTTAAATCTTTTGCTCAAATAGATTTGAGGAAGCTCAATTCTTCAGTCAAGGCAAATAATATCCCTTTCACCATTTCCATGCCACTTATGTGTATATTATAGCCTATCCAGCAGTCATATCTTCTCAATTGCCAAAATAAATACCCAAAACCGCCAATGCCAATGTAACACCTCTATTCTTAGGGAGATAGGGGGCTTTTTCATATTTTCAATTATTATTCCATTATTATCCTTAGCTACAACTAAACAGAGTGCCCTGGCAATGCCATTCCAAGATGATTTTACTGCAGCTGATCCAAGGAGAGAAAAGAACACCAAACAGCCTCACATGAGTCTTCCCATGAAAAGGAAACCCAAGCTGCAGCATTTATATTTGATATGGATGGCAGAGGATTCAGACTTCACTCTGTAGCACATACTCGCAGATCTACTTAGATGTAATCATCACTCATTCTTTTTTTGTGCTTTTTATTTTTCAAATATTATTTGCAGGGTTAGATAACTAGCATTACAAGCAGTATTAAAGACGTAAACAAAGCATGGAGTGGAGTAGGATTTGGTGTTTCCTGTTTTGTCCTTGTCCTGGTTTGGGCTAGGACAGAACCAATTTTCTTTTGGTAACTTTATTTTTTAGTTAAGTCTTTCTGAGAGGCTGCACTCTCTGAAATTAACTGCATGTTTTTCCAGACAGTAGCTGTTTCTAGCAGTGAAAAGGCTCTATGTTTAAAGTTAGTGCTGGAACATCAGCAGGAATGGTATGCAGTAAGCTCTTGCTTATAGTTATCCCTATGGAGACCAAGGTTGATGCTTGCTCCTGCTAACTTTCTTATGTGCCTGAACTGAAAGAGCAGAGAAGTGGTCACACCTGTGACCCTGCAGTGGGGAGGAGCGAGTCGGACAGGTGACCCAAAACTGACCAAAGGGAGTATTCCATCCCATACACGTCATATGCGATATAAAGCTGAGGGATCATGAGGGTCACTCTCTCTTCTTCTATGGCTGGTGTCTGAGGAGGACTCTGTCCCATTCTTCTGTCTTCGAACTCGATCCATGCATTCCTGAATCCATTTCCTGCCTGCTGCTGAGTACAGCCCGGGACTTTTCCGGGCCATGCCCCGTATTGTCCAGCTGACGTATTTGTCATTGGGGAGAGCTCAATATTGGTTTCGTATATATTTGTATATATTTTATTATTATTTTCCTATTATATTATATATATATATACACACTATATATATAGTGTATACATGTAGTATATATATTATTATTGTAGTTAGATTTAACTTTTCCAACCCATAAGTCTCTTTCTCTTTTCTCTTTCCCCCCACTTTGGGGAGGGAAGGGGTTAACTAAGAGTGTCTGTGGTCTGTTTAATAGCGAGCCCATCTTTAAACCGTGAGAGTCCTCTGTTGCCTTCCTAATACTCCCAGCACTCCCCTTCTTTTGTAACTGCCCTAAGTGCTCAGCAAATATTCTCATAAGCAGACAAGTGATCTACATGAATAAAAGTTGTTTGTATTTTTCCCTGATAAGAGATAGCTAGTTAAGCTCCCATCACTACATGTATACAGATTATTCCTCCACCTGCATTAATTTTACATTATCGATATTTAATTTTGTTGGGCATTATATGCTTAGCATCACAAGATCTTTTTGCAACTTCTTAGAGACAGTTTGTGGCTTTAACTATCCTCAATACTTCTATACTGCACATAAAACAATTTTATTTAATTATTTACTCTTTTCCCATACAATTTATGAGTATTTTTAATTGAGTAATTCACAACATACTTCCCTTGTGGTCCTTACTGCTAACTTTTTACATAGTGACAACTGTATATTCAATCTGATTCTTTGTTTCCTAATTGTTAACCAGATATTAATTCACAGGAGCACCTTTTCTCTCACACTTTGAAGGCTGTGTTTCTTGAAGAGTTGCCAATAACAGACGTATCAAAGGACTTTAAGAAATGCAAGTACACGATAGAAAATTTGTCCACAGACTCCCATAGACTTGTGAAATGGGGTGTGCCATACCAAAATTTCTTTCACTCTTTTCCATTTTTTTAATCCACCTTTCTGCCTGTTCTTTATTATAGTTTAAACAATTTATAGAGAAATCAAGCTAATTACTGTCTGGATCTTTGTGAGACTTTTTTTTTCTCTTTGCACTCTCACTGTTGTCACATTTATCACCTTCTATTTTTCTCTTACAAAGGACAACTTAGATGTTAGGTTACATATGACAGATAACACTTTGTTCAGAATACTTGGGTCAATACCAAATGGTCTTGGTGATCTCAGTTGTGGAGTCTCCTTCTGTGGAGATATTCAAAACCCGCCTGGATGCATTCCTGTGCAACCTGCTCTAGGCTAACCTGCTTTAGCAGGGGGGTTGGACTAGATGATCTCTAGAGGTCCCTTCCAACCCCTACCATTCTATGATTCTATGATTCTATGATCTGTCAGCAAGACCACTGGCAGCAAGTATGAATGCAAACAACTAATTTAAATTTCTGTCTCTTGCCTTATCTACCTTGAACATTCAAATTAAATCTGTTTTATCTCAGCCTTTCCAGTTCTCTGTCAAGATTTTTGGGTTTAATTTTTTTGAGAAGACTAGAATCCAAAAGACAAACTGGTTGCTCAGTCTTCCTATGCAATGCATGAGCAAAGTCAGTCACTAAACAGAAAGCCAAAATCCTGTACAGTAAAGAGGATGCTACTTTGAACCTGCCAAAAGGAAACACGACATCTAGCGACATTTTTACAATACCATCTTTCTGCAGTGAAGATACTCAGACTGTGGAGTACAAATCCTCTCCTGAAGGCAAGTCAAAAAATCTTCACAAAAATATGTGGTACCAGGAGTATGCCTGTGTTTCAAACAGCTTAATAATTCAAATACCTATCTGAGAAATTTTAGAGCATAAGACAAGCCTCACTTTGAATGAATCTATTTCATCAGCTCCCAAGAAAATATTCTGTGTTCATGAACAAGACATTATTCAGTGCACTCCCACTGAAGCTGATTTTCAACATATTTATGTACATCAACATTTTTGCCATAGATATTGGACTGACTATTTAATCAAGACTATTGATGGGATATTAAAATTTTGAAATCTTAAATCAGTTATCTTAATCAGATTTAGAACCCTATTCAACGCTAGTCCTTTTGGACACATTTTTTTAGGAGGAGTTCCTAATCATCATTCCAGCCTTATTAAGTCATAAGAAAAAAAGATCAAAAATGTTTAACGGCTTTTATTCTGTATGGACAGAAGGTAGTGGAATAGACAGTGCAGAACAGACTAGTGAGTGGACTAAACTGAGCCCACTCAATGAACAGAATGTGGTGCACTCATGCTATATGGCTTTGAGTTCTGTGCTTCCTCATCTTTGCATCAAAGACTAACCCCTCCTCCAAATAACTTTGCGATATATGCATTTTGACTGAAACTTGCTAATTTGTCTCAGCACAGCAATACAGGATATACACATAGTATAAGGTAACTGCACATTTTTACCCTGTGAACAACACCAAGAAAAAATATCTCTGAGCCAGAATACAAGGCTCAGGCTTGGACGAAACATGCATTGCAACATACCGTGTGTTGGTCCTTTCTGTATACTGCTTCATTTACAAAAGAAATATAGTATGAGTAAGAGTAGAAATAGGAATAAGAATAAGATAAGAATAAAGATAAGAGTTAAAAAATCCATTGATATTTCACACGTCAGTTTCTCCAAAATACTATTTTTTTCTTACTAAGAAAGATAGTACATATTAAATACAACCGTATTTAAGATAAGCAAATTTTCAGCTAACAATCAATTTTACTGACATGCTGAAGGTAACGATAAACTCCGGTTGTTTTTGTCTCTTCTCATTTTTAATTAAATGTAAAACCAGACAGCAGCAGATACCATTCTGAATTTCTACATTGTTCAGCAACATCTTGAATGATAAAGAATAAAAGTATGTATATTTTCATATATTTAATTTTTCCAGCAGATGCTTTACAAAAATATTTAAGAGGTAGTGAATTAGGTAATGTATTTCCAAAATAGATTCCAGACATGTCCAATCACTTCTAAAAAGGAAGACTTTTCTTTTTAATTGTACGATAGTCAATTGCAATACATCTTAGCAGGTCCTGATGGATTTAACAGATTAAGAATGTTAAGAACTAAGATTATTTTAACATATGTTATTTAAACACAATTTAACTACCAAAAAAGTTGCATTTTAATTTGGCAATTTATGCTACAGGATTCATTAATCTATGCTGAAATGTTTGAAATTTGTAATAAGAAAACCACAAGTGTTTAAAAACATGCTTGCAAAATCCTTTCTGTGGAAGCACATTGTGATACAAACTTTTATGAGAAAGTTATGGCAATAAATTTCTAAGATTTACTAGAAATACAAAACCAATGAAGTGTACTTCTGAATAAATTCTTAATTATCCCTTTCAAAAATTATAACCAAATCCTAGTTAATATAAAGTTTTATCCACCCCTAGGAATTTCACAACTCTATCTCAGATTTTGTCTAAATTTAAGCAAAGCATGAAAAACCATCAGAATAAACTTTGGGTAGGTTTTACAGCTGAATTAAATTGGCTTAAAGAAAAAGTTCGAATGTCTCTAAAATACTGATCCTCAGAATGCTATCAGAGAAGTTTAGCATTATTTTTAGTGCTTGCTCTGTATGTCAGTACATGGCTTATGTCTTTAGAATCAAAACGATCAGTATGTTCAGTGTTTATGAAAAGTGCTAGAACAATGGAAGATTGATTAGTTTTTGGATACAAACTTGTCAGAGGTCCAATTCAGAGTATAAGTAAATGTTTCATAATAGCTAGTGATTTCCACAGTTTTGACAGCTTTCCATTATGTGGAGTGATTGTATGTACAAGTTGTTATCTTCTAAATATGTAGTTTAATTGGTGTGTGCTACACTACTTAACTCCATAGTTTGCCCATTATAGAACTGCACTATATTAATGCAGTAAAATTTACCGTTACACTCCCATGTTGAGAGTTTTGCCTTTTTAACCAGTAGATAGAAAAAAAAAAGTTCATATTTCTCTGAACATAAATTCACCTGCAGAATGTGTTTATTTTACAAAGTCACCTTTCTAGCAGCTACTATTTAGTCATAATTTACAAGAATTCCTGGATTTCTTTGAAATTATCTTCATTTCAGTGACCTGGATAGCAAGTCTAAAATTATGGATATTATGATTAAACTGAGTTTTTGCAATGAGAGCTTGGACAGCAAGACCACAAATGCATATATACATTTATATACTTTACACATACACATACATACATACTGAAGACATTCCACCATAGAATTTTAAATCTGATCTGAACCATAGCTCTAATTTCATGAAAATAAACAGCAAAATAAGAATCACTACTGATAGAATAAACTCTATGGAAAATTGAAAACTGCAGAATGTCAAAAAGAATTACATCTGAATATTCTGTGAATACTACATTTTCTCTTGACTGGACAGCAATCAAATGCAGTAAATTTAGACTTAACGCATGAGGTTGACTGATGAAACAGAATAATAAAATAATTCAGGTAGAAAGAAACCTCTGGAGGTCATCTAGCCCAACCCTTGCTCAAATCAAGGCTTATTTCAAACATAGACGAGAATGCTAATGGCATCATTGAGTCTAGCTTTGAATATTTCCAAGCACAGAGGTTCCACAGCCTCTCTGAAAGGCTACAGCGAGTACTACTATCACTGTGAAGAAATGTTCTTCACTTGGAAATTGCAACTTGAGACTGTTGCTCAATGTCCTCTCACTGTGCACCTTCAAGAAGAGAATAATCTTATCTTTTCTATATCCCCTGATAGGTAGCTGAAAATACTGAGTCCCTCTTAGCTTTCTTTTTTTCATGAATGTCCCCTCAGGTTCTCTTTGTATATTATGTGCTTCCTGCTTTGGTTTCATAGTTGGTTCAATTTGCTCTTTGATGGGTGTCACCAGCTGGAAAATGCACTCCAGTTTAGGCATCATGAGCCCTGGGTGGAGTGGGATAGTTATTTCTTTAAACCCATTGGCTAATCCAAGTGAGTATATGGTTAGGCTTCATACAGATGCAGCACAACATTTCATCAGAAGAAAAATTCTGAATAGTTTCAGTAGTGAGCCTACACAGTTAAAAACTGATGATGTTGACTAGAGTTGTTGCTCTCCATTTGGCAATATAAAGTTCTGTATAATATCTTTTTGTTAAATCAAGCCTTATAGCAAAACAGTTCCTGTACAGATTAAGAAAAACGTAAAAATTCTGGTATGTTTTACCAACACGAGAAATGGGAACACTGATTAACCTTCAGAAGCACTCCAGAAAAAGCAGAGCATCCTAAGTAAAAGAAAAAAAACCTAAACCCAAACAAAACCCCCCAAAACAGCAACAGAAACAACAATAAACAACATAAAAATACCTGATATATAATGAAAGAAAGCCAGCCTCAACTCAGCTTGAATTTATTCATAACAAACTACAACATTACTGCATGCTGATTAACAGCCCTGCTATGTAAATTAAAAATATACGGGGAGATGATGAATTAGCACCTTCTTGGCACATACTGAAAGTTTAGGAGATGTTAAAATAAAAGGAATATAGTTGTCTGAATATCAGGAGAGATTATACATATTTCACATATTTATATAAATATGTATGTGTGTATGCAGGAAGGAATGAATCCAAATCAAGACTAAGGCATTGCAATTATTAATTTACTTAATACATATCCATTACAGTATTTTTCTGGGGTTTTTTTTCCCCTTTTATTATATTTCAGTAAGTGAACAATACAACTAAATTATCTTTGGCCTTTCTGCCATCTACATGAAAACATATCTTTAAAACAAAACATAAAAAGGTAAATTTCAGATAAAGAGGTAGAAAATTATAAGAAAAAATTTCTTGTTATTTTTCCCATGTATTTTTTTTTTTATTCTATTTTGATTTTTTTCCTAACTTCTTCAATCTTCACACATTCACATAAGAAATAAAACCACCCCAAACTTTAAAAGAATAACCTGAACACTTTCTTTTCTTAAGTCTATAAAATTTTCAGTAGAAAACTTTGGAGGTAAAACACCACCAAAATTATTAATACTGCAAAACAGAGAAGAAAATAATTGTCCTGCATGGTTGCAAAATGGATATGAGCCAAATAAACTCATTATTTCAAGTGCAGTATAGAGAGAAATTCTCTACTTACATGTTTATTCCAAGTGGAGCACTTCATGTCCACCTAAAATAGAAGTTAGCTCTCAATTTCACTAAATAAATTTTTTAAAAATGTTGGAAAGTAATTTTAAATAAAACTTCTCAGTCTTTTATTTCCTCTAACCTTGTCTTAAAATGAGCAAAGTTAAAGAAACCGTGCCCAGCAGGTCTCAGATGTCAAATTAACACTGGGCTATTAGAACAATCTGAGAGCTATTCTAACCTAAATCATGCGTAGTGCTGCTTAACAGGTGGTCTTGCCATTGAAAACATCCTTATAATTTTCTTTCATTTTCTTTTTCATTATTTTCTCACTCCTTTCAAGGAAATTCTGATGTGCTGTGTAAAGGGAGCTTATCCTGATAAGGTATTTTCCAATTACTAGAATACTTTCAGAAAGGTATGCTTGTAAAAAGATCCATATTAACAACTAATACATGTTTTTTGGGGGGAATGCTATATACAACCTGGGAAGCAGTCTCCAATGTTTTCGGTACAGGATAATTGAATATGTATCTCTATTACCTGAATTTTAGATTATTGCTATTAAAAATATTAAATATACTTGTGTAAACAATTGAAAGTGCCCTGCTGCAATGGATTCTGTTGTTTTGAACTTTTAACTAACGGTCTTAAAATTCTCATTCTGGATTCAGAAGGATACAGTAGGATACAGAAGAAGAGGATTGGACTGTATTACCTCTAGGGAAATTTTTAATTAAAAACAATTGAAACTATTCATTCTCTTCAATCTTTGTATTTTTAGGAAAAGCAATTTCCTTACCCATCTGGCTGTGACAGCAGCATCATAAGGCTTTACTCTGCTTTGTTTGACCCTACTGCAAACAGCAGCTACACTGACTAGACATAACTCTGTTGAAAGAGGTTGAAGGGTGAGATATTTCTTTTATTAATGTTATCAGTGCACAACACTTCACCTTCTGAACAATTATATTGCTGTCAAGTACAAAACATTGTTCTTACAATGATAAAAAAGTCTGACAAGTCTAGACCTATTGTAGACTTTGCACTAGGCTATACTAATCCATCACCACTACTGGCACAATCTGTTTTTGTGAAACTGCAAATCTAAACAAAAGCATTCTGCTAAATTAAAAGCATTCTGCTAAATTGTATTTTTTTTTTTTTTTTGGTAAGTCAACTAGCATAAATAGAAATCACACCTCAGCTCCTTAACCGCAATAGGAAGTGATACATAAAAGGGTCAGATGTACCTTAGCTCCACAAATGGAAAAGAGTTTCTGCAATTCTATCAATCTATCCAGTTCTGGAATCATATTGGAATAGGCCTGCCTTGCTGTGCCCTCCCAGAGAGACTAAAAGGAACTCCCTGACACTGTCCAAAATGCAATTTTACACATCAGTGCATAAGAACACCAGTACTTATGCCAGAAGTTACAGTATAACTGTGAAACCTCCTGCATTTAGGAAGATTATCAAAAGTATAAAATAACATGTCAGAATTAACAGGACCACAAATTAATATAATTAAAATGCATTAATATTTTTTTTTGGTTTTAAATATCAATGACTCCTCAGTAGGACCTATTTTACAAATCTTGACAGATTAATTTCTTAAGCAGTCTTGCAGGGGCAGCTCATTATAAGTAGGGAAGACTACAGAAATCTACCACAGATGTAAGAAAATAAAACACAACAGACATTGATGAAAACCACTGCTCAGAGAAGGTTCAGAAAGATGAGTTGAGTTTGATTCACATTTTCATTATTATCTTTGCAAATATTTATAGACTTAATTAAGTAAATAATTGTTGAACTGAAATTAAAATTAAAAAATATTTCTTGTGAGCTCAAAAAGAGTAGTTGTCAAAAATAATAATTTAATGAAGATGTGGTCACAGAATAAGGTGGTAGAATTTAGAGTAGGACAGTAACTTATGAAAATTCACAAATAGGAAATAAGTTCATGTTTACATATATCTATTAAATCTATATTAACATGAACTAATGCAGAATATTTTGTCTCTTGCATTCATTCGTTAAATAAACCCATAATCTTCCTTCCTGAAGCTTTCTCATCCTAGGCATCTCTGATCTCAGCATGTTAGATAAAATTTGCATAATTATGAAGCATGGAACTTCGTTATACTGAAAAAAGAAGACTTGTTAATAAGAAGAAAAGAAACATAAAATAGTTGTACATTTTTCAGGTTTACTGTATTCTAGGTATTGGCTAACATTTGTGTTTATTTAGAGTATGTTGTATAGAGATATATAATGGAAATGAAAAGGATATTTTTTGTTCTAAGCCAAATCAATGTACAGTCTTTACACATAGCTGTTGACAACTGAAAAGGTATTACAAGTGGAAGTTTATACCTCACTTTTCTTAGATCAATCCACAAGAGCTTTTCTATTTAAAAAAAAAAAAAGAGTGAAATCATAACCTGCTCCTTTACAAAACAGTATCTGTGCTGAATAAATATTAAATCACAACAGCAAATAAGAAATTGCTGCTTACTCAACTAATGAAAATGGAGTAGCTATCCTTATTTATGTAGAACTATATGCACCACTAGAATTTAATGTCTGTGTTTCAAAGAATGACCTTTTCCAATGAAAGCTGAAACCACTGAAAAGAACTTAAATACTTGGCAGCTTAAATATCTCGGCCTTGGAGCATAATCCAGAAGCCGTGTTTGGTGCTTATGATTTCCACATATATGAAGCAATCTAAACAGTGAAATCCAAAGAGTTGTAGTGATGGGGCTACGTCTGGCTACAGACTGGTCACCAGCAGTGTTCCTTGGGGTTCAGTTCTTGGGCCAGGTCCATTCAATGTTTTTATCAATGATCTGGATGTAAGAATTGAATGAACCATGAGCGCAAGCATTACTCTTTGAAAGGAAAAAACAATGCTCACTCTTCTCCATAAATGAGAATGTGGAAGCCGTCTTTCATATAATCATTAGAGTATTCATTGATGATCTTGGAAACTCAATGTTAATTGTGCTTTCATATCCACATCTACAAAATTCAAGTACTGCACCCAAACCAGCTGGAAAAAAATGGCAAAACTCAAAACATACTTGATGTGGCTTGCTATTTGAAGATTTTGCCTAAATGCTTGAATTATACAAAATAAAATACAGAACATTACATTTTGCTTAAATACTTAAAAGAATTGGATAACTCAAGATTTTTTTCACTTGACATGCGTGCTTATCTCCTTGTACTATGGCTATGTATTGCTATTACATTCAGTAATTAAAAGAAGTGCACTTTCTTTCTTAAACATGAAAAAAATATATTTCATATTTAATCTCTGAGTAGCTATTGTTGTCCTGAGATTCAAGACAGATGGTATTTAAATGCCCTTTGGAGAATCTTCTATTTCTCCACTGATGACAGAGGAAACCGGGACACTAAGCTTAGACTAGGCAACTAACATTAATATGACTAAGTCATACAAGCTAACTCTTGCTCTTCATTTATATTCTGAATTTTAAAAGGTGAATATGAAGTTTGCACTAGTGTAAGTATGAATTAATGGATGAACTAATATTTATTTTATTTGGAGAAAGCTATTAATTACTGACAATTATGTTTGCTATGAAAACTGAAAATCAGATGTAGGCTGTATGGATTTTTAAATTCTAAGTCATTTATTTAAACATATTAGAAATAGCAGTAAATTTTGCTCATCTAACGTATCATTTTCTACAGTAGTTTTCAGCTCCAGATACAGTATTCCAAAGCCATTAATAAAAGCAGACCACAATAAAGAGTCATTATTGTTTCTACTAGTATAATAATGAGCTAAATTTACCATCTGAATTCTGCAACAGGATTGAAGTTTTGTTTAAATGATGCTGCATTTTGCACACATTTTACATGGTTCTGTATTTGTGGTTGGAAAGATAAATTCCCAAATATATAAGAAAAAAGGAAGTTTCAGGCTTTCTTAGAGTAAACCACCTAGTAGCACTGTCTTTTATAAATATAGAAACACTTTAGCTGTAAACAAACCTTGCAATTCTTTCTTTAGTGAAAAGGAAATTGTTCTTTATTGCCACTGTGATATAATGGCAGCAGCTAAAAGTATTGCATCTTCGGTAAACTACTAAGCATATGAATTTAAACTTGGATAGTTTTTAATATGTAACATCTAAGCAGTTCTTTTATCCAGTATCAGAAAGACTGACGCTTTATTTATATAAATGAATCCTATATTCTCAGGAGAGCTATTATCCTTATGTGGATTTATACAAATATACATACTTCTGCACAGAATTTTTTTATTCCATATATTAAATTATTTTTTAAACTGAATAAGATATTTAGTTTATTTAAGGCTACATAAGATATGTGTGCATGTTGTACTGTTGTGGTACTGAAAGCTTGACAATCAAGGCTTCAGAAGATTGCTTAGATACTAAGAAAGGCTACAGAATCAATGGAGCATTGAGTTAAATTCTGTACATCTTTCCCATAGTAAAGGCAGCAAAATCTTCCCGTTGTCTGAACTACAACAACTCTTGAAATACTCATGTGTTGCAACAAATTCTGCATATTTCCTGTGAGAAAAAAGTCTTTTATCCATTACCTCTGTTTTGGCTGACTATCTGCTTCTTACTTAGCTAAGGAATTTCCTATCCTCTCTGAGACTGTGGATTACTTGTTTAGCAAAATCTGTCTAATGACACCCTGAACTCCAAAATGTTCCCTCTGCTGAGCTACCTGTTAAGGAGAATTTGGCCTTCATCCCACACAATTCCACTTTATTCAGTATTTGTGACTAACAAAAAGGCAGCCTGCTTTTCTGTTGCACCTTTTTAACAGGACATAGGATACATCAAGCACTAACAAGGAAACAAATAGATTAGCACAACACAGATATTTAGAATTAAAGCCAAGAAGACTAGTTAGATCATTAATCTAATTTCTTGTATGTCAAATAATTCTGCATATACAGTTCACCAATTACCCTGAGACTAAGAATAATTTCTGCTCTGCCTAGTTTTTATTCAATTGCATTCAATCTTGAGTTGACAATATTTTGAGATGGAGAATTCAACACTTTTCTCTGCAGCTATCCCAGTTTATTCCAGTGTTTAAGCACTCTTCTCGATGGAAAAGTCTACCTTATTTCTAATCTGTCTAAACTGAACTGGCTCTTGCTAAGATTTCTCAACTAGATTAAAGAGCTCTTTAGTTCACAGTAGTTTCTCCCTATGAGATACACTATAATCAAGTACATCGTCTTCTCTTCTTTTTAGTAAGCTGAAACAGCCTGAGTACTCGAAGACGTTTATTGCAAGACATTTTCTCTTGTCCTCTAATCCTGTGTGTCTCTGTTCTTCACACCCTCCAAATGTCAAGCACTATTTAAAAATGGTGACACAAAAACTACACAAAGTATTCCAAAATCCACTGTCGCATCCAGAGATAAGCCCTTTTTTTTTTTTTTGCCACAGCACCACACTGAGGTAGAAGGGGGTTCTTTATCTATTCCTGTATTGATCTTCCACAGCTAAAATGTCCAGATAGTACACATGATGTCTTACTGAAATGCAAATGTATTAGTTCCATTGTTCTTCCTTTTCCTAAGAAATTTCAATTTTCTTACTTAAGAAAGATGTTCAGTGTGACATGATCTCACTTCAGTAAACCCCTTGTGTTTGTACATGTAGTATCTATATACATGGAGATATGTACACAGGTATACTCACACACATCAATATATTTATATGGTATGGGTGTATATATATGTACAGAGACACATACATACACAGGTATTACTAGCATGTATCTTGAACTTTGAGTTTTACCTTCATCTTTATTGTGATAAGTTTCTGTTCAAGAACTTCATTTTTCATTTAAGCACATCCTGCCTTAGTCTACACATTTGAAATCAGTGTAATTATTAAAAGAAAGATCAGGTTTCTCTTACGTTTCACGGCATTTATTTAATTATTGCTATACTCCCTCACTATCTCACTGCAAGTAACACTGTTAATTTCTTAATTTAGCAATTAAAATCCTATTTTTTAATATCTGTTAAAAAGAAATAATTTAAATCTGCTCTTGGCACTTCCCACATTATGTCTGTATAAACTGATTTTTACTTTTTTCTGTACTGATTTTTTTCCCATTACTTGTATTTTTTCAGCTCATTTCTAAGTTGTTTTTCTGGGTTTGTTTTTGAGACAATTATTTGGTCAGAACCCTCCCTACAAGCTTTTTTCCTCTATCTCGGAATACAAAATCCAGGTAGTTTTATATCTAGGTTTATTTTATACCCTTGGCTTGAAGATGTAAATCTCAAGATCTTAATCCTTAATCTTCTGGGTCCAGTTCACTCATTTATTATAATAACTTTTTTTTTTTTCCTCTTGCAATTGTCCTGGTTTGGGCTAGGACAGAACCAATTTTCTTTTAGTAACTTTAATTTTTAGTTGAGTCTCTTCTGAGGAGCTGCTCTCTCTGAAATTAACTGCATGTTTTTCCAGACAGTACCTGCTTCTGGCAGTGATAAGGCTCAGTGTTTATAGTTAGTGCTGGAACATCAATAGGAATGGTATGCAGAAAGGCTCTTGCTTATAGTTATTCCTAGGGAGACCAAGGTTGATGCTTGTTTCTGTTAACTTTCTTACGTGCCAGAAATGAAAGACTGGAAAAGTGGTCACACCTGCGACCCTGCGGTGGGGAGGAGCGAGTCGGACAGGTGACCCAAAACTGACCAGAGGGAGTATTCCATCCCATACGCGTCATACTCGGTAGAAAGCTGAGCGATCACAAGGGTGACTCTCTCTTCTTCTATGGCCAGTGTCCAAGGGGGACTCTGCCTTCGAACTCGATCCATGCACTCCGGAACCCAGTTCCTGCCTGCTGCTGAGTACAGTCCAGGACTTTCCCAGGCTGTGTCCCGCAGCATCCAGTTGATGTAATCATCGGGGGGCAGGGTGTGGGCAGGCCTCGATATCAGTTTTGTATATATTTGTATATATTTCATTGTTATTTTTCCTATTAGTATTATACCTTATTATTATAGTTAAATTAAAGCTGTTTTAACTTTTTCAAGCCATAAATCTCTTTTCCTTTTCTCCTTCCCCCACTTTTTGCGGAGGGAGGGGTTTAACAAAGAGCATCTGTCATCCATTTAATTGCCAGCCCAGCTTTAAACCGTGACAGCAATCAAGAATGTTAAGTATCACCCATATTTTATTTACCTTTTATTTTAAGTAAAGTTTGTTCATTATTAGATGAGTCAATTCTATCTTCAACAACGAGTGTTTCAATGATGTTCTCACATCATGAGGTCATTAATTTACTTTGGCTTAGTAACTATTTGGTAAAGAAATCTGGCAGCTACTAAATCCAGAAATGACTGGTGTCTACTTTTGTTAGCAATATTTATTTCCTACATTTTGTAAACTAGTGAACTTCAAATCTTCCATAATGACAATCCCTACTAATATCTCTCAATTTTACAACTTAACAGGCAAAGGTATCCATTTACAAATCTAGCTCTGCTAGTCTCTAACAGACACTTTTCTCTGTTTTATTGTTCTTCGCTTTTAAAGTTTATCAGAACCTGTTTTATATGTGCTGTGCCTTATTATTTTCCTGCCTGTCACTCCATTTACCACTTTTACTTCTTTTTTAAAAAATAAGCCATATCTTCTGACACTGGTGGTAGATACGCACAATAATCAAGTTGTTACCCGTATAAAATCTAGTTTTACACATGAACTAATGAAAGCTTTTCTAGATAGCTGTTCTGTCTTCACATTAATACATAAATAACTACATAGCACAATTTGAGTTTCTTGTTCATTACAACTCCCTGTGTTCTATCTTTCTTGTCTTGGTCCCTCTTACCTTCAGTTTCATTCCAAATTCAGACCCTTAGTTATTCATCCTTCTGCTCTAGGTTATACAACTAACTCATTGTGGGCACATTAAAACATAATAAATTAGTGTTAAGTAATGAATCCAGGCAGTTCTCCATAGTTGCTGTTTGTCTTGATTATTTATTGCCCTGCCAATCTCGTATCATTCATAGACTTTAGACTATTCAATTTATTACAACTGGGTTTTGTTCAGGAGTTTGATTTTTTAAAATAAACTTTCCTTTGCATCATAGAGGATACCAACGTTACACATATGCAAAAAACCCCAGATGTACTCTGAGGATTACTATCAAGGTAAAAAAATATATATAGCAACTATCAAGATAAATAATATAAGAGGGAAGGAAGGGGAAGGGACAGAGGGAAGAAAGGTGAAAGGGAGGGAGAGGGAAAGGAAGGGAAAAAGGAAGGAAGGAGGGAGGAAAAGCAGAAGTTCATGATACTGTGGAAAACAGAGAGAGGCAAAAAATGAAATCATTTAATTCATTAGATATAGCTATAATTCTTGATCTACCTTTCACCTGTATTTTATACGTTGATCATATAAAAGTCACATATTGATCTTGTTGGTGTTGCATACATGCATTGTTTCCTTTTCAGAACAGTTTGCATGAAGAAAGTAGTTCCAACGGAGTTGATGAGCTTTTTAATCAAGATGTAATTGCACCTTTCTGATTTTTAAATAAAAGTACATGTTTCAGAAGATTTTTTTTTTTTTTAATATGGCTCTCTTTGTTGAAGGTATCATCTATTACAATGTCTTTAACACCTCTAAGTTTAAATGAGTTATAAAAATGTAACAGCTTTTACATGATACATTTTCATAAAGGCAAAAAAGAAAGAAAAAAAAAAGATTTATTTCTGGTAAGGAACATCTCCAGTCAAAATAAGACAATATGGTATTTCTTAGTGCCAAGAAAAAATCATGATGAACAGTTGTCAAGGGGGAGGGGGCAGGGAGAAAGAGCACCAGACAATGTGATGCTGCAAAGTTCAATTTAATAACTGAACAAAAGTAGCGGATAAGCTGTGTCAGGAAAAACTTCACACTCCCACACATACAACCCACATACATTTCCAGTTACTGAAGCTCGCCCTAAATGTGAGCTGGCACAGTGGAGCCTGGGGAAATGCAACACTTGCTCCAGCTCAGTGTTGGATGTCTGCACAGTATCCCCCTTCCCCTGCCCTTCTAGTCACAGTCTCTGTTACTGAGGAGATGCCACAAAGGCTGTCAATAAAATCAGTCCATGATGGTATTATGCATCTTTCCAGCACTTCCAGGTTTTGTTCTCCTCTTGCTTGCTGACCCATAGCCTATACCAAGGCTTATCACACTCTGTCTTTGTTTGCATTGTATTGTCAGTCATGGCTCATTATATTCTGTCACACAACTCCTTATTAAGGCAAGGTTGTGATGCTCACATGACAAAAAAAACTCTGAAAGTTTGCAATACCACAAGAAATGTTCTAATTGTGAGTAAAATATAATATTTTATAACCCAGTATTCACCACAAATGTAAGGCTCAGGCTGGAGTAACATGCCAATGAGATGGAAAGACTGAAGCCTTGTCTATTAATAATATTTTTTTTTTAATATAGATTGAGTAAGTGAGAATATGCACCTTTTTGTTCCCCTGGCTTCAGTTAGGAAGAAATGCTTGCAGATTATGTGTTTTCCCAGTATCTCTGTATTATGATTCTCTAACACCTGTCACTATTGTATTGAAGGGTATCTGTACATTGACAGAACACTGTGAAGCTTCAGTTTCTGATACTGCTTTGGGGAAGAGCAGGGTAACCTTCACTCTGAACTGTTCTTTTTTTTTTTCCCCCAGTACTGAAAGCATCAAAAGAGGTATCATTCTTTGAGATTTTGCCTTTACTTTTGTATGACCACAAATGCTTCTTGACTTAGTCAACAGAGAAACAAGCTGTCTGCCCTGCATTATACTGAAAACATTATTGCCAGATAAAATCAGAATTAATTCTCCATCACTCTTAAGTCTTCGTTATTATCACCAAAAACTAGCCAGTGAGTATGTCTTCCCCTTGGAAATGAAGAGCACTATCTCTGAATCGGTAATGTAAGATGTCTTTTTGCTTTCGAAAGACAAATCACACAGTCTCATCCTGTCAACAAATACTCCTTAGTATACCATCCAGTGCTTAAGACATAATCTCGCAAATGGTATGTGTTGTATATCAAAGTTTAATGAAAATAATATTAAAACTAAGTTGCAAATTCTCAGGATGCACTGTTTTAAGAACGCGAGTCACTGATGATCGCAAAAAGCAGACCAATGACTAGAGACAAAAATCTTTGTAATGGAATTTCTACATAGTAGGATTTCTACTGGTCACATACTCTTCTGTTTAATTTCTCAATCATAGTCTAATGCCTAAGATTGACTTTTCTATCATGTCACACTCCTGTATCTTCTCTTGTTCTGTTTTTCCTACCAGAAGTCCCCATGTTAGTTTCACTTCATTCATCCTGTCCAATGTTATTTCCTTGTCCCCTTCCACCAGCTATATATTCCAGTTAGGCCATCTCCTCTTCTCTGATATCTGAGAGCCCACAGAAAGCACTAGCTGGTCTTCTTTGTACCCTAAGAGATCTTTACTTAATCCTAAGTTATCGGGAAAAGCAGACAGAAAATGCATTTACAGGTTATGTCATGCTTTCTTGGTACCCTTGATTTGGAACTTCAATACATACAACATTTGCAGAGAATTTAGTCCTCAACTTCTAATTTTCTACTACACATACAAGCTAAGTATTCCAGAGGGAGGTTGTATTTAGCCATTCATGGATATCCTTTTGTTAAAATAAGCATGTTTATGTTCAGTGGTGGGACAGTCTTGCCAAAGTCATACAAATGTCAGGTAGTTGATTTTACATTAGTTTGCAGATTCAAAGTCTTTGAATTTACAGCTACAAAATTCATTTGTCTTGATTCTCATCTTCACTGTTTCCCATGAATGCCAAGAAAATCCCCTAAAATTCATTGTCTTTGGAGTGGTTTTTTAGCATGATATCTGCAGTTCTGTATGTGCTGACACAGATTCATGCTAACTGATTTTAGGCATCCACCCATGCTTTTTAGGTTAAGACTCTGCTTGCCCTGAGCTACCTCTATGGAGAGTAATTTCTTTATGCCTACAGTTCAGTGAGATGAAGCAGGATTTATATATTGATATATTCTGCGCTCAAGAGATTGAGACGTAGAACTGCTGACCTGACAGACAAGCCATCACCAGACCCACTGAAGAAAGAAGAGACATATCAGTGTACCCTTAATATGAAATTATATTTCTGCCAGTTCAATGGGATACTAACGCTGCTAAATATTCAGGTTCCTGGAACTAGAACAAACTTGAAAAGCAAATTAAAACCATGGGACCTGTTAAGTCCTGTGTATAATATAAAAAAAATTTTTTAGATGAGAGTGCTACTTTTCATAGCACTCTCTAGGAATAACACAGCATTTTGCCATACTAACCTTTTTAATGTGGCATTTAGGCAATAAAATGGAAGCTCCTGATGATAAAGAAGCCAGCAAATTGTGATTAATGCACTATAGACTATTTACTTAACTATTTTCATGTAGATTTCACAGCATTTTACTACCAGCAGTTGTCTTCTCTATTTCGTATTAATTATCTTGTTGTCCATATGCTAGTTCTTGAAATGCTCTTACTTTCCTTCTCTCCCACTGTGTCTTGATGGAGTGGTACTGTAACGTGCCATGTCACAGCTGTATTAAAGAGAACTTATAAAAAAGCAGCACACTGTGCTAAATGCTGATTATTACTTTCAAACAAGCATCTTTAAAATACCAGAAGTGCGAAAAGTGATCTATGAAGTACATTTTCTTCTCAAAGAAGAAAAGAAGATAAAAATAATTGGAAGTTAGAGTAGAAATTGGAAGTAAGAGTAAAAATAATAGTCATAATAAAAGTTTAATGTCACAAATTTAAAATAAAAAAATAAGGACACTAATATTTTAAGAAAGCCATACTTTGAAGAGAATAAGCTAATATAAGCTTAGTTTCATACATAAAGATCAAATTTTGTCTTCTGGTTGAAAGTAAGATCACAAGTATTTTGGGACTCTTGTGTTTGCACTCAGTCTTTTTCACTGTTGTGTATTGCTTGTATGGCTTTAAACTGGTAAAATAGAGAAAATTCTAAACCTCACAAACCACACTATTATATAAGTGATACAGTGAGTTCCAAGATGATTTTCATATCTGCATCTCTGGTTTTAATATTTATTTCCATTAATCTGGTTTCTTTGGAATGTTTTCAACTTCATTTTACTAGTACAAAGTATGTTAGAGAGAGAAAGCACCTTAAAAAACCCCAAACAATTGGAGTGTCAAAATAAGAACTTTAACAACCAGAACTTCACCAGAAAAGTGAAGGGATTTTATTTCTTTAATTAGTATTCTATGTAGACCTAAGAAGTACAGATATAATTAAACTTTTTACTCCAAGCTAGTGTATTTGAAATATATGTATGTAAAATTAACTCCTTGGAAAGGAAAATATACAAGCAATTTGAATATAGGATGTCATATCATGTTCATATGTCAAAATGTACAAGATGCATAACATTTTTGCCATGTGTAAGAGGAGAATGAGAATTACTAATTTAGAAAGAGTCCCAGAGAGTCAATGAACAGTGACATTTCGGCAAGGTTTTCACACAGCATTTTCTCACTTCTGTCGTCAACTGTGCAGGAATAAATAGTAAGTTGTACATGCGTACAACTATGTAATTTTTAAAGAATATGTGTAACTTTTTACAGTACACAATCTTTTTAATACTGGATATTCCAAATTTGTGATTAGAATCCACAAGGTAAAAAGCATATGCTAGAATAAATACAGTCTTCTATATGTTGGCTCCAATCCCCTCTCCCCTCAAAAAAATATGTTTAATGGATTAGTATGTCCATTTTAGTCATAGGTTTATGGAGTAATATTATTTTCCAATTAAATTACACTGAATAATTTTTCCCCAGCATGTCCCAAGATAATTTCTTACACATAATTTATATTAAACTTGAGTGAAAAATCTCAAAAATTTAAACAGTTCTTGCAACACCAATTCCCTTTTAAAAGTGCATGCAATGTGCACTAAAACCAACGTTCATATTACACTGCAGCATCTGCAACATTTCCAGCCAAGTAAGCAATACATTGCTCCAAGTTAAAAAACAAATTAATACAGCTACGGATGGAAATGTCCTATTTTAAAAGTCTTTTTTTTAAAGTATTTTCCTCAAAACTATTCCTTTTTTTTTTCTCCAAGTGTTAGGAGCATAAAATACTGCATTTTTAGATAAATAAATGTTAAGCAATATAAGTAACAATGTCACCTTACAGTCTGTGATACAGTCTCTTCCATAGCCACTCTACTACTGTGACCTATCACAATATCCTCTCGTGGCCGGACAAATGTTTAAATAGGGCTTTTGAAGAAGCAACAAAAAACCACAAAATAAAACAAATGAAAAAAAGTTCTGTTGCTGTCTGGAGTCACTCTAGTTTTCTATGAACACTATCTATCCTAAGAAAAAATATCTTACAGATCATCCATTAAGTGTAGGATGCCATAAAGTATGAACACGTCCTGCACAGGTCTTCCTGAAAATTTATATTTGCTATTTACAGTGCAAGTAGAACATTTTGTACAATAATATATTTTGGAAATGTATGCCTCACAGAGCATAAGAAACAGAAAATAGCAGAATGCTTTGAAATTTCAGTGTGTTACTGCTAACTTGTTGCTAACATATTACCAATAGCTTCTTGCTAATAAAAGTCAATTAAATGTTAGCTCTGGTAATTCCATCTGTTGCACATTGCTCAAAAAATAAAAAATTCCTCAACTTTTGCTTCATGCTGTCCCTGGAGACACAACTCATATCTAAGGCCACTGAAAATGCACAGGACATACTGTTTAATAGCCTCATAGAATAATTGTGGTTCAAAGTGACATCTGGAGGACATCTAGCTAAACTCCCAACTCGGTGCATGTCTAACTATGTCAGGTTACTCAGCAACATTTTTAGTCAAGTATTGAATCCCCCCAAGAAGACATCCCAAAAACTCCATTGGTTGTTGCTTTTCTAGTATTTGACTATCCCCATGGTTTAACCCCCCCACACCTCCAAAAAAACCAACCAACCAACCAAACAAACAAACTAATATCCAGTCAGGATTTCCGATGTTCTGATTTGTGCCTGCTGCCTATCGCTCTACACCTCCAACAACATTCTGGCACCATCTCTGGTGCCAGATTGGTATTTTCCAATCAGGTAGATGCAGAGACCAGTAAAGTCTCCCTTAACCCTCTCCCAACAGGCCCAGCTCCCCCAGACTTTCCTCATATGCCATGTGCTCCAGCATCCAACCAGCTTGGTGACTTCCACTGGACTCACACCAGTATATCCATGTCTCTCTTGTACTGAGGAAGCCAAAATCATAGAATCATAGAATCATAGAATGGTAGGGGTTGGAAGGGACCTCTAGAGATCATCTAGTCCAACCCCCCTGCTGAAGCAGGTTAGCCTAGAGCAGGTTGCACAGGAATGCATCCAGGCGGGTTTTGAATATCTCCAGAGAAGGAGACTCCACAATCTCTCTGGGCAGCCTGTTCCAGTGCTTTGTTACCCTCACAGTAAAGAAGTTCCTCCTCATGTTCAGGTGGAACTTCCTGTG
>VZSC01011081.1:100109-117086 GCA_013398225.1 Steatornis caripensis | reverse complement strand
TTTATATTTAAGTATTAAAATGTGTAAAAAATAATTTCATAAAATATTCTGCAACCATAAAAATATGTAGTTTGCCAAAAATGTCTCCATCACAGTAATACAAGAATTCTCATAAATAAAATGTTTCACTCTTTAAAAAATCTATATGATTATTTACACCCTAATACATTTTTGTTTGAGTAGGCTGACTAAACTGGACTAATCACATGGTCATTAGTTAGTATCACCAAATTGCACTGTATTTCAATGGTGTAGAAAATTACATTGCAGAGTGATAAGGAAATCCTATTAACAAATTAAAATCCCTCTTGAGTGGGAGCCTTCTTGCAAATGTCTGGCTAAAAGAGAAACATATGTCGTACCTTTTCGTCTCCTGGTCTGAGAGAAAAAAAAAAACAAAACACCTCTGTCATATAATTGAAATATCACGGTCATGTTTTTAAAGAAAGACTGTCTTTTGACTTATAAATATCACCTTTCTGGAGGGAGACATTAGGCCACTACCTGATCCTTACAAAGCAACTGCCATTCATGTGCCTTAGCTCACCTTAGATATTTGAACTTATTCACATCTACCTGTAAATGTACATACAAATAATAGGAGTACAAACAATAAATAATTTTAGTTGTGAGTCTAATCTTCATAAAACCTTTTCATAAACAACGAATAAAGACACGTTACTGCTCTGAAACACACCTGAAGTTGTCTTTCCATCGGCTACAGAAAAATTGTTAAGGTATTAATTTCATTGATAGGATTATTCACTAAAGATTACTAGTTTGTATCCGTGTACATGATCAATACATTAATCATAGCATCATCAATAATTCAACTATTAGACTGTTACTATATTCAGAAAATCTAAGCTTACTTTTATATATAAATAGAGGAATACAATCTCACAGGTTAAAACAAACAAAGATAAAATTCTAAAATAAAGGTTACCTCAAAAATACACAAATACAAACAAGTTTTTTTAACAAAGTTTCCGACAACACAAATCTTGTACACATATACAAAATAGGGTGGGACACAACAAGAATTATTCACAAAAGCTCAGTTTAGATAAAAGGCCTTCATTTCCCTCAATTCTTTCTAGTCAATGGACTTCAATACTTTGGTTTGCTTCCAGGCTGTAGGTCCTGCTCATCATGCTGTACGCACTGAAAACCATTCAGGAATTTAATTTCGTAAACAGAAGCAAAATTCATGCCAAGGATGGAGGGAAAGCCTTGTTCCAAAAAACTACTAGGTACATTTCAGGGAGATTTTATTCCGATGATTGCTTTCCATCGATGGTATGAAGGGGAGTGTATGACCTTTGGTTTCCAGTGCATTGCCCAGGCTTCCCAAACTATCTCAAATGACCTGCCTCATACAGGTCCTTTTACTACAATCAAAACCACATAATAAACACTCTCAGTATCTATATGTCAGTGATATATAGCCTTTTTATTACACTGAACACAATCAAACTGTGATCTCTGTGGGGAAAAAAATAAGGAAAAAAAAGGAAAAATGTCCCAAGGACAAAGCAGCTCAGCTTTCAGGTTTGAAGGAGCAGTATTTTATTATCCACATGTCTGAAGCTAGCTCAGAAGCAAGAATACTCATCTCTGCCAAAACAAGCTTTTCAACTTCTTAGGTAATGATTTGGCAGCTTGTGCTATGGCAGCACTGTCCTGGTTTGACCAAATGCAGTACTCCATCCCATACACATCATGCTCAGTATAAAGCTGAGGGATCACAAGGGTCACTCCCTCTCCCTTTATGGCCAGGGCCTGAGGGCACTGATGGGCTTTAAGGGCCCTAAGCAGCCTCACCTGGTGCTTCCACCCACATCCATGGCCCAGGAGCCTATTTCAGCCCAGCATGGGGCTGGCAGTGGGGGTCCTGGTAATTTTGCATGATACTGCTCTCCAGCTTTGCCCAGCTCCTTGCTCAAGTGTCTGAGGAGGACTCTGACTCATTCTTATGCCTCTGATCCTGATCTGTGCATTTCCGTATCCAGTTCCTGCCTGCTGCTGAGTACAGTCTGGGACTTTCCTGGGGCATACCCCACAGCATCCAGGTGAGGTATTGTCAGTGAGGGGGGAACTAGATATTGGTTTTGTATATATTTCATTATTATTCTTTTTATTATTATTGTAGTTAGATTAAAGCTGTTTTAACTTTTCCAACCTGTAAGAATTTTTCCATTTTCTCTTTCCCCGCTTCTAAGGAGGGAGAGGGCTCACAAAGAGCATCTGTTGTCCATTTAATAGCCAGCTCAACTTTAAACCATGACAAGCACAGAGCAGTTCAAATACACACTTAAAGAACAAAAGGTTACAGAGTTGGAGACTTCAATTGCAAACAAAAGATTTTTGCTTATGAGTCTACCTTACAGCCTAATGAAATCTGCTTTGCTTTGTGCTGGATTCACAGCTGGGAAAAGTGAATACTACAGTAGCATCCTGTTCTGTGGGCACAGTTCAGTACAGTTGTGATGGGCACAGAATAGGAGGTGAATGAAGGTACATTTTACAATGCAGAGACAGGAGCAGAGCAACACATGAAAGGTCAGAAATGTTTTCACAAACCGCCATTGTGATTTTCCTGATTTTTTTTTTTCTTTCTTTTGGAACTTTGGATACAGAGATAGGCAGCTGAGTTCAGCAGACTGGATATGGGTACGTATCTCCACTGCAGAAAGTCCAGAAAGAAGCACATTAAAGAGGTATCCCATGTTACAGCAGCCTGTCTGATCACTTTACTATGCTATTTAGGCAACAGCATGGCATGCACTGGACAACACCACAGGGGGATGGCACTCCACACAAAGGAACCCTCTCACTTTTCAGTCATGCCCTGTATTAATGTTCAGTGCTTGGTTTATTGTCTTTTCAGAGATGGAGAACTTTGAACCCAGCAAGGAACAGCATTTAAAAATGCACCTTGCAGTGCACTCAATCTGGCTGTTCTCCCCCTCCACACTCGCTGCTTCTCTGAGTCTGCCTGAATTTATTTTTACTGACTTCTCAGGAGTAGCAGGTTGCACCACAGTACAAGGAGACACAGTCACTAGCTATCTCCCCATAACAGTCTCGATCATTCTGAATCTCAAAATTTATGGATATCAAGTTCAGAGCTCTTTTCCAAGCAATTATCATATACTGCACCAAAAGAATGAGAGAAGAGCTGGTTCCTAATACATAATTGCTAATTCTGTTGCTTAATTGAGTATCCTGGGTAAAAGGAGGAACAGTTACACCTGTTACATTAAGCTTGTGTGGGACTTCCCTCTAGCACTAAGGCTAAATGGAATGAAATGGCCTCAGTTATACACCAAACTCTGTCATCCCCCAAACTGTGGTAGTCATATTCCAACTGTATGTTGAAGAATGATCCCATGGCTGCAATAACCCCTGCAATGTGTGAACACTATAAATTGACACAGGCCAAAATTACAATAAGAATCTTTCTCACTGTTTATTTGTATAGACAATTGAGTTTCAGCAATAAAAAATGTAATGTACCCCCCGCCCCAAACAAAAACCCCCAAACCTCCCAGGGATATTTAATGAATAAAGCTTCTGTTCTGAAGGAACTTCAGGGTGCTTGTGCTTAAAGGCAGTTTCTTTCTTGCTACATCCCTGCTGTCTGTCCTCTGTGTGTTATTAGACATAACACTGACAGAGAAGACACTTGACAGTACTTTAATTAAAGAATCTCCCAAACAAAATCTAATTAAAAGCTACGCAGTAGGGCTTGAATTTCTTCCATGTATGATCCATGCTCTCTTTTTTTTTTCCAGATGTGCATAAAAAAATCAATTATTTTTCATTTTCTATTAGTTAACTGATTTTTGCTTTTTCAGTTTCATTAACAGTATGAAAGTACCAGCCTATTCTTCTGATCACTGTTAGGAATGCATACTAATTAGATAGCCCAATGCAGTATGAGGAAATCTATAGTAACTTCACAGCTCTGTTGCAACTTCAAAGGAAGGCTCCCAGAGTCACCAAGGCAGCAAAATATCAGAAGCCCAATCTCTAGTTCCAGTCCTATCTAAAACATTTAACCATAATTGCAAATAATGAAAACTCAAATTTTAAGATCAGGAAAGAAGCATTACCTAAGACGATTAGGTAATGAAATAGTTTTCTGTATTACTGCTTATCTTGAAATTTTAAAAAAATCAAAGAATACATATCCGTGTATCCTAGGGCACTAGGATCTCAGTCCTAGATTTTCTGCTACCCATCATCTTGCTGCTTGAAAAATGAAACATACTTTCTGCATAGCCATTGCACATAAGTGTTGGTTTCAGAGTTCCTCAGATGGCTTACATGAAACATTTAACAGATATGTGAGAGAGGAAGCTTTCTTTCCTCTTGAGTTACAGTTCTCAGACGAAACATATTTTGTTTATTTGAATAAACCAGTCAAATGCAGCAAAGCGTGGTTAGATTAAACATGTACCTTGTAGTGAAGTTGCATATTTTTTACTGGTCAAATATATCCTTCACAAAAAAACAGTGGGAAAACCTCTGTGGTTTCCCTTGTGAATCTACGCAAACTACAAGAAGCATATAATTTTGATGTAGCCTTTTACTAATAAATCTACATCATATATATATATAGTTTGAATTATCCAACTTGAAATTACATTACAATTTAGCTTATAGATAAGACTTTGTGCTTATTTCAGATAAAACAATACACAGCCACTACCTTATTCATTTGTTTACAAAATTATGTTCTTCATTTATAATCCTTATATGTAAAAAAAAAAACCCACTTGTAAAAGATCTCCAAAGCTTATCTAACATAGAGTTTATTGTACATATTTTAACACATCTCAGTTTTTTCAGCCTTAAGCAAATTGTGTTTTATAGGTACATCTATCACATTAACTTTTTATAATTAGTAGTATTGAATCTTCACAGAAACTTTAACATGTTTTACTATCTTTAAATCAGTATTTTTGGCAGTCTGATTTTCTGTCTTCCTGTTAACTACTCTTAGATGGACAGTTGCCTTCACTTAGGAGCAGCTCTTATCAAGGCTGTACAGGACTTGATGCTCTGCTGGTCACCATGTAATTCTACCTTGCCAATTATTTAGAAGTCTATCTGCTTACACATGAGTGAACACAGTCCAGCTTCACAGTGGGTCATGACTCTGTCATCTACCTATTTGGGAGACACAGGGAGGACAATTAACCATTGTATAAAGCTTTTCATGGAATAAGTAAGTACTGTGACTCCTTTTTTAACACAGTAGTATTTTCTCTAACACGGAAAAAAAACCCCAAAGTACTGCCTATTTCAAAAGCAGAAAAAAATGTGAAAGTGAAGCAAGCAAAAAAAATTATATCTACTTAAGCATTTGTCCAACTTTACTCATATATAGAGCCTCAAAAACAAGACTGGATTTACTTAATATGCTGATTTCTAATAGAAGGTAAGCTCTTGAAGTTGATGGAGTTTAAAAAGTCCATTTTCCTTTGCAAACTAAGTAATATCCTGACTTTTTTGGTTGATTTTTTTTGTTTGTTTGTTCAAGGGGTTTTTTCTACATTGAGTTCACTAATGTTGCTACATAGCTACTATTTCTTTGTCTCCCATTGAGATATTATTTAGGTTTTTTTTTACAAGGTAAAATTTTTTAAAAGCTCAATATTTATACAAGAAATTGGTCTAGATAATAAATGAACACAATGTCATCATGAAAGTGGGACTTACTAAAAAGAAATGTAGCCTTTATTTTGTAGGGTAGCAGAAAAGGTTTTTTTTAAATATATGCATATGTATTTGATCTCTACAGATAGTTTTTGTTTATATATCTATGTCTTTGACATCTATACAGATAAATAAAGTTGTTTAGGACCTGCTGTAACAGAAAACATTTTGAATTATTAAATACAAAACCAAGTAAGGGAAAAATGCTACTTACGTCAAAGAAGATTGACCATTTCCCTTAAAAAAATAAAATCTGAAATACAGAGTTTATTTAAAAGATAAATAAAATACCCAACCAAGACTGACAGAAAGGGTTATGGAAGCTAGTGTGATGGTAGCAAAATATTATCTGTAGCTCATGGTGTAAAGGAATTCTGATTCTTTACTGGATCAATATTCTGCTTCATCATAAATATAATGAAATTCCAATAGAAGTTTCAATAAACATAGGAAAATAGCCTAATTTTGAAATAAGTAAGATCAATTAACTTTCTTTAACATTTTTAGCAAAACTATTTTATATTTATTTATTTTTAAAGTTTGAGACCTACAATCATGGACTAGTTTCCCAGATTTCTTGAGGTTTTTTTCATTACTGAAAAAAGGAAGCAGCTTTCACATCCCATATCCTAAAACTCCTGGGAAAAGGACATTTGTAGTCAGAAATGACATATTTAAAGGAGGTTATAATAATACTACCATTTTTAGAAAAGCTTCAAAATCATTTATACCAGGAAATGTATTTTACTCTTATGTTTCTCTTCCTTTATATCTGGAATAAAAATATGCCAGATACATTCTAACATAAATTTTTTACCTCCTTCATAATATTTAGGATGTTTTTGACCAGATTCAAAATGCATTGAGTTGAAAACTGAAATTATAAATTTAAACTATCTTACTGGTGGTATAGTTGTTTTTGTTTTGTCATTTCTTCTCATTGAAAGCTTAAAATCACAAAAGATAATACCAAAGGGGTTGCCAAGCAATGACCTACCTTTCCATGCTGGCCCAAACCAAGATATATTACACTAAAGGAAGTCTAAGAATAGGTTGTATATGATGGTAATAAATGTTGATTTCAGAATGGATGAACATTACTCTGTGTTGCAGTTTCATGTTAAGCTGTTAATGATATTAGTAATCTGCTAAATGAGGGTTTGTGTGCAATAGTAACAGATAAAGTAATGATTTGCACAAATGCAGTGAAAATGAATGATTATTTGTTATTTCTCGCATAAATAGAAGCTATGAGAACACAAAAATCACACTGCAATTTTGGAAGTATCAAAGGAAATCATATATTTTATAGAATTTAACTCTCTACCACAGAATGCTATACATGCTTTCAAAAGGATTAGGCAAATTCACATTTGATCACTGACTACTGTAGTAGATGAAATTATGTTCCATAAAGCCGGAAGCTAAGAGGAAATGCCAGCCAAACTATGACTGCTCATATCATGCCACCAAACATCTACTATCAGATATTATTACTGGCAAGTCTCTGAGTTAATGCATATATGATCTGGTCCAATACAGAGACCCATCTGCCCACAGTTACAGAACATGTTTAGAAAGGGACACAAGAAAGAACATTTATTAATGACTTTTAAGAAGTAGACAATATAATTCTGTTGTTTTGAACAAACCAGGGTTATCACCTATTTCAATGATTATGGGGAAATGGCACTGAACAGTGACTTCAGAAGTTCTTTCCAGAATATCATGTCCTTACAGAAGCATATGGACATTTCTTGAAGCACAGGTAAGAACTATTTTAATTAACAGGATTTAAAAGGAAAAAAATTAGGTACACAAAGCAATGTGTAACTAGTTACCAAGCTAATATTATTCCCTTTTTCTGCACTGATGGATATAGTAGATCTTACCAAGTCTCCTTTCAGTTAAATATAGGTACCTTTCTTCAGTTTTCTAATGTACAAAACCTCCCCTTGTCTAAATTTTAATTCTGATATTTTGCAATAGTATTTGATTTTATTGCTGGAACTGAAGGGTCTGGTATCAGTACAGCATACTTTTATCTATAGTAATACTTTTCATAGATATGCATATTTTACCCCCCTTGAACTAATATTTAATATGTATGATTCATAGTAAAGATGAAATAATTTCACTAGATTCTAAAAAGTATAAACCTGACTGAATTACAGTTAATATAATGTGGAAATGGTTCCCTTTTGTAAATCACATCTAAAAATACAGGCAGTGTAATAACCTTGACTTCTACGTTTTTGCAAAGAAGCCCATGCTCAGCTGTATTTTCCTGAAATGTTCAGTTGTTCCCAGGGAAAAAGTTCTCTCTAACACAGCAGCTATATGTGATTTTTTTTAATTTTGTTTTTATCTCCTTGAGCTAAGAAGGTAGCAACAGGAAAAAGAAAATAGAAGAGTGAATAACTGCCCATTTGTCAAAGTGATTTGCTATTCCTGGTGTGAAAAAAAAAAAAAGTGGTAAATTAGCTTCAGACATGGGTTGCTGAAAACTTTTTCACATACTGTGCAGTCAGTAATTGGAATTTGGCAGCCAAGTTCTCCAGACGTTCTGTCTAGCCTATGTATGCTCCAGTTCACAGATTAAAAGGCTGAATGAGAATTTCAGTTGGCTGCTACACTGCTGGGTATCCGAAGAGTGGCTATTTCCTTTACTTTTCAGCGTTCCCCTTGCCCACATCGAAACAGCACAAAGCAAAAAGTGAACTGGCTTGAAGGAAAAGGGGACATGAACTAGACTGGTGGTAAATAAGAAATCAGAAGGCAAAAAAAGTGGTAAACTATAAAGCCAGATAAATCGTGAGAGATGGTGGAAATGAAAGGAAATGGGAAAAAATAAGGTTTGAGGGGACAGAGTTTGATCTGGCAAAGAATGGGAAAACAGATCAACCAAGGAGCAAATATTATTTAATTTCAATAAACTGAATAGTTTGGGATCATGTTCTAGGAATTCCCTGATCGCTTCTGAGTTATCACCGAATTGTCTGTAGGCACTTTTGAATGCTCCTGCCCTCTGTACAGAGATGGCCACATTCATGAGGAGCCTGTGTATCCAGGCTATACCCAGGGCTTGTTAGAGAGACAGCTAGTTGATTTTGCCTAAAACTGCCAGGATCAATATAGATAATTGTGTTTCAATGCCTGTAAATTTTCCCTAGCACTGTTTAATTTAGTAGCACAACTGTAGCTAGGAAAGTTAGGAGTTTGATAAGACATATGATGCAGAGAAAAAGAATAAAGAAATAATCTAACATTAATTTCAAGAGATAAGGACACAAGCTGAGAATAACTCAGGATAAACCACAATAAGTCAGGAGAAAGAACCTGATGGAACAGAAATGCAAGACAGTAATCAAAACCAGAATAGTCCATGGCATCCAATACATATTCTCTTTTGGCATGCAAAATGGACTCATGTTTCCTGAATCTCACTCTTCTCTTGTCAGCAAGTATTTGTGAAATTTCCTTTTCAAGTGCAAGCTTAAGGAGCATTTTTTAAGTCCTATTTGGTCTCCAAAATGGTTTAGAAATGAAAGGATAATGGTATATTACCACTGCAAGTGACAGAAATTTAAGACTTCTGTTACTACCCTAAGTTTCTAATTCTTCAAGGTGACATTACAATAGCACATAATGTTGCTGGTTTTAAGGTAATTTGGGCTTTATGTGACAGTTTAAATGAAAGAACATTACAGATGCAAATTCACATGAATCAAATTAGCAAACTCTGGAATTATACTACCTATGGAGTTCTCTTTTAATCCATTTGTGAAGGCTGGTCTTTATTTACCTAACACCAAGAAGAAACCTCCAAGTTTTCTACCTCATGCAATAAACAGAGCACATCACATAGCATAGACAATCAAGGAGTGTGAAGCAGCTGAAAATCTTAATCTTTTGCAGAAAGTGTAAGCAGCTTGTTTTTTCTAGTTTTTTATTACCTCGCCCAGTCTCCAGTGTTCTCGGAGATAACCAATAAAGTTCTGAGATACCTTCATTCATATTAGAAAATGGTTAAGTATTTTTTGCTTCCCTCCGTAGCTCTTTCTTTTCTTAATCTACACTTACACGCTATCTTTTGTTGTCAGTATTAACTGTGCTGTGTATTTGCATGCGATCTTTTAGTGAAAACTGAGGCAGAAGAACCACACAGTACTTAGGTATTTCCACAGTTTTGTTCCCAGTGGAACAACACTGACCCTCATCTCCTCTTACCTTCTCTTCCTTTTACCTTCCTCTTACAGAATGATTTAACTTTACCAGCAAGGTCTTTGCTATTTTGCACTTGTATTCCTGTGCCATACATTTTACACTTATACTTAGTATCCGATTTTATCCTTCTCATGCCTGATGAACACTACTTATATGTTCTTCATTTCATGGATCCCTGGCCTGAAATCCTTTGGATGATGTACATTCCTGAATGGCAAAACCACAGCCTGAAGGGAGTAGACACTACCCTTTGGACATGTAGATTGCTATATAAATGAAGACAGTCTGACATTCCCAGAACCTGAATTTCTCAAACATTCTCCAAAAGAGCATTTTTTAACTTCATTTATGTTTATTTGCAGTTTCTGTTTCCTACTAAGATGGTAAATTTATTATGCCATAAAATAACCAGCACATATCCTGATTAAATATATCAAAGCAAGCTGCAACTTATGATTAAATTAATATATGTGTATTTAGAGAGGATTAAAACTGCAGGGTATGGGCTGTCCATTTAAAATTAAAGCTAAAATCAAATTTTCAATAGACAGATAATGATAAAATATTGTTAATTTAAACAATTGAGGATGTATTTTAGGAAACAAATAGAAAACAGCATATATTTTATATTTACATGATTCATAGGCAAGGGGAGACAAATACAGATTACCAATCTTATTATTGGCATTTCCTTCTTTTAATTACTTTATTTTGTAACTTGAACATTCTTTCATATTACTGCACTTCAGATAGATACATTGTGCATAACAGGCTGTTTAAAAAGGATTAAAACCAAATCTATTATGCATTAAAATGTAATAACTTTTCAGAAGGAAGTTCTGAGTAATTAGTTATGAGTTATTCAGAAGTTTATATTACACAACACAGTACCAGCCTATAACAGGAAATGAAAGTGACAACATCCAGCTCATAATAAAACATTTAAAAATGTTTTCTTATTAAAAATTTTAAAAGATTTATATAACTATTTAAACTGAAATTTGAGTATGATAGTGTTATAGGGCTATTCTTCAAGAAATACAGCTGTTCTTTCAATGATCTCACGTAATCTCAATCACATGCATATGAGGCACTCTTTTTAAGTATTTGAAAACCAAGAAAAATACGTAACTTTCTTGATTGTCCTCTTGTAGTTACCAAGGCTGACATATTTAACAGTTTGAAGATAAGAAATAACCTGAATTCAGCCCTAATAATTGTAAATAGTGTTTTGATTGAGATTAAGAAGAAAAAAATTAGAAAATAAATATAACTCATTGGCATGTAGCAAACAAAATTATCAACATCTTTCTCTATAGGCAATATAACGTATGCAGTACAATACCTGTATATGCAAACTGAACAAGATCCCACAATGCGTTGGGGTCTATGCCTTCCATTTTGATCTCTTCTTGCTTGGCTTCACAAACATCACTTGTAAACATGGCAGCAAAGTAGTCAGAGACAGAACTGAGGACAAGTCTGCAAAACAGTTAGAAAATGGTGTCATTCACATTGATATACATATTAGAAATGTCACAAATATTAAAAAAAACTTTTAAGATGTATTTTTATATTAATTATAAATTATCAGGAGCAATATATTATTAATGCATGTAGGCAGCAAAATACAGCATGACATTTAAATCTAATTTGTTTTTGCTTCCTGTGATATGAACCAAGTGGCACATTAGCATATGACTATAAAACAGACATAGAAATTAGCACTCAGTCTTTCTCATACTTTTCCAATCATGCATACGTCCCAATTGTTAACAAGATAACCTCTCGGTATCAAAGACAACTTATTAGTGAAACACATTTCATACTCCAGAGGTACTCTTCATTGTTCTTAAAGTCTTTTTTTTTTTTATGAACTTTACCAACAGTATGTGACTTCACACAATCCTTCAACCTTCAGCAAAACTGCTAGTAGCTTAACATGTTGTTCACTAAAACAATAAATAAAATCGTTGTCCAATGGAATGTTTTTATTAAGAAACATTTCCAAAGGAAAATAATTTCAAAATACATACAAAATGTACATGGTTTGTTTGGGGATCTGATTTAGATAAATCAAAACCACAGCAAGTACCAGGTATGATTGTCATTACTGGGGCCTTAAGCTAAGGCATTCTTCTAAATACCATCTACGGTAATATTATGATTTTGTTAGGAGTGAATATTCACGACGATCTTGAGCTAGACACATAGTACAACTATACATAGTGTACCACATGCTTCCATAAAAGATGGTCACATCTCTGGCTTAATTTGAAAACATAATATATAAACACATTGACAAAACACACAAGAAAAACAACTGGAGAACTTGGAAACCGAAAGAAAATATTTAGCCATTTGTGTATTGTTAACTATTTTGTCCAAGAAAAAAAAAAAACCAAAACAACATAATGAAGAATAACAAGTTACCACTTAGCAGCCAATGTGATAATTGCTTTTGCTCTCTTAGCTTACCCCAACAGCACAGTAAAATATGACAGTTTGAATATGGCTTCATAATTTTATAGTGCTTTAAGCTACTATATATTACCTGCAAGTAAGGCAGCTTGAGAAAAAATACATGATCTTTACTCTAGCTCAAGTGATGGCCAGTGACTTATTAGGTGTAGTAGTTTTTTCACTTCTCGTGTTGTGTTCAATTCTAGCAATCATTAAGTCCAGAAGTAAAGATCCAAATTTATAAACAGTTCACATTGAATAGATGGCTAAAAAAGATGAAATTAAAAATATACTTTGCTGCTACCACCAGAGATTCCTAATTCACTATTTATTTTCTTACCACTGAGGTACATTAACTTCGATGTTTATTTATTATCTCAACTGAGTATCACAAGTGTGTATTTAGTCAACCAAGACAACCAAACAATTCCAGATAACTCTTACAACCTTTCTTCAAGTAATTTTTTGAGCATTTATTTATGTGACTTGAGTCACTGTTATTAGATGCTTGATAAAGAAAACCCACAGTAAAAAGGAAAAACATGATTGATGACTTTCTATGAGATACAATCTCCCACAGATAACAGAGTTGTAATTTAAGTCTGTGATTGAGATTTCCATTTGAGACCATTTTGCCTTAGCTGATGCTTCAGTTTTATTAACCACCATTTGAATTCAACTATGAGTCTTTGATTTGGTCACTCACTAAAAGCAAAAGCAAAACCCTTTGCTGCATAAAAAACAATGGACAAATTAATGAACTGTCACAGTTTAAACCTGGGCTGGCTATTAAACAGACAACAAATTAACTCTTTGTTAACCCCTTCCCTCCCCAAAAGAGAGGGAGATAGAGAAAAGGGAGAGACACTTACGGATTGGAAAAGTTAAAACAGCTTTAATCTAACTATAATAACAAGGTATAATAATAAAAACAGAAAAAAGAAATATATATAAATATATACAAAACCAATATCAAGCTCCCCTTGATGATGATCACGTCACCTGGACATCACAGGGCAGGCCCTGGGAAAGTCCCAAACTGGACTCGGCAGCAGACAGGAACCGAATTCAGTAATGCGCAGATCGGGATTGAAGGCAGAAAAATCAGACAGAGCACTCCTCGGATGCCGGCCACAGAAGAAGAGAGCTTAACCCTCATGTTCCCTCAGCTTTATATTGAGTATGACGCATATGGGATGGAATACTGCGTTTGGTCAGTTTTGGGTCACCTGTCTAACTCATTCCTCCCTGCTGGAGGGTCACAGGCGTGACCCCTTTTCTGCTCTTTCATGTCCAGCACATAATAAAGTTAGCAGAAGCAAGCATCGACCTTGGTCTCCATAGGAATAACTACAAGCAAGAGCCTTTCTGCATACCATTCCTACTGATGTTCCAACACAAACTATGAACACTGAGCCTTATCACTGCTAGAAGCAGCCATTGTCTGGAAAAACATGCAGTTAATTTCTGAGAGTGCAGCTGCTCAGAAGAAACTTAACTAAAAAGTAAAATTACTAAAATTGGCTCTGTCCTAGTCCAAACCAGGACATGAACAGAAATTTTAATATACTGGTATATGATCAACTGAAATATTTCAAAACAGTAATGTCTTATATTTGTAATTTATATCACTTGTGTTCAGATACTATTTATTATATAATCTTCCTGTATATATATTCTCAACTCAAAGATAACGAAACAAAGGGAACACAGAAAATAAATAACAGAAGGATTACTTCTCTCTCAAAGTTCTACAAAAATCTGTGATTTTCCACAATTTGTCTCATGCATTATTCTGAGGTGAGAAAATTCAAAGAAGCTATTTAATGGATTCCAGCTGCAAATAAGCACTGAGTCTACAGGACCAGAAAAGATCCAGTCTCAAGTGAAAAACTCTTAAAAATATATAATGCAGATGTCAGGTGCTCAGCACTGCCGATTTTACTTACACATTTATACCCACTGGTTTGCACCACCTGTTAAAGAAGATGGCTTAATAAGCAGAAAGGTTCTGTGAAGTAGCAGCCCACCTAAACAAACAAGCAAGACAAGTTTTTGAACAGAGTTATAAAGAAAGAGGATTTTTTTTTAAAGTCACTTATGTCGATCAATAGTTAACAGAAATAACGAATCAGCTATTTCATCGACCGAATATAACTAAATATTTAACTTACTTCAAGATACAAACTTTTACCTTGGGAAATTCTTCACAGGCTGAATTGAAGTGAAAGGAACTTGATAATTACACTAAATTCTAAAAGGTGACAACTTTTGTAAATCTTAATTGTGTTCCAGTGTTGAGATAGAAAATGAAAAGTGAGAAATCAAAGGCATCAATTGATTTGTAATGATCTGCTGCTTTTTGTAGCTCAGAAGGCTCCAAACAGCTATAAATCTTGGTTTAATGGCATGTTGAACTATTCATCAAGAAAGGTCAGGTGTCTTAGGATGTCACCTTTTTCAACTACTGATCTGACAGTGAGAATACATAATAAACTCTTTCATCCTTGAGAATCATAGCAGGTAACTCATGGCTTAAAATGAGTTTGTGGACCCAGAAATATTTTCTCCAGATTAAAGGATTTCTTACCTTTACTACAACAAAATTCAGCCTGATATATCTCCAATTTCTTTTATAACACAGAATATAACCGATTCCTGTTGTGACTTCTTTATCCTATGATAGAGTTTATTTTCTTTTATTATAGAATATTTCCTTGCAATTTTCCCAACTGTTTTCACATAGTTTTGATACAGAATTCCCTCAACATTGATGGTGCATTTATTAATTAAAACAAGCAAAAGAAAGAAAAGAAACAACCTTGATCACTTCTATTCTTTAAGCAAGCTCTAATTATATTTTACTGCCAGCTGAATAGAATCTCAGATGTTACTTGGACTGAAAACTCAAAGGCATGACACAACTTTTTTCCACACATTATGCTAGTTCATATAGGAGCTGAAAATTCATTGCTTTTAGATATGATTTGTTGCTCTGTAGAGGACAAGTGTTGACACTGAGTGTTTCTACTGATAGTGGTCCTCTATAGCTCTTCTTACAGCAGGCAAACCTTTATTGTATATATAGAGAAGGCTTCATGATTTCCTAAATTTTAAGGCTTTTAGAACATATACTAAGGTATATCTATGTGTGCACTTGAAAAAAAAAAAAATTGGAAAAAAAGAAGCAGACGCTGGCTGTTACTTCCAGAACAATTTTGGCAGTACAATCAAGACTGCCATCTTTTCCGAGTAAAATATGACAAAGGAGCAAGCTGTGGAACAGATAAACTGTTTTGGATTACATCAGGTAGTGATCACCTTTCCTAATGACTATGACGGATTCCCTCACCAGCTTGCCAAAACCAAACAGCCTTGCAAAACATATAGCTAATAGTAAATTTAATCTAGTACACAGACAATTTCCTGCTCAGTACCAAAGATCATTAGAAAAAAATGATGTCCAGACACCAATAAATTTTTTTGAGGCTAAATATTGCCTGCCAACTTTAAATTGGTGTGTGCTATCTCAGAATTCTGATCTGTAGCTAATTGGGATCACCCACTTCCATGTTGTCCTTAATTTGGAATCAGATACGCCATGCCTTTCCTTTTATTTTACTCAGTCTTTCCCACACCCACTATTAAAATTGGCTTTAATACACATGAAGTAGAAAATGGTGTTATTTTCAACTCAGCTTCAGTAATACAGCACAAACCAAAATCTTCTTTTTCTGTACTCCTGAATGGACTGTGTAAAACTAAGTAAAGAGTATTTGCTGTAAAAGCTATTGGTATCTTGAAGAATTTTACTTGTCAAAACCTCCATTCTATGTTTTATCAATGGTAATTTATTTGTCTTGCAACATTTTCATTTTTCTTAATCTATTAATTCTGTTCTTTCGACTATTTAACTTTGCTTAAGATCAACACTAGATGTGTAACATCCATTCTCTATCAAAGGATTTGCCACTATATTAACATCTACCTCTACCTGTCATCTAGTCAGCATTTCAAATCTAGAATTCTTTGCCATCTACATTTCTTCCTTTGCAGTCAGGACACTGAAATGTTAATTTGGGCTTGTTACTGCTATAACTGCCTCCATCTTCTGAATTTCTAAGTGTGTTAAGAAAGCCATGAGATATATCATAAATTATTCTTGTCCATAAAATTCTAACCAGATTCTCTAATCACGTTGTGTATCTCGTCTCTGGGAAGAGAACAAAAATAATGAATTGACCATTAATACATTGCAAGATTGTCCTTTAGTTTGTACCAATACACACTGCTCAGAAACTGTTTTCCCACCTTCTCTTCTGAATTAAAGCAGCCACTTTTCATTCCATTGACTAACTTGATGATCAGAGACATTTTCAGGAATTTCCAAACTGAAAACACAGTAACAATTAGGTTAAAACAGTGTCCATGTTCCTTTTTGCAGTCTCTCTGTGGTTCACATTTTGGTTATCCTTGTCTCAAATTGTATTCAATCTCTCTGGAACAACAATATATTTGTGGAAGGTACAATATATTCAGAAGTAGGGAGATACCACCTCT
>VZSC01011081.1:62291-73014 GCA_013398225.1 Steatornis caripensis | reverse complement strand
TATATGTGTTTACAAATTATTTTGATAATCCTAATATGAATTATCATTACATTTTAGTAGCCAGAAACTAAAACGAGAGTTACTAGTAAATAGGGCAATGAACTTGTATATCTTCTCTGTAGACTGTGTGTGACCATAATAAAGCAGTTATTAATAAATGTTTTTTGGATAATCACAATCATTACTTAATATATATCATGAAATTAAGTACAGTTATGTATGAGACTTGACTCTTATTAATGAACTGCACCTGCTAATGATTTCAATTTCTGCCAAGCTTTGCTATGATGGAGTATTCAATTTAAAATGTTAATGTGTGCATGCACTCTAATTTCTGGGTTTCTTAGCTGTTGTATTTGGACATCTGTCAAGTATGCATTATGCTGTTGACAGGCCACAGATTTGCAATAAATCATATTTCATTGAATCTTTTCCATTGCATTTGACATAATCTTTTTTCTCACTGTCAAAAAGAGGAATTAATTTATCCTAAAATGATATGAAATCCCTCAATCATAACATGTAATTGCAACAGATTGCAAAATACTACTCATTCTTCCTGGACAGACCTTTCCTATTTAAAACATCACCATTGACAAGACATCAACAGAGGTTATTTCAAAGGTACGTGTTATGCTGGGGGAAAAACAACCAAACAAAAAACCTAGTCCAGTCTATGACTCCGAGCTTCTTCCAAACTTGTGCTTACTCAAGCTTATTCTACTTGTACTTGTCTGGAAGAATGTAATCCCTAACACACCATCAGAACACCTAAAGTCTCAAAAAGCCTGACCTACAATGGTTATGTCTGCCATTATATGATCTCTGTAACCAATTTAATTTTCTTAAAATGGTATTTCATGAGCACTTTCCATCTTTTAAAACAGTATCGTGATCTTCCTTAAGTGACTAGTGATATCTTTATTATTATGTGCTTAATTTAATGTTAATTTATTATGTCATGTATGTGTATGGCTATGCACAAGTACATGACTACAAAAATTGCATGCGCTGTATCATTCTGTTTACAACAAAAAGAACAACACGGGCATGTGTTTGCATTTTTTTATTTGTTCATTTGTTTCCCTAAGAGTATCTTTCTGAAGACTTAGAAAACAGTTGAAATAGAAATTAAGAAAAAATCAATTTAGTGCATAATTTCACAAGCATTTCAGACTAAAAAAATATTCAGGAAATCATTAAACCCACTAATGTATTCAGCAAGAACTCACCCTTATGCATGACAGAATTCTTAATTCTGTGGTAAACCTACAGCAATGTTGCTAAAAAGCAGATTTAGTTTAAACTAAACAATGAACTCAAAAGTGTAACTATGCCATTTTCTTATGTTACAAATCACACATCACAAATTTACCTTGATACTTAAAATGCTTTCAGTTAAGTACTTGTCAATTCTAATGCTGTGTTGTTACATTTAGGAAACAACTGCAACATCTGAAAATACTTTGGTTCTAATACTAAAACATGTTTTAAATTTTATACTGAAATAAGAAAATAATTCCTACCACATAGAACACAAAACCAGAAAGTAAGTGGGTATATTTTTATCTGAAGGAAGTGGGGAAACGTAGTTTTTTAACTATAAGATTCATGTGGAATATTGCATAGGAGACCAGTGTATTATTTCATCACTTTAACTGTGAAACTTGATAAATTACCGAGTTGTAAATGAGCAAATACTGTTAGGAGAAATCACAGTGTTTAAAAGAAGATTTTAATAAAAAAATTATCTTTCAGAGCAACAAAATCCTGATGGTAATTAAAATCAGCAAAAGTTTATTTGTCCACAAGAGGCAGCTAATTAAAGGTAAGCTAATAGTAATCACATTCAAAATTCTTTGGAAGATCAGATTGTTGCTCACAAATTTGGAAAAATGTTTTATGTTGTAATGCAGCCTTAGTAAACAGATAAACTTGAAATTCTGATGGAGATCTGTCAATATACACTGAGTTTATTAAGAAGAATCCAAACCAATAAACTACAGTACTAATATTTATTGAAAACTAGACAAAATATTAGCAAGTTTATTTTTAATGTTGCTGCTAGAACTGCTAATTATAGGTACAACAAATATTGATAGTAAAATAGACTAAACCAGAAATACATAGTAAAATTTTTAAGAAAACATGAAATTATGTCATGATTTTCCTAGAAGTACTGTGAAACAGTAAGGGAATACAGGGTTCAGTCAATGCTTTTAAATAAGCACTTTCTTAGATATCTTAAACCTGAATGCCAAAAACTGTCTTTTTATAAAATAACTTCACAGAATTGGATTCTATTTTCCATATTTACCTATCTTAAATATATTTTAAATATACTTAAACACATGAATATGTGAAAAACATGAAGAAGCCTCTTTTAATGTAGGTTTGATTTTAATTATAGTAGTAGTTTATGTTACATTACCTAAATGCCTTGACCAAAGTAGGCAATAGAAGCCTACTGTGATAGTCACTTCATAAGCACTTCTTGAGAAGGTCTTTGCACCCATAAACATCTGAAAGGCATCAGGCTGAATGTCTGAATAACAGAGACAGAGATGTACTATTTTCCCTGCTGAGTCCATTCATTGGAAATTGTATCCTGCCATCTCATGGATTTCAGGGCCATGTGAAACGTGCAGAACTTTACAGGAATAAATACAAAACACTTCAAAAATGGATTATATGGTCACTCATTTAGGGCAAAAGCTCTAATGATGCAGGTGTTTGTCAGCTGTTCATTTTGCTGAGGGGCTGGATGGCTAGTCTATTTTAACAGACATCCAGATACATAGTACATGCCAAACTGTTCGGCGTCTCAACCTCTTCTTTTTTTTTAATGTACCTTTTCCACTCCCAGCTCAGTTGCGGGGTCAACGTCCAGAATACATGTGTTCTTCACTATTCTTGGGCTGACCTGGTGATTTGTTTTTTCAACGCATGTCATAAAAGCAGTCACTCAAAAATGCAGTAGTGATTGAGCTTCTGTTGTAAGGCACTGAGGAGGAGGAATTATTTACTCGGTATTAGGGAAAATACTGGGTGGATACAGCAGTCTGAGAGAGGCAAGCCTGTTGCAGCGCCATGCCTCAAGGTGCAACTAGTAGCGAAGCAGATGTATTCCCAGCAGGTGCACACACAGAAAGCACACATACACCACATATATACATATATATATATATATGTATATACACACATGTATATGCATAGCCAGCCACACAGATCACAGACACAGATCACTCAGAGCACCCACAAGAACATGGACAGCACAAAAGGTCTCATCCTGCTCCCCTCTCTGGCTGAGCGGGATGGAGGTCGGTAAGTACAAGGTAGATGTCTCCAGCAGCTGGGCTCAGACACTCCATCTGCCCAGTTGCTGGCACCTGGACATACATGCTACCAAGGTCATAGCCGACGCCAGTTGCTGCTACAGACACCCTTGCTTGCTCTCCCTTACACACACAGAGAAACAGAAACTTGATTTTCTCAGTCCAGTGAATCTTAATGTTAGACACACCAAAAAAGTTACTGAAAAAATATATCAACAGCTATTAGTGGGAAAAACAACCACAAAAGAGTGCTTCTCCCTCAGGGACAAATGTACTAATTGCCAGCTAAGCCAGATTTCCCCATATTATAATTAAGATCTTCATGCAATAGAGGAAAGGATTTGCCAATATAGCATTAACATTGTTCTTATAGTCCTTTGGTGGTGTCTTCAGAGGTGGAAGTTACAAGCTGCATTTTCTTAAAGGTGGAAACCTAGCCTTGTACCTTTTTTTTTTTTTCCACACTTGTGACAAACTATTGAATAGAGAGCAAGCAGACTTCGGTGCATCTGGGGAGCATGAACACTTTATCTTCTGGTGTTTTCCATTGACTCTAATCCACTGATAACTTTATATATGTTGTTAACATGTCTGTTTATATATTTGTGTGTGTATAACACATATACATTTTATATGTGTGTGTTTCCATATTTATACACGTTTATGTATGTATATGTGTACACACACATACAAACACACACAGACATATGCAATTCACTCCGCAAAATTTTTTTCATATCAGATTTTTGTTATCTAATTGTCATTGGTATTGCACATTATGCGGTTAATTTTAAGACAAAAGATGATCTGTGTAATAAAAAAGAAGGAATGAAAGTAAAATTTTATCAAGTACTGTTAATAGCGCTAGCAGTATTGCTGAGTTACACACACAAGAGGGTTTCAATAAGGTCAGTGATCATCTGTGAAGTTTCAAGTGATTCACAGCTAAGTTCACCTATTTCACATGCATTTTGCACAATAATTATGACCACAGCTGTCAGATTAGAGCATGGCTTTGTGACCTCCTGTAGACTGGATAGCTGTAATTAGTTAACAATGCTTTTAAAGCAATGAAAAAACTTTGAAGGATGCATAGTACATTGTGACCTGACTGCATTGTGAACTGCGTCATCTGCTTGTTGAATTCCTGGTACAGTTGAAGATGCTGTTATGGATTTCAAGGATTGCACGGTTAGGACATTAGTTCTCAGAAGAAACCAGTAATCCACTGCACATCAGTTCAGCCAAGTTCAGCTAATGAACTCATGGTAGCATTATCTAGATTGCATTTTATGTCAAGCTATTCTTAACCAGAGATTTTTGCTCACTTATCAGTGAAAATGAAAAAAATGCATATGACTTCATTTAATACATTTTCACATGCGATACATTTAGGAAGGAAATAAATACATAAGCGACTGACTGCTTTAATTTTTTTACACTTGAAACTAAAACATTAAAAGGTTAACACTAGTGCAGCACGTCATGACTTTATACGATCCTTCTCACTAATTTACTCTTACCTATCTAATATTTCCGTTAAGCTCAAATATCATCTAGATATTTTTTGCACATTAAGCATCACCGTTCTTAAAAAGACACCGTCATTACTAACTGCATTTTAGCAATCATCAACATACAAGGTGGTATTTCCAAAAAAACACTACTTGGACAATAAAAGATGAAGCAATAAATGCCAGAATGAATCAGCTGGTGTTTGGAGTTGAGCACAATGTTGTCTTTTCTGTAAATAATCTAATCTAGGTAAGTAAATATAATAAATTATAATAGCTTTGTTTGTACTAGTCGACAAAATATATCAGAACCCATCCCGTTAGCATGGTGCTAAAATCTTCCTGTCCCAAAGCACAGTGATTTTCCCTATCAGTAACCATCCTTGGGCTGTGCTATTTATTAGATCATGTCCAGACACTGGGACAAACCTGCATCATGAAATTTGCTAGCAGCTAAATGGTACAGATAATAGGAGGCTGCTTAAGCTTGTGTCTTGGTCTGTGTTTACAGTACAGACTTATCCAGATGCTATTATTCCTCACTGAATCCTAAGCTCATCACAGATCACTCAAAAAGTAAAAAGATAGCTACAAATCGGCCTTTATATTTTAACTTGACTTTCACGTAACATGTTAAATGAAAGATCCCAGAAGCAATTACCTTATTAGCATGTGATGCTTTTGAAAAAAAGATTTAAATAAGAAAAACAAGTGGTATTTCTTTTAATGACACCCTCTTCTTTCCTACCATAATTTTGATGAATAATTTTAGTAATTATAGTATTAAACTTTTATACATGTTAACTATATTTGTAACAATACATTCGTCTTGTCTTGCAAAGCCTTGTAATAGTTAAAACACTGACAACTTCATGTTTCAGCATGGCTTGAGGTGAGAAGCAATTGGGTTTGGTTTTTTGACAGCAGGATGGATTGTATTTTGCAAGTTATTTGAGGGTGTTTTACTGAAAGAAAAAGGATTTGTCTGAACTGTGATGTCGTGTATTCTTGAAAGCCCATGTGCTCAAACACACTGGCAGATTATTCTGAGTTACAGACAAATTAGCTTCAAAGCCTACAAGCAAACTTTTAACAGCTTAAGTACCTTAAGATTAGGAGCTAATTTAAAGAACAATAATAGAAACAATGTATGAGAAATAACATTTTAAAACATGAAAGCATTTAAATAACATTAAAAGACTTAGATTAGTTTATTTACTCTGTCTTAGGTAAAAATAGTCTGATATTTGAATATTCACACTTCTTTACAGGCACACTGTCATTCTTCACCCAGGAAGCCTCTCCAAGAAGGAAAGGGAAATAGACAATGCTACAGTTATTAGCAAGGGGAGAGGAAGGACACCCATCTTCTCAGAGTCCATAACATTAATCCATCTAGCAAGGTTTTCCTTTACAATCCAATTTGCACTTTTTACTGTCAATCCTTACTCATTAGCACAGGTATATTTTATGTGTAGATTTGTGGAATAACTTCAAACGGGCAGACTCAGCATAGGTTTTCACATAACTGTCATACCAACACACAAACAAATTCCAGTGTGAGTTGCAAATCCAGCAGGATCACTTGTGGGGTATGTACAGCTTTGTACTACTGTGAAGTATATATATATATATAATTCACTTGGTATGCTTGGAAAAGGATTTGACTTCAATTTAAAAGTATAATAGAGTTACTTAATGTATTTAAAAGTTTTGGCATGAAAAAACAATTACACACAAAACATTTCTACTCTCAGACAAAATAGATGTGCATTCAATTGCTCGTGGCTTTTATAATTAAAAAAAATGTACTTGGAAATACATGCTATTGGTTTTAAGAAAAAATATTTTAAAACTCAAGCAAAATTAAATCCCTGTCTTTTCCAATTAAAAAAACCCCAAGCCTGCCTTCCATGAAAAGGTGCTTATTGTTCCAACACTATTTTGAATACAAACACCTATTAATCATGGTATAGCACTTATGCTTACATGCCAATCCATCAGCTTTTGTGCTGCTGGAACCAAATACAACAGAAGAGTACATTTATGTTGTATTTTAAGATTAGCTTTGCACCTTAATTCAATTCCAGTTCACACTGATAAATTCGTAACCCCAAGTTATAATACTCTCTGGTTTCGAGATTTAAACCTAAGAAACACAGAAACAGAGTCAATACAGCCTCCTCATCAAGCTCTGTTATGCTGTCCAAATGGATAGTAATTCACAGATGAAACCCAGTATACGAAATGACCCCTAATGATCTTAACAGCTGTTTGTTGCCATGCCCTGGCAACCGCCGAAACAAACATAAATTTACCCTTTCTCTTTACTCTTGGAAATACTGTTTCAGCAGTGACTTACTTCTTATTTAAATTTTGCAAGGCAGGCTGATTCACCTGTAAAAGGACAGATCTAGCAGATCTTAAGAACCAAGATAGCAGATATTCTAACAATTTATCAGTTCACCATTGATTGGTTGAAGGGGGCTACAGCTGGGAAGAGCATAATCCCAGGCAAAATCTGCCTCAGGGCGAACAAAATCCAAGGGATACAAGCCTAAATTAGAGTTCGTTACAATCATAGATATTACAAGATGCCTAACAGAATGACTATTAATTCCAGAAATTAAATACAGTGCACCTGATTTTCCTATAGGTGGAATGGTAAAAGACAAAAAACCTTGTTTGTTTCATAACATCTAAGGTACCGTAGGGTGGGACACTGTCCTGGTTTCGCTAGGATAGAATCATAGAATCATTTTTCTATTCAGGAAAGCCGTGTTTTTGAGCAACTGCAGCACCTGATTCGGTGGGAACACAGTTGATAAGACACTTTGTTTTAGTTCATGTTTTAGTTCATGTTTAGTTCATGTTTAGTTCATGGTATGTGCGTTTCCATAGTGATTGAAGTCTCTAGCAATTCTGATAAGCCATGTGCAGAAGCTCGGAGGAGCAAAAGCCAGGGCAGCTGACCTGGACTGGCCAACAGCAGTATTCCATACCATAAACTTCACGGTCACTATGAATTGGAAAGTTTGCTGGGGACGGCCCTTCTTCTCTTTGCTCAATGGTGGCTGGCCCTGGAGGGTCTTGCCCATCATTCTGCTCCCAAGGCCTGTTCTCCCCTTTGCTGTGACACAACCACCGTATGGGCTGAATATAACTTTGTGTGTTTTATATTAGTACTGGCATTGATATTATTTTGTTATTATTATTTTATTAAATCTGTTTCTTCACAACCCACAGGTCTCCTTTCCTTCTCCCGATTTCCTCTTCCTGGGTGGGGACAGGTCACTGGGTGATAGAACCGACACAAAGGAATGAGTGAATTTCCTTATAATGTACGATTGGAAAAGCCTCCCTCACAACTGCAGACTAGCACAAATATAAAACGGAGNCTCCTTTCCTTCTCCCGATTTCCTCTTCCTGGGTGGGGACAGGTCACTGGGTGATAGAACCGACACAAAGGAATGAGTGAATTTCCTTATAATGTACGATTGGAAAAGCCTCCCTCACAACTGCAGACTAGCACAAATATAAAAAGGAGATGAAGTGACACATACCTATTCTGGAGTTATTCATCTTCTTACTTGCCTTTGGGAAGAGTAACAATCCTTAAGGGCTCAGGTTAAGAGGAATCTGTTCAGACAGTGGGAGATCTGGGTCCTGTACCCAGAACTCTGTGTTCTGTATGTATAGCTGTCCAGCATAGCAAATCTTTTTATTCATTTGATTACACACTATCTGAGCTGGAAGCCCTCTCTACACATCATTGACTATGGCTCTTCATGTAACTGAAATGTGTCAGTTATGGCTTTAGAGAAGATCAGTTAGGGAAAGAATTTCAGTTAGTGGCTTGGCACTTTCTTAAGCTTGAAATTTAGTATTATACATATATGGTATTATATCTATCTGAATAAAAACACAACAGCATCTGTTCTGTGGAATCATCTTATACTGCTGTCCATTCATAATTCTCCTACTTTATAAATGGACAAAGAGCATAAAGCCTTTTTCAGCGTACTTCACACCACATTTGCTCGCTATACATTTCCAAACGGTAATCACAGAATCACAGAATGGTAGGGGTTGGAAGGGAGCTCTGGACATCATCTAGTACAACCACCCTGCTAAAGCCTAGAGTAGGTTGCACAGGAACGCGTCCAGGTGGGTTTTGAGTATCTCCAGAGAAGGAGACTCCACAACCTCCCTGGGCAGCCTGTTCCAGTGCTCTATCACCTTCACAGTAAAGAAGTTCTTCCTCATGTTCAGGTGGAACTGCCTGTGCTCCAGTTTGTGCATGTTGCCCCTTGTCCTGTCACTGGGCACCACTGAAATAATCCCTTGAAAGTTTGTCTTGATTCAATATAAATTCTCCTTCCTAAGCATATTGTTGAAGGTTTCTAATTGAAACTATTATTACAGTGCATTTTCACCAACACTGCCTTTACATTTTGTCTTGAGACTTTAGTGTATGCAATGCCAAGGTTATTGTTGGCAGAAAACAAAAAATAATGACAATAGCATGTTTTTTGGGATGCTTCACTTCAAGACCAATGAATTGCAACAGTGTGCCTTTCCCCCTCCTCTCCATCCACACTACTTTGAAGCTTTGTAGAATAAAGATTTAATCATCAGCTGACTGGGTTAATTTTCCCAAATTTTTAATGTGTTAACAAATGCTTGTTTTGCGCATTCATTTTATGTATATTGATGAGCTGTATATTCGAAAGGATTCAAGCCTGGATTCACAACTAATCTCTGAAAGCTCTTTAAGCTGTTCTGTACTGTCTTGTCAATAGCAAACATATCTTTAATGGAAACAATTAATCCAATTCCTTTTACAAATGTTTGAAAGACACATTTATTGTTTAACGTATTGCACATATTTAAATTTATTTTAATCCCTTTAACCATAGACACTTTTCCCCCAATTATTTTTCTTTAAAGTTATCTGCCCTTCAGTAGTTATGGCTTTAGCATTTACTTTTCAGCTGTGTTGAAAGATGTATCTTTTTTCTTTAAAACTACCTCACATTACTTGCTTACTACTGTAGAATTAACTACTTCAAAATCTTAAGATTTCTTGGTAGAATGCAAATGATTCAAAGTTCTGTTTTAATACATCAGTGGATACTCTAGAAAGACAAAATGGGCAATTATGTTTTGGCATAAATGTTGAATTACATGCTTTAGCAGAAGAGTTGCATTCATGCCCTTATGAAGTGCTCTTGTTCAGATTGAGCAAACACTGCTCTTTGGAGGAGGTGAGGTTTGAGCAGTGTTCCTCATTGATTAAAATGTGCCTTTTAAAATAAAAAAATAGTTTTGTCAACCAAAACAATAAAACAAAAAACCCTCAGAAGTTAGGGGTTTAAAACAAATAAAGAAAATCCCTAAACAAAAGAAAAAAATTGATGAAGAAAAGGAGCTATAAACAGTCAACATTTGCAATCACTTCTCTCAATCCAAGCAGATTTTACTACTCAATAATTCCATCTTCCCCCCCGTCTCCTTAGTACTCCATAATTCCACCTTCTCCCCCCCTTCCCCAAATATCCTTCCAATGTCTTTTGATAGGTCTTGAATTGCTCTGTCTTGTTTCTCCAATATGAGCAAGGAAGCAGTTTATGTTGCATGAATTTTTCCTTTTCTTGCTTGTTTTTGTTTTGGGGGAATATTAATTAGACAAATTCATACAATACACAGCCAAAAAAGCAGATGAGTGTACAGCACTTAAAAATTATGACAGATTATTCTTCAGTTATGGTTAATCATTGATTTCAGTTTCACTGGTACCAGACTTCCATTCTCTGTCATACTTGAAAATTACTGTATTTTGCTGATTTGTTTATGTGTTATGAAGAGTAATGA
>VZSC01011081.1:40220-62148 GCA_013398225.1 Steatornis caripensis | reverse complement strand
ACAAGCTCAAATAAGTAAAAGATGATCTAATGAAATTTAAACTGATAACTTTATGGTAGGAAATTGTTTTGGATGCATAATACCTTAATAATCTTTCTCAATGTTAAGTCTTTTACCAGAATAATAAACACTTTAACCAGTACTTCACAGGAATCATGATGCCACCATTCTATGGATTTAAGCTATCCTTCTCTTTAAAGCAATTTTTAACACATCAGCTGGAGAAGGAACAAGAATGCCTAACTGCACCTACACATCTGTATCTACAGCTGTATCCTAAGGAAATCCTCTGATATGAAAACAAGGATCAATCAGTTTGCTCCTGCTTCTTACACAATTATTGACGCTGTCTTGCACGACATCCTTGTCTCTAAATTGGAGAGACATGAACTTGATAGATGGACCACTCACTGGATAAGGAATTGGCTGGATGTTGCACTCAAAGAGTTGCAGTCAATGGCTCGATGTCCAAGTGGAGACCAGTGACAAGTGGCGTTCCTCAGGGGTTGGTATTGGGACTGGTGCCCTTTAACACCTTTGTCGACAACATGGACAGAGGGATTGAATGCACCCTCAGCAATTCGCCAACAACACCAAGCTGTGTGGTGCAGTTGACATGCTGGAGGGAAGCAATGACATCCAGAGGGACCTTGACAGGCTTGAGAGCTGGGCCCATGTGGACCACATGAAGTTCAACAAGGCCACGTGCAAGGTCCTGCACATGGGTCAGGGCAATCCCAAGCAGATATACAGGCTAGGGAGAAAAGGGATTGAGAGCAGCCCTGAGGAGAATGACTTGGGGGTGTTGGGTGATAAGAAGCTCAACACGAGCTGGCAATGGACACTTGCAACCCAGAAGGCCAACCCTGTCCCGGGCTGCATCAAAAGAAGTGCAGCTAGCAGGTCAAGAGAGGTAATTCTCCCCCTCTACTCCACTCTTGTGAGACCCCACTTGGAGTACTGCGTCCAACTCTGGGGCCCCCAACATAAGAAGGACAAGGATATGTTGTAGTGAGTGGCCCTCCCAGTGGAGGGCCACGAAGATGATCAGAGGGCTGGAGCACCTCTCCTATGAAGACACGCTGAGAGAGTTGGGGTTGTTCAGCCTGTGGAAGAGAAAGCTCTGAGGAGACCTTGTAGCAGCCTTCCAGTACCTGAAGGGGTCTACCAGAGAGCTGGAGAGGGACTTTTTACACGGGCATGTAGTGATACGATGAGAGGTAATCAATTTAAACTGAAAGAGGGTAGATTTAGATTAGATACTAGGAAGAAACTCTTCACCACTGGTGAGACAGTGGAACGGGTTGCCCAGAAAAGTTGTGGACATACCCCCCGGAAGCGTTCAAGGCCAGGTTGGGTGGGGTTTTGAGTAACCTGGTCTTGTAGAAAGTGTTCCTGCCAATGGCAGGGCAGTTGGGACTAGATGATCTTTAAGGTCCCTCCCAACACAAACCATTCTATGATTCTCTTTTTCTAGTAAGTTTTTTACCTTTTTTTTTCTTAGTAATAGTACAGCTTACCAAAATGTAAAGAGTTTACAAAGATGTAGAATCACATTTTTTGCCATAATTAGTACATCAAAAACTATTCTCAAAGAGACAACTATCACTTACTATTAGAATAGTCACATTCTTGAAGCATAATACAAAGAAAATGAGAATATATTACAGATCGCGTCAAAGCTTTGAGATTAAGTGACTTCTCCATGAAATTACATTGAAAGCTTGAGGTAAAGCCAAAAACTGTTTCAATGACAGAACCACACTTTCTTTTAATCCATATCTTGTATTTCACCAAGCTAACTATAACCAAGTAAGAATAAATAAGCTTAGCTACATATTTTTCCAGAATCACTGAAGTAAAACCCTTTAAAGTACAGTGGCTTGACACTCATGTTTTTCATCAGAATTATGGTCTCTCAGTAAAGGAATAACAAGAATCAGAGATAAGTACAAATTATCCTCTCTGCCTTCCTTTCCACATTCCTTTGTTTATCTGGAGACAAGGCAGAATTAGATAATATTAATACACCTCCAAGCTCACACCTCTACCAGGCAGTATAATTTTGTTATTTAAGGGATGCTACTTAAGAAACTTCCTGGCTTCCTCTAAAAGACTGTAGGTCAACAGTGACAGAGGGAATTTTGGGGGGGAGGGGAAAAAAAACAAAAAAAGCATGTGATCTCCTCACAATATTTCCTCCTTAATAATTTTTTTTGGATTACAAACACTATTTGCTGTCAATATACATGAAATTTTTTGGCATCAGAAACATAAAACCAAAACAACCAAATTGTTGCCACATTATGCAAAGAAAGGAATAAATGCAAAAACCCCCTACTATCTCCAAAATATTTATTAATTCATACCTTCTGTAGCTAATGTGCACATTTGTCAGGAGCTTCTGAGCTGGTTCAGACCAGCCTCCTTGAATATGTTCAAGAGTCCAAACTGTTACCAATATCTCTAGATAAAACATTTTACTAAGTCAAAAGTACAGTAGGCTGCCATTAAATATGTATTTACCAACATGCTTGAGAGCAACAGAGGAAGAAACAGCCCCAGCATAGATGAAGAAGTATGCAGCCATGCATATGTGAATACATTACATGACACAGAGGGCATGATGCAGCAGCCTAGTACTGAATTCACCACAGTCATCTGGAAAAACACACACGGGAACTACATTGACTGTAGTACAAACATGCACGTGCTTCAAGTGAATAATATACCTATATATTTTGCTGGATCAGAAAGGATTTACAAGACAACTCACATCTCAGTCCTGAAATCCAGAAAGTCAGAAATCATACATTTAGCAAGGTAATGCTTTTGGCTTAACTGAAGTCTAAGGTACCACAAGAAAATGCTTTCCTGTGTACATATCACTGAATCATGATCAGATCCTTTGTCAAGCTTCTCTTTCAGCAAAGAAAATAAATTACTCTGTTTATTAACTTTCTCTTTAGAGAATTACCAGATCATTCTTTTTTCTTACAGTTTTTTGCTTGGTTTGGTTTGGTTTTCTGATTTGTAATTTTCTCAAAGTGAATGCCAGCATAGGACGTGTAGTTCTTGTGATGGTTTCATCAATGTCACGTATTTACTTTGTTTGTATTTTCTTACTTAATCTTTTCTTCTTTCTGCACTCAAAAATTGTCGATCCTCTCTTTAAATTGTTTTTATCTTCCCGGATGCTATTTCTTACCTTATGAATATATTTATATTCTTAACAGATATACAGGGATACCTTGTAATAGCTTGTATTCAAAAGATTCTCTTTGCATTATCCCATTACTAGCAGTGATGCTGACTTATCTGTTTCAAGGTGTAATTATTATTTAAAATTCCATAATTTCTGAATAATTTGCAGATTACATCAATAAATTATTTATATATGTTCTTACAGATCAATTATATATTTATGCATGTTGACAGCATAAAGTCTAGAGCAGCTAAAATTAATGAAATAAATGTCACTCAATTTATCTGGTAAAAAAATACTTTCTTTTTAATTAGAATGTTATGAAAAACTAATACAAAACCTTACAGGTGTCAAAATATATTAGTATGTTATAAGATTGTAGCCATCTCTTGCTTTTAACAAAGAAAATTAATTGATTTGATAAGACTTATCTTCCATGAAGCTCTTTTGTTTTGCATCAATTAATTTATAGTGCTTACCATATCAACTTTCCTATTATTTCCTTATGATTAATGTGAGGCTAGTTAGGCTATAGCATCTTTTTAAAGTATTAGAAGAAACAAACTTTTCCTTAGACCACTGGATCTTACTCAACATTCTGATTCAAAGGTTTGTTCAAAGAGTTAACTTTTAATAAGCATGTATACTGATAACATGTCTGCTATCTATCATTTACTTTTAATACTTCACTATTAACACCCTCACAAATTAAAACCAGATGAGGAAATATTTTGGTGAAAGCAAACTTACAAGTGTACCGTATCAAGCATAAGATTGTTGTATTTTCAGTATGCAATACCATTATCAGACTGTATTTCTTCCTGATTTTTAGAAGAATATCTCCTTTATTTTCTTAATCGTGCTCAATTTTTTTCATGGATCTCTTTAACCTCCTTTATATGCTTGCAGTTCCTGCCTGCAGTTTTCTGGTGTCTCTGACTATATCTAAATTGAAGGCCCCACAAGCATCTTTCAAGACCATTTCCATAGCAGAATGAAAACTGGAGGGCAACATTCTTCCTCCTAATGTCTACAGAGACTGGTGGTCAAATAGGTTTGATTTGAGTTTCCTGAGTTATTGCTGATTTTGCAGGCACGCAGGAATATAGATCATATTTTAAAATAGAGGAAATTGAATTGTTTGAAAAGGAAAACTCCACTTGTCCACATTGTAGCCTTGTCTCCAGTCCTGTCTCTGGCCTTGTCTCCTTTTGCACTTGATTCCCCAGAAGGATCCTGGCCCTGGCTCATTGCTTGCCATGTTGGGAATGTCAACAGTCCCTGGGGTCTCTCTCTCCTGTGCTCAGATACTGTAGGGCAGCACTCCATCAGCGGTGGCACTGTCCATGCTGCGGTCACCCCTGGGTCCCTGTTCACATTCCCATAGGGAGCAGTCTCTGATCAACCTTCTCTCAAAAATATAAGATGTATCTTCATAGTAAGATCCTTTGTGAAGAGCCATTAATGAAGTTAAGTGAGGTGAGAATTTTAAGATAACCCATTGGTCATTTTCAGTTTGAGTTGAAAGTTCTATAAGATGTTCTGTAAAGGTCAGTTTTATTTTCTTCTTCCCATTCTACTGCCCTGTTTTCTGTTGCTATTTCACAGGGAACTTCATACCTTTAAATTATGTTTTTGACCACGAGAAATAACTACTCTGGATTAAATGGCAACTCAAAGCTGGAGCTTGTTCTCCAGAGCTTATTCTCATTACCTTTCTACAGGAAAATTTCAGTGGTGGGGGTTGGGAAGGGAATAGATATGAGCAGGTCCTTTAGGGAGAGTTTTTAATATTTCTGATTAGGGAGAGGGATGAAAGGCTTTGCAAGTAATGAGTTTGATGAGGACAAGGAGTAGCATAAATTACTTATGACTATCTATGTTTCTTAATAAGATCTAATTATAAAATTATAACCTATTTTAAAACAAAACTGCATTTAAGCTACATGAAACTGAACTTCTGATTGAGATCTGCATTCTTAACTGGTGACCAACATTCAGCATAGATCTACAGCAGCAACAGCAAAAATACAGGGTTGCTCAACTGCAATTGATTTTTTCAGAAAAAGAATTTAAGCTTCTGTAAAGTTCAATGCTAGCTATATACATCTATATGTACTTTTTTTTTTTCTTCTGATAGATCTGACCACACTTAAGCTTAGTTGCAATGGCCTACTTACCAGTGGGCAAAACAACAATAAATAGAAGGACTTTGAAGTACTGGTTCATTAACTATAGATATGGTAGGAATCGTGCTGATTCCTGAGAAAATATGCTGAACTGAGAAAACAGTTGATCTCAGATTGATTGTTTACTTAGCTACCTACCTGTATCTTAAAAAGGAGAAAACTATATGCTTGTTAAAGGATTGCTTCTTGCAAAGATTTGAGAAATGTGGATTAAAAACCAAAAAAAAACCCCATCTGACATTAATAAATTTGAAAAATATCAATAAATAAGAAAAGCTAACTACAGGAATTCAGTATACTCTTGACAAGTATGTTCCATCATCCATTAAAGTTCCAGCTTTATGGAATGAGAGAACAGATGAGCAGAGAAATAAATTTACTCTCAAAATTGCAGCAGAAGTTTTTCACTTTATGGTAAATAGATGGGTTACGTAGAGTGCTCTGAACTCCTAAAGCAAAAATCTAATTCCAGGGGTTTTTTCCTTCTTTAAAAATAATTCGTAACAGCACAGACTTCATCCAGATGTAGACAGTGATTTTTGCCAAGATGGTTTGTACTGCACTTGCACTGCAAGGCTATCTCTGTTTCACACTTGTGTGTACATATATACATATGCATATGTGCAGAACTGCACATTAAATTGGGAAAGATGGTAGAATCTTAAGAATGATCTTAGAACTGTTCAAATTTTGAGGCAGAATGCATTTTTTCTTCTTCAGCTTCTGTGTGAAAGTATTTTAAATTTACAATAACAATACTATGTATTTTTTTATCTCTTCTTCCTATCCCAGATTGTACCAATGTCTGGGTCCTGCTCAGTAAAGTGAGCTCTTCCCCCTTTTCATCCAGTTAACAGCAAGCGCACTTAGAAAGCCAGTGCTACTGAAGAGGTCAGTTGAATAGCAGCTTGCAATCCTGAGAAGCAGACAGTAAGGCAGGGAGCAAGGTGAGCCTGTAGGACAGATGCTGACTTTGTCAGCACAGAAGATGGCTAATAAAAATAATGATAGCTGTGAGTTTGACACCTGTGGATGAGTTCTTCTGAAATGTTCACAGCACAAACTAACTGAACTAGCATCTAATGCAAGTTGGGATGTAGAGATGAGAAAAGACATGGAGCAGGGGGGAGCTGCTATTGTGATCTCAAAACAAGCTACAGTAAGACATTAATTTGTTTTGCCAGTCCTGTTTCCTTATTTTCTCACAGAGGGTATTACTGCAGACAATTTCATTGTGTAATGATACAATCAGGAAACAGAACAATTCTAAATTGACCTGAGATTACTAAGGAGACATATACGCACATTAGCTGTGCACCAGGAGGTACTATTTTAGAAGTACAGCACTCACAATGTCCTTGGACAGTGGGTCGTGAAGGCTAATGGAAGGCACGGGTAGAGTAAACGAGTCATAGCAGGTTGCTTAGGAGATCTGGCATCAGCTTGCTGGGAGGAGCTGAGGACTTAGTATCTTTCAAATAAGATTGGTATCAAGACAGTGTTTGTACACAGATGTCATTTATGAACACATGGCACCTAATAATTTTAATTGATCAGATTGCATTCCATGTTAAAGGCATACAAAATTACAGAGTTAAGCACTTAAAAGTAGAAAATGCTATAAATGCCTAAATATTTAATCTCAGCCTATTGTGAAAGTGTTATAAAACAGTTTTGTCTTAAATCAAGTGAAATTTCTGGATGCAAAACATCTGACTTGACAATTGACAGGAACTTGACAGCACAGCTGCATGGTAAGGGTTTCAAACATAATCCTGAAATGAAAAACTAAGCAAATAACCCACTAGAAATAATTTACAATAAAGCCCATTATGAGAAATATCATAGTGATACACATGTGATATACAAGGAAAGACATGAATGACAGGGCTGTATTTAGTATTATCTCTGAAGATACTAGTGGGTATGATACCAGTGGCTAAGATACCAGTGATTCCACACTAAGGTTTACAGGATGAACACTGATAAATTAAGTGTTTCTATAGTGTGAATTTAGCTGTTCTGTTCCAGAAGAAGCTAGGCATCATCAGCATGAGCAAGCCTGTGTTGATGATATATCTGAATGGAGGGTGCAAAGTGGGCACAGTCATGCCCAGTGTCAGGACCAGAGGGCAGGGGGCACAAACTGAAACACAGGAGGTTCCTCCTGAACATCAAGAAACACTTTTTTACTGCGAGTGTAACTGAGCCCTGACACAGGTTGCCCAGGGAGGTTGTTGAGTCTCCATCCTTGGAGATATTCAAGAGCCATCTGGACATGGTCCTTGGCAGCCTGCTCTGGGTGTCCTTGCTTGAGCAGCGGGATTGGACCAGATGACAGCCATAGGTCCCTTCCAACCTCAGCGATTCTGTAATTCTGCGAAGCCAGTCTACAACAGTTATTCCAGAAACAGATATTATTCTGTAGGGAAAAGCCCAAGAGGACGTGCACAACTACAGCTGTAGGTGATGACCTGCTTGGAAGCCACAAAGAAAAATCTCTGAATAGTAAAGGAGAGAGAGTTCAGCTCTCTAGGTCTTTTTGTGCTTCCTTTTCCTCTGGAATTTCACAAGGGAAATTCAAGAGAACTGTAAAAAGAACTAACCAGAGAATGATGTAAATATTAAAATGGAATTAATCTTGAAAAATTATTTAACTATCTGCCTAGTTAAAGTGCACCTAGACAATTACTGAAAGATGTCTGCCTAATTCTCAAAACTCAAAACTTTTCAGTGAATGAGATTCACAGATATCTATGAGAGTCTTTTTCATTGTGTAACTGTGTCTCTAGCTAAACAAGTTCCTGAAAGGCAGTACACATCAGCTGGCCAAACTTTCTATTCTTAGCCACAGATACTACAAATCTGAAATAGCTTACCCTTTGTTGCAAGAGGAATAAGTTAATTCAAATTACTTTGCATTTGCTGTGGGATATACACATCTGTGATTATTAAAGCAGTACTCATGGGTAATTTGCTCATATGTCCCAGCCTTGTGTTTCAACATCTGTATCTTTTTTTTTTCCTTTTTCTTTCCAAACGTTCCAAGATCAATGTGAACTCAGGTTTGCAAACACTTTTAGAAGTCTTGGTTTTGACCTGCAAATTGTATGCATATGTTTTTTATTGTATTATTCAAGCAATTAAAACTGTGAATGAAACTGGCTTCAGGACATAACTGCATTAAATGTCCTTCCAGCTTAACAACAAGCCTTTAATAACTATTCTATGAGTCATTTTTAAGCAGTTGAGCACTTACCAGAGGCTGATTATCCTTCCATCGTATGTCATTAGTTCATTTATAAGTGTGCTTAAGTACCAAAATCTTTCCTAGGTTTTAATTCGTTGGGACAGTTAATCTAACAAAGAGATTGATTAGACATGATTTATTCTTCACCTATTGGTCATAGGAAGATATGTTTTATGTCCTGATCTCAATCTTGTAAGATTGAGGTTGATTTATTGCGCATAGAGGTACCTCAGTGAAATTCTGTGTATGTGCTCTATGTGACTTAAGTCAATGTAATGGTCCCTTCTGGATTTAATTGTTATAAATCCATCACTTCCTCACTGCTTTCAAACTCCTGATGTAAGAGACAGCACTCCTTTCATGCAACAAATTCAATGAATGTCCCACTAAATAAACCTTTGTGGTCCAGTGTCTCTCGAAAGTGGAAGGAGCCCACTAAAACTGTTACTTAGATTTGCAATCTCAAGGCATCTTAAGTGAATATATAGCATGAATAACGTACAATATAGTCTCCCTCAAATAACTGAAAGAAAATTTTTTCATTCATGTTGGAGTGATCAATTCAAGATGAAGAACTTAGAACATTTAAAGAAAGGCATAGCAAAAAATAATATCTTTGCTCTCTGGCCATAAAATTTCATAAAAGATTTCAGAATACAGGCAAGAACATATGAAATAGAAATAGGCATGATATTTGAATGTTAAATATTTTCAGAAATATTTTTTTCTTCTCACCATCACCAATAATAACTTTTCATTCTCTGTTGAAGCATTGTACCTAACTCTGGTAATTGTCATGGATTTTTGTTCCTATAGTTGTGCTATGTGGACATAAGTCAGAATATAACACAGTCCATAACTTTTTTATTCCCCAAAAGAAATTACAATAGTCAAGACCAAATTACAGTACAGTCCATCTTATCTTTCATGTGGTTTTTAAAAATTATTATTAGCAACAAAGGCTGTTGTATGTGCATATCAACTAAGAAATGAGGATTTTTTTATCATTGGCAATTATGTTACCATATTATGCTATTTTAAAACAGATAAATTGGTAAAACATAATGTTACACTCAGGATTATGAAATTATCTTTTCTACAGTACACTTGTTCACTAAGTAAACACAAGATATATCTGTACATTTAAAATTGTTCCTCGCTGACAGAAGTCCTTGTGCCTTGAACATAAAGATGTCATTTTATGGCATTCTTTATGCGATATCAGTTCAGCTGCCCACATATAGGCATCTTGAAGCCATTTAAGATGCTCTCACATATCTTGTCTGTTCTTCCGATGACAACACATAAAGCACGGTCTCCTCTAGATCAAGTGTAGCATCTGTCAACCTCATGGACATTTCTTAGACATGTCAAATGATACTAGATATCTATGCATGGGGAACTAAACTATGCTATTACTGGAGCCTAGAGAACTACTATCTGGACATTTACAGGAACTTACTTTAGCAATGACATGACTAGATCTCTGGATGCCTTGACTGTTTTTTCTTTAGACAACAATGTGTGCTTCAATTGCTAGACCACATTCGAATATCTACACTACAGGCACTGAAGTCAAGCAAAATGAATCCCAGTTTAAAGTCTGCTCCTGCAAAGCCTGTATAAAGATTTAAAAGCACATAAAGAAGAAATTGGAGTAGATTCTGTTATGACCATTAAATGCAAAATAAACATTTGTTATTTAAATTCCCTGAGTCTAACAGTTACATTGCTACAGCTTACTTCTAATTACATATTTAATAAAATTCACAAACAAGAATGGCATTGAAGAGGATCAGTACATGCATCCAGCCATGCAATAGGAATTACAAATAATTAAATACAAGCTCAGAGCTTTGGATTTGTGTAAAGACTGCAAAAAGGAATTCTACATTTCATCAACTAAGGAAACACCTGAGTAAAGGGTTTATAGTAGCCACATATAGGGTAATCAATGGATAAATATTTTCTTTACTGCTCACATCTCATGACTGTTCTTTAAGACAAATCTCTGCTGAAGCTGAAAGGGTCCCACCAAAGCTGCTAAGTGGGAGTAACACAACTGTCATCCTCAACAGTTATTTGCATATAGTTGGTAGACAGTGGCACACAAACCATCAACTGTCTCATAGAACAAGAACATGGCAATATTATGATTTCCTGTGCATCACTTCGTGGGAGTGATACATAAATGAATATTTTTAAAGTATAAACTCTGTATCAGAATTGCAAAACTGATTCTCTTGCTTAAAAAAGGACATGAAATAAAAGAATAGCCATAAAAGTTTAAGTATTTTATTCTGCTGAATGAAATATTAGTGATGCTATTTTTAAAGCCTCTTAGTAGAGATGTTTTAATAGGCTTAGATGTATCAATGCCTGCCTGCCAAATCATGTTGATGTGTAGCTGGCTAAGTACAACAGTGGGCAACGCTCACTTAATGCTCAACGATAAGGGGCTTAGTTAAGAATTTTATTGTAAGGAAGTATCTGCAATACTTGTTGATTGATTGATCAACAATCCTTAAGGCAAACAAAACAGTAGGAGGGAACAGAGAGTTAATTTGCTTCAATCCATGAACAGCAAATTTTAAGAAATTAATCGATAGCCCTTATTCAAGGATTTTCAATATGTGGCAGTTTAGATTCACTTAGTTTAGATTTATTAGTTCAGTAATATTTAATTATAAATAAACCTGTTCTCTACATTAAAAATACTTATTTTTTTGTGAGTCCATGTTTACACAAGAAATAACCATTGTAACATTTCAGCACATCTCCAAAGAGTGCCTTTTTAGAGTGTTTCCCTTTGGAACACTTTACGTACGTACGGTCATGTGTTAAGGACATCAGTTTTCTTTTATATACTTTTTGTTTGATGTTAGGCACATTGACTCAGTTCATTCTAGTATTATAAGAATAAACACCATAACAGATGACAGCTTTGCAGCACTGAACCCATATGCATGCAGAACACTCAGTTAAATGTGGCTGATGCACAAAATTTGTTCAGTTGAATTACTAGAAAAATAGATGATTGTTACTCAATTTCTAAAACCTTACACATTTTTCAAAAAGGTGTGTCGGGTCTGTGTGGAGGGGCTTTGATAGCAGGGGAAGGGCCTAAACTGGCAGGTGACCCCTGTAAGAAGCTGCTCGAAGCTCCCCCAGCTCCAAGTTCGCCCCACCTCAGGCTGAGGCCAGGCCATTTAGAGACAATAGATGGGCCTCTTCGATAAAGTGTTTAAGGATGGGATGGGACAAAGGAACAGCCGTTGAGACCTGCAGCAGAGGAAGGAGGGAGATGTGAGGAAAATACCTATGCAGATACCTGGAGTCAGTGAGGAATGAGGGGGAGGAGGCGCACCCGAATGGAGATTCTCCACGGGGAGAGGGCAGACTGTGCGCCTGCAGCCCATGGAGGATCGTGGTGGAGCAGTCCATGAAGGACCATGGAGGAGCAGAGGTGGACCTGCAGCCCATGAAGGACCACAATGCAGCAGAGATGGAGCTGCAGCCCATGGATGACCACATGCCAGGGGAGGTGCCTGCTCCCGAAGTCCATGACTCTGTGGGCAGCCCACGCTGGGTCTGTGCAGTCCTGATGGACTGCACTGCGCAGGAAGAACTCACATTGGAGGGGTTTGTGAGGGACTGTCTGCCATGGGAGCGACCCCGCACTGGAGCAGGGGAAGCGTGTGAGGAGCCCTCCCTGCCTGAGGAGGAAGGAGCGGCAGAGACAATCTTTGGTGAACTGACTGCACCCCCCATCCCCTGTCCCGCTGTGCTGCTGAGGGGAGAGGAGCTAGAGACATATCAGGAGCCAGTTAATTCGAATCCGTGAAGGAGGGAGGGGTGCGGGAAGGTGTTTGTTCCTTAAGGTCTGGCTTTGATGTCTCCTGTTGTGTTTTGATTTATGACTGATTAAATTGAATTTTTTCCCCAAGCTGAGTCTGTTTTTGCCTCTGACCATAACTGGTGAGTGAACCCTCCCTGTCCTTGTCTCAGCCCACTAGGTTTCATTACATTTTCTTCTCATCCCACGGGGGAGGGAGGAATGAGTGAGAGGGCGTGTGGTTCTTTTTTGCTGGCTGGGCCTAAACCACAACAAAAGGTATTTGAAATCCTAAGAGTAACAGTCTCATCAAAGGTCAGCAGATTTATGCTCCTAAATTAGAAGGTAAAAATCTACATCTATTTGGATTTTTGTCTATAATAAAAATAAAGTTGGTTCCAAATGTAATTTAATTTGCCTGATACTGAATTCTACTTGCATCTTCCTTTAATGTTCATGTCATAGGGTAATCTGGAGGTAGAATAGAGGGAAGATGAGAAGAGAAGCCTACATGAAATTTATTATTATGGTAAATGATTTTCTGGAATAATCTTGGACTCACGGAAGCACATAAGTATGATTCCTTCAAACAGGATTCCACACGGTGCCCCTTCTCATGGCGTAATAGTGACCTGAGAGTAATGGCTGGAACAGACTTGGAAGTGTCTGCTGGGAGTGATTTCTCGATCTTTCCAGATCTCCATAAATGGAGGGTGACTGTGTACTTTTTACACCACTACCATCTGTTCCCCTATTTTTCTCTTGCCTGCCTTTGAAGGTGTCAGATTGCTGAAGGTGCTGATGAGGAAAGGCTCAATTCATTACACGGAATTATCTGTGTATAATGGACCTAAAATGAGCTAGATTAGCTGGAAAAACTTTTTCTTTTCCTGCTATCATTATGGGAAGTTCTCGTGTTCCTCATCTTTATGCCTCAACTAGATGCCTAAAGCTATGTGGGCTTAGCCTAAGCTAAGAGCCACATATAGGCTCCTTTCTGAACACAGCAGGGAAGCACAGAGGAGGGAAACACCTTTTGCCCTCACTTCCTGTTTAGCAGAATGAGGAACACCAACACTACATCTGGGCCCCAAACTCACACATAAATTTTATCTTACTTATTGACAACACTGAAAATTACTGGTAACTTTTAACAGCTCCTAGACCTTTTTATGACCAGGACTTCAAGCTGTATGTTCATGAGCTCTCTCTGCTAAACCATTATTTTGGTTTTGTTTACAGAGCACTCTGAATATTAGTACCTATTTAAAAAGTTAAGCAATCCATTATTTGTTCATTTGTTAACACTGCTGTTCTGCAGAGCTTTCATGAAGAAGAGGACTGTTTTTTTTCAATTCTGTTTGGTTAAGTGGTCAGAAATTTCAAGTAAAATTTTACCTGCTACTTTTGTCAGAAAACTAAAACATTACTGCTGTTTTGCAAGAATCTCGTTTAGAAAGAATAATAAACAGGTGGTGTTCTTTTCCTGTGTATTGGTGAAGAGTAGCTGAAAATAAGATATTATTAATGTAAGCTCTTATTAAGGAAAGCAAATACATTCTTATTTAAATTGGTGGGACTTAAACATTAATTTTTCAGGAAGATACTTCCTGAATGAAGCCTCAGGCTTCAGAAAGAGGGGAAACAAAGCACTTTTCTGTTTTCTGATTTATTTTCAGTGTAAAGTAGATGTAGTTAATACCAAGCAAATATTCTTTGTGAGAGAGAAGAAAATTAGATTTTACTTATTGGAATTCACAGCTTCTGAGTCTCTCCAAAACACAAGAATATCTACAGACTACAGACAATTATAAAAATTACTTTTCTCTTCTTAAACAATTTGAAGTTAAAAAACAAAACTAGGTTATATCCACTTCATCAATCCAAAGTATGTTTGTTTATGCAGTGTGATGCAGACTGATCCAAGTTAATATTCTTCAAGTCACTATTAACAATTCACATGCTTTTAAACTAAGAAACAGTTGGTAGACTGAGAAATCATTGAATATTTCAATAGAAATAAATATATCCTTGAAATGGGAAATTTAGATCAGTCCAACCATTGCTGCCCACAGATCTATGTTTGCTGGTCTCCTGGGTACATCTGCACATCTCCATGTTCCTATTGTTTATCTTTCTGACAGTCAAAACAATTGGTGATTTATTTCCAAACATTCTAATTTAGTATTTAATTAAAACTAGAATTATTAAAAATGGCATAAATGTTATATGATGAATGATGACATTATTTTTAAGTATTTTTATATGTTCAGTAAAACATGTCGATATTAAGTACTCCACAACAACAACAACAAAAATTCCCAATATTTTATGCTTATATCTCACTCTTCTAAAACACAAATATTTCAATGCATGAAATCAATTTTGAAATAACAGTGCATATGCTCAATTTGGCAGACATGAATTCTTAATTCAAAATTCTTAATTCAAAACTTTACAATGCTCATGGGAATTTTGCATTGAATGCAATAGTCTTTTCATCAATTCTAGAAGGAGTTTACAGTATTATTGCACTGTATAGTTTTCAAAAACAGTTTTGACTATAATTAATTTTTTTTTTTTTCAAGTTATGGGTTATGAGATGTACTTGAACTTTCAGGTATCCTCCACAGGACTGGAAGGGGTTATTCAACCTCCTTTTCAGCCTTCCAGCAGTCTATTCTCTTTCAGTGGAGGGAGGATCACTAGTGGACAGAAGTGGATGTTTACTGTAGCAGCATCCAAGCCTATTTCCCATCCAGAGTTTACACACACACACACACGCGCGTATGTGTATAACTAACCTAGAAAAAATATTTATATTAATGAGATTGCCTGTGTCTGAAGGCATGGTTTGTGTAAGCTGTCTGCTCTAAGTTAGTCTGAATTTTTCCTAGTATTTTCCTAGTAGGTGCATTTAAAAGCAAGCAGAAAATGAGGAGTGATTATATAATTGCCTAATTATGCTTTTATTCTGGTCTATTATATTTATGAAGACCTTTACAATCCCTTAGTCAGCACAAATAGTTTTAAAAAACTCCATAAAGAATCATAGAATCATAGAATGGTAGGGGTTGGAAGGGACCTCCAGAGATCATCTAGTCCAACCCCCCTGCTAAAGCAGGTTAGCCTAGAGCAGGTTGCACAGGAATGCGTCCAGGCGGGTTTTGAATATCTCCACAGAAGGAGACTCCACAACCTCTCTGGGCAGCCTGTTCCAGTGCTCTGTCACCCTCACAGTAAAGAAGTTCCTCCTCATGTTCAGGTGGAACTTCCTGTGTTCCAGTTTGTGCCCATTGCCCCTTGTCCTGTCGCTGGGCACCACTGAGAAGAGTCTGACCCCATCCTCTTGACACCCACCCTTTAGATATTTATAAGCATTAATCAGATCTCCTCTCAGCCTTCTCTTTTCCAGGCTGAATAGACCCAGCTCTCTCAGCCTTTCCTCATAAGACAGATGCTCCAAATATATATATAAATATAAAGGTAAGCTTTCACAAATAATTCTGAGATTGCTTCAAACACTCCTAAAATACTAAATTAAATCAAATTGTAGGGGCTTGCTTTTTATTTAAGATTTTTAAGTTCAATTTGGCTAAAATTAACACAGAAAAATCTTGGTCACAGAATTCATTAACAGCTTAACTCACTATCATATTACAAGTTCTTATAATTCTGCAGTTGTTTATCATTTACTGTATTACCCATAGACACTGAAATATTAATAATCAAAGTAGTTGAACTGATGTCTTCAAAAGGGAGAATCTCTTTCTCATACTATTTTCCTGCATTTGTAAGAAAAAGTTGAAGCTTCCAGAAAACTCCAGAGCCAATATTATTAAACAGTAGTATCTATCAGAATTCTGGCATTAAAGCATATTTCTTTATGTTAAGTAACTTAGAATTTAAATAAATAAAAACAAATAAACAAAAATCTCAAAAAACAGAGTTTAGACACCCAACCTAGTCAGTAACAGGCACACATATGTTCTGATTGCATGTCCTGGACTTGGACTGTGTCCTGAACTTTGGCATTTATCTTAGGAGACAGTATACTTCAGTAGACCTTTCATGTGGAGAATAAACAAATGCTGAGAACATTTAAATGGCATTTAAATTACTCCTGTTTTCCTACTTTCTGCTATTCTTTTCCAAAAGATGCTTTGTTATGTATGAGTAACGTAAAATCATGAGGAAGCTAATCCTTTCCTTTTGTAAATAAATGTCAAACGTCATTAGCTCGAATGAGTTTCCTGGAGCAACAAATGATCTATATGTGAGATGTGACAATATCTCCTCATAGTAACAAAGGCAGAAGGCTATTTGCTGAGCTTTTAACAGTCATTACTAAACATCTGATAACAGAAATTAAATATAATTAATGTCATAATTATGCATTCCTACAAAAAATGAATCTTTGGATCTACTTACTAAAAGTCTTCATTTTTATCATGTCTCTCACTTTACCTTGCATACTGACTATGATAGAAAAATTAAAAAAAAAACTTACTTCCCATTCTATTTTTATGTTCCTATTGCAAACTGGTATTTTTTAATGCATGCAAAAAACTTGACAGAATGAAGATAACAACAGCCTTTGCAGTTTTATGTGCTTGGATATCTGCTGCATTTTTTTTAAACTCATTTGAATACAGACAGTAGCTCAAGCACAGAAAAAGAAATTAATAGCAGAAATGCTGTAATACCACACACTGAAAGAATGAATCATGCCTGAAAAGAAACTGCATAAAAATATGCATTTATCAAGGTTTTAAAAATATGGAAAATCCTGTGTTTCACTAAATTTTGAAGTGGGTTTTTTTCATGTATTCTATCTCATATTCTATTTACAAGAGAGTTCAGTCACAGAGGAACATATGTAGGTTCTCTGACCAGATGTCTTCTTTTTACTGGAAACTAAATCTGACAAGTAGTCACAAAATGAAATTGCTAAAAGAAAAAGTTCTGGAATAAATTTATGAAATAGAAAATAATAAATTGCCTGGATAATTTGTTATTCACCCATTAATTTTCTATGAAATACATAACAAACTGCTAAACTCTTAGTTCTGTGGTATAAGCTATTACTTAAATCAACTTTGGTATTAGAATAATGTACAGAAGCTACTGGTGTGACACGAACTTTAAAAAGAGGCACAGTTTCTTTCTGAGAGTTTTTCAGTATTTTTATTCTGAGAGAATGGAAAATTAATCTCTGTCTACATGTGTATGTGTGTTCTATAATGCATAACACACCACCACAATCATTGTATTTAAAATAAATATTTCTTATAATCATCTCTTGAATCACATGCCACAGACTTAAGATAATGTAGAGCAGATGCCTTAGTGAGCATCTTATCCCTTGTTCTGTCTTTCCTGTATTCTGTATTCCTTTAGTAAGTTAGTTACTGATAATATCTTACATATCTAAAATGAAGAGTCATTTTTATATAATATTATTGAATCAAATCTTCTGAAAGTCCCCATGAAAATTTGTATGCAATGAAATTAGAATCAGAGCTTTATAAAACAAAACTAATACACAGAAGCTTGCTGGGTTCCAGCGATCTACACAACTTTTGCCTCCACAGAAAACTCAGTACAGATTTTATGAATACTCATAAAGAGGAAGACAATTTGTGGTTGTCTGATTTACTTGCAGAAAAAAATAGTAGTGTAATTCCTGCAGAAGCTATACTCTTATTCTTCAGTACTTCACAGTATGTACATACTGCAGCCATTAAGTGGAGTTAATAGGAAGGACTGGCTTCGGTTATTTGCTATGACTAGTGATTTTATTATGCTTGCAGTTTATAAAGTAGTATTTTCATGAGGCAACAATAGCACTACAGCCCAATGCTGTGGAATGAGAAGAAAAAGAAGAGAAGGGGTGAGAGGAAGAAAGAAGGAAAGATCATTTGGTAAGTTGTTTCCTTTGTTCTGAATACAAGTTTTCTTCACATTCATGCTTGCATAATCAGTGGAAAGGTGACCTGTATTTCACACTGCTCTAAACTACTGAGTAAGTGGGGCATGGAGAAGAAGCAAAGAAAAGACAGATCATAACCAAATGCCCCTCATTTCAGTCCTTGAAGCTATTTCTGCGTTGAAGATTGGACACAAAAACATTGGATGGCCATCGATCATACTAGTTATGCAAGATGATTGTATTAATATAAGGCCACCAAACAGCTTTAAGCAGACTACTTGCAGCTCGCAAAACTTGGCATAACATCCAACTGTGACAAAATACTTTTGGTCTCAGGGCTGATTCTTTAGGTGGACTTTTTAGAAGTTTGTTGTTGTTGTTGTCATGATCTGTGGTTTTGATTTTTAATTTAAGTGGGATCACTGCACCCAAGTAAAATGGTATATTCAGTTAGAATTAACTGAAAACTCATTCAACTGATACTATTTAACTCCCATGATAAAACGGGGTTTGCAAAGACTTCAATCTGAAATAAATACGAAACATTTCCCTCTTATTCATTTTCCTTAAAATAGTTTCTAGAAGGTAAAGCTTTTACCAATGCTTATTTGAAAATGTACTTATCCCAGAGTGATGATATTTTTAATTGACATCAGAAAATTCATACTAAAAACACAAAGGCTTGCAAACTTTTCATATGCTTCTGTGCTTAGTATTACTAAAGTAATCTTTTCCAAAGGTTATAACTAACATTTTCATGGTCTTTTTGTCAAAAAAAATAAAGGTTGATATTGAAGCTAGTTCTTGTAACATGAAATATTCACAAATTACTTTAGTGCTTTCTTCTTTGTGCTGGAGAATCCCTTTCAAAACATTCTTATTCAGCAACTATCTTCTGCTGATGTATTAAACTTTTATATCAGAGTTAAAGTTTTATAATGTTTAAGGTTATAAAATATTAAGACAAGAGTCGAGTTTGTGGTAAGTTCTGTTAAAATAGAGCAAGTATACATGCTGAAAAGGAAAGAAATGCACATCTTATTACATTGCTGCTTTACAGAGATGCTTTTCTGATTCTTTTTTCTTTTTTTTCCCTCATATTAAATTCATTTGTGGTAAATGCATAACATTAAAAAAAAAGTAAAATAACATTTGAGTTCCAATCAAATTAAATTGTTACAAACTTTCATTCAAAACCTTCAATTAGTTGGTCTTGAACAATCCCAAAATTTGATCAGGCACTACTGGTCACTAGAAGTCAAATATATTTTAGTTTAAACTAGTGGCAGAATTGTCAATTACTCTGTAAGACTGGGCCTCCATTTGAATGCATTCTATTTGAATTCAGAAACATTCATTCAGTATCCTCAAACAGTATCTCTATGAAATTCTTATATGTAGCTCTTAAGCATATTTAAAAATAATTCAAATAGATGAATGCAGATGTTTCAGCCATGATAAAAAGTAATTTTTTATGTGCAGTGGACTGCAAATATCACTTTAAATTGCAAGAGTAGCTTTAAAAATTGTATTTACTTTCTGAAATTTTCATTTTGTATAGCAATTTTTGTAGCTTATAGAATTTTCATTATAAAGATCTGTATTGTGCAATTCTTGTTTTCTATCATCTTTTGCTCAGAACTTTCTGAAAATGCAGTTACATTTTTATTCTAATGTCTTCTTTTTTGTAGTAGCTATAATTTCAAGTAACTACATGACAGACAGCAGTAAAAATTATTCTTTACTGCTAATATCAGTTGTTCTCTTTTAATTCATTCTGTCTATGATTTTATTTTAAGCTGATGAGCCTTGGGCTGCCTCCCGAGTAATGAAAGCACATTAAAAGGGTAAAATTCAGATTCTGCCCTGCCCCAGTCTATTCCACACTATTCTATACATAGAGAGCTTTTACGGAAACAAAGGATTGGCACTACAGCACTTCTGAAGCATGACCCACTCCATATTACTGTAGATACATGATACATGTCAGCTGAACCACGGCTTGAAGTACATATTTCTCTCCATTGGCTACAGAGTGTACGAAGACACACCAAAATAAGTAATCTAAATGTAAAGGGCTAGAATGAATTGAGATACTCTACCTCAATGATGATCTCACTCAAGAACTGTGATCCTGCTTCCCTTGTAATATGAGAACTTAAAATGCCTCTTTCTACCACACTACTAAAATTTCAGTTTCTCTTACCAAAGCGAATGTTCTACTTCAGACCTGAGAAACTTCTAAGCAACAAAATAATAAACATCTGTAGACAAACCTGGTTTCAGTCTAGACCACTATTTTGGAGCCCTTCACAAGTTTTGGAGCAAAGTGAATCGCCTGTCCCTTCCAAATCCAACCCCTTTCAGATAATTTTTCAGGTCTGCAGACACTAACCTAGATGTAAATCAAGACAACTAACATCTTTCATTCTTCTATTTTATTGAATATAATGAAACTCTCAACATTTAAAATGTTCAGTCTTACGATATGGGCAGATGGTAGCAAGTGAACAAATTAGTCTATCTTAAGATATTACTGTTTCTTAGCTGGCATACAGTAACTGTCCATGCAAATGCTCATAAATTGATATAGCTATAAAGCAAAATGAATTAAACTGCCATGACAACTGTAGCAGTTCACATTCTCCTTACAACTGTTTTTTCAGTTGTTTTGTTTTATACTTCCTCATATCTATTTTTTCAGTTAAATATCATTACAGTGATTTACAGTCAATTACAAATTAAAATATTAGGATCCTAACAATCACCAGTGGGAGGTTAGTTTTTAACCAAGACTTGGCAGATAACATTTTATTTTAAAGTAAAAACTCTTCTATATACAGGGAAAATAAAATTAAACCAAAAATTCTGTGAGCACTAGAATCAGTGAGGCTTGATTTCTTATCTTTTGGTTCTTTGAGTTGAACGAGAACAAGAGTTTCTGTTATCTCTTTAGAGACACATGCTATCCTTTCACAAAGTACCTTCATGGTCGTATGTAGGCTGTTATGTTCAAATGACAGTGTTTTACAAAATTATAGGAACACAATTATTTTGGGTACTTATCCTAACACATCGTTTTTTTTTCTGATGTGATAATCAGAAAAGGTTGGGATGCAAGAGGTAAAACACCAAATTATACTGAGATGGTATAAAATCTCATCTGAAGGGAAACCAAATGAAAAACTTGCACACACAAATGTTCAGCAGTATTATGCTCATATACTTTTAATTCAGAAACGTGCCATGTTTTGTGGTGCATCTACAGCAGGTTAACACTAGTACTGTTTGAGTACTAGTGACCAAGGTTCATCCAAATTGTTGAATGTCAGACATTTTGGCATTTGCGTAACCAATTACATTGACAGCAAAAGGAAGACTAGGGAAAATGTGGGCCCGCTGCTGAACGAGGCAGGTGACCTGGTGACACTGGACACAGAGAAGGCAGAGTTACTGAATACCTTCTTTGCTTCAGTGTTCACTGCTAGGACTGGCCCTCAGGACTCACAGACTCTGG
>VZSC01011081.1:21847-38411 GCA_013398225.1 Steatornis caripensis | reverse complement strand
AGGTTGTGGAGTCTCCTTCTCTGGAGATATTCAAAACCCTCCTGGACACATTCCTGTGCAACCTGCTCTAGGCTAACCTGCTTTAGCAGGGGGGTTGGCCTAGATGATCTCTAGAGGTCCCTTCCAACCCCTACCATTCTATGATTCTATGATTCAATTGAAACTATCTTTGAACTGTATAACGAATTTCCGCTTTCACTTGTTTAACTAATGTACATACTTTCATCACACAATAGAGGACTTATCTGTGCAGCATATGCCACATCTTCTTTGTTCAGATAAGCTACATTCAACTGTTGAGTCCATCCTGGCTAGGTGACTACTGGACTAGATTACAAACTCCTATTGGTAAACTAATACATCACCGTAAAAACAAGGCTAAAATAGCTTCATTGATGCTGAGCACCTGCAGCTTTAGCAAAGAAAATCTGGCAAAGTTGTTAAGTTGTTTTGGACCTAATAACCCAATACATAAAAATAAATATTATGAAAACATGGTATTCTGAAGATGTTTACTAAAACTTTAGTACTCTTTCTCTTGCTTGCATGCCATTTCTCCTAATTTTTCTAATCATAATGCTTAAGAATTGTTCTTTTTTGCTTAGAAATTAATTTCTAATGCAATGTAGAGATTTAAAAAGAAATGTCATTTTAAAAGGTCATACAGAAGGGACAATACACAGCATGTAACAAAAGGCTTAGCAAAAGAACAATACGGCTTTTTTGCTCCTACTAAACTTGTAACAAAAATATTATTTCTCATATAAGACTGGTTCATTCCCCTTTGACACTACATCTTACTCAGTACTTGTGTACTGTACTATTGTATGTACTATTTCCAGTAATGGAAAATAGGATTGAAATATTACATTGATAGTAAACTATATAAATTTTAATGTAAGACTAATTGAGTATATTTGTTAAAAAGGCAAGTAATACTGTAAAGTTTATCCATCTAAAGCTGATTACTGTTATTTAAATCCTTGGCTGTTTTCAATGATATATCAAGTAAGTGTAAACATAGGAGATTCTAAATAAAAGATAATTGGTGAGATAACTATACACAGGGAAGAACACATATAACAAAATAGTACACATTTTAAAAACATTCATGTGGTGGTAAAATTCCCCAAACTAGGATCTGTGATCTCAGAATTAATAACAAAATATATTTTCCTTCTTCCACTAAACTTGTAACCATCTCTTCAACCATTTTATGGGATTTTGAGATTAGTAATTTTCCAAAGTACTGACAATGCAGTCAGAACCTTAATGTTTTATGACCCAGAATTCAAAAATTAGTAAATAAGAAGTCCTAATCGGTTCAATCAACACATTCATTTGAATCATTTAATATTCGTTTTTGTAGCACTCTTCAGGCTTTTAAACTAATTATGATCTTACAAGCAAAAATATTTTTTTTAAAATGAGATTGTAGCCTTTTTGTTCATATGCCATACAGGATGCTTCATTAATTTAGAAATTCTTCTTTGTTATTAATTTTAAATCAATAAATCATTTAATGGAATCACTCCTTCCCAATATTTTCTTAAAACCCATTATTTTCTTACAAAAATGTTTTCATGAAAAATTCATCTTCATCTCTGCTTTTGTGTACTGAAAAGAAACATAAAATCTTTTTCTGACTGACCCTTCCACAGTGAACTGAATTAGAATAGAATGGCCACATTGTATACACAGTGATTATCTTTTTCTCCCTGTTAACACATTTTTTTCTCAACTACTTTTCAGACAAGACTAAAGGAGCTTGCTATAAGAAGGACTCATTTAAAAAGCATGCTTAAAAATCAGACATTATTATACAAATTGGCATGAGAAGTAATTTGAACTAAAAAGCAAATCAAGGACTGGAAAAAAAAGGAAATAATTTTGTAAGATTTTTATCTTCTGTTACCATTTATTACAACACTAACCATAAGTTTTAAATTTTGACAGAATATATGCTTTTAAACTTAATAACTTCAGGTTGGTACCAATAAAAAATCCCAAATACTTAAAACAGTTGTCAAGAATGTAATTACTGGAAGCTGTCAAATGTTTATTTCTGAAGTTCTTGCTTCAGATTTCTGGCAAGTTGTATTTTGTTTTTTCAACTACATCCATCTTTCCAATTCCTAATAATGCTCTGAAACTTCCACAGTGCAGTGTGGAAATTTTCCAGACTTCCACTCTGTTCAGAAGATTAAAAAAAAAAAAGATTAATATTACAGAGGAATAAAAGTTACAGAAAAACTCAAACGAAAATGCACATAACCTTACAAGATTTTCTGAAAATCCACACCATATAGACAAGGTACACAATATAATTTACAGAAATAATCACTAGGAACACCATTTTTTCAGACATCACTTATCTTTACATTAGATCAGCTATAGACTGAGTTTTGATATTCTGAAACTTGTCTAACATACACAACATGAAGTTTGTGTTTGGTTCATTTTTTTAACCTACATTATTAAACAGTGTTCTGTTCAGAAGAGAAAAACATCAAGGAAAGTGGAAAAGGAGTCATTAGAACTGCTGCTTACTCTGAAAGGATGCTGGAAATCAGTCTCTGACAGGAATACTGCCTGTTATGGTAATGGTAACGAAACTTAGAAAAACTGTTTCACCTGCATGCAAAGGGGAAATGTATTTTTCTGAGCTTCACCAGAGTCTCCTCCGATGTAGTGTTTTTATGGAAAGACAAAAAGGCAGTATAATCATTTTTATTTTTTCTATAAAAACTTTGGATAAGTAATAAAAAAATATAAAAATAAAAAGAACTACAAATCAATTAGGAAACTGAGACCTACCTACTTGCCATTTCAATATTCTCAAAGGTGCAGAGATATTATTACAGTGTTGTGGCCCCAACAGCAAAGTTTGGGACATATAATCAAAACATGCCATTCGAACAGAGAGGCAACAGTACTTCAGGAATTAGTACTGTTCCTAGTTTCCCAGCTTGTCTATCTATATTTATATACACAGAAACATACAACTGTGCATACGTTGAAATATGCAGATTCTTCACCTTGTAACATAAAAAAGACATAGTGACATTTTTCTGCTTAATTTAGGCCATAATAGTACTTACTTCAAAATTTTTAGCAGACAATATTATCTGCATAATACCAGTCAGAGCACCTATCACCTGCTTGTAACAGAATGAACAAACCATATGTTGGGTGTGGTTTTTTTCAACTTCTATTTTTATATGCTAACACAAAAAGTAAAACAAAATAAAAATCCTGAAGTATATTTGAGCTTTTCCTACAGCATAGTAATCATGATCGGCTCTGTTTAGACTACACAAACAGGCAAGACAGAAAAACAAGCCCCTGAAAAGTGAAGTTATTTCACTTCATCTTGCAAAATAACATATGCCTAGATATGCCTCTGTGGTAATATAACAATTAGTCTGCAGAAAAAAGAAAAGAAAACCAAAAAATTCTTTCCAAGATTCATTCTTGAGATTAATTAATCTTACTGTTTTTTGTTTTTCTATATTCTGAAATTTTTCACTGATCTTTTCAAAATTTCTCGTGTCATGCACAAGAGAATTAATTTCAATACCAAATACAAGATTCAAGAAACATCTATATCACTGAAATCTGGATATAAACCTTCCAACAAATTTCTCCTTCTGAAGGAAGACTCCTAGAAGAGGGTTCACAAGACAAAGCAAATTCCTTCCTTTCTTAATTACTCTCTTTTTTTGCTACATAATTTCCAATCACTACTACAAAAGAAACAGGACACTTCAGACAGCAATCTCCTTCATTAGACAACCATGTTTGATTCTGTGAGTTACATTCTCAAAGTTGTGTACTCTCTTATGAGAGGATAAAGAGCCTAGGACATAAAAAGATCTTATTTCAGCTCTGAGCTTTAGTAATGGTTGAAGTCTGTCATGAAAATAGTGTCACCTGAAGAGAAATCAACCTAGCAACTTAGGTGGTGGTGAGACATATGGTACTAGAAAATACTTAGTGCTATTAGGAAACTATACAAAACTGCTTTTAAGTCTTTATTTTATATCTAATTCACAATTTGTTTCTGGAAACAAAACGCTTAATAAAATTTTCCACAATCTTTTTAAGATGATATAATGAGAAATATGACATTGAATGGGCTCATTTGGGGGATATCAATAAATAAAAAAATAAAAAAAAATTATAAATAAATAAATAAATACATACATAAAGATGGTGCACAAAAAGGAACACAGTAAATTTCACATAATCAAAATTTGAGAGTTTGAGGAACTAAACACACAAGATTTGACTATACACTTTAACTTCATTTTTATGAGTACTGTGGATGAATTTATTTTACCACAACATTTATTTGAGGAAGACATAGGGTCTTGGCTTTAAGGACTTAGACTCAAAACAGCTAGTTTCAGTTTGTCAGTTTCCCCATGTAATTCAGTTATTTTTGCTTCAGTGTTCCATCTTAAAAAAACAGATAATAGTACTGGCATCTAATCCCAATTAGCATAACTTCTTTAAGCTTTTAAGACATGAGTATGTGTGTATGTTAAACAATGAACATGATGGGAACTAATTTGCTTATGCGTAGTCATGAGATTTGGCACACCACAGTACACCACTGGAAGAGCAAATCAAATGAGGAAGCCTTAAAATGTAAAGAGAGGAGGTATTTAAATTGTAAAAGATATATTCAAAGAATGTTGTAAAAATGGGATGATAACAAAAAAACTTTTAATCCCCATATGAAAAGTTCAATTTTTTTAAAACTCTATCAGCATTTGTAGCCAACCTTTCCACAGAAAGATACTTACTGATAGTTTGTGAGAAATTATTTAATGCACTTGCTTCTTCAAGGCAAAAGGACTGTCATGCTTAAACATGTCATGATTGACAGACATTTGTCTAACCTATTCTTCTGAACCTGGATAACAAATAGTCCACACTACTCACAGATACTCCCAGTATCTGTAGAATCAGTTTCTTACTGATCATCTCGTGTGTGATTTAAATTTTCTAAGTCTTTTCCAACATTCTTTTCATAAGAAGAGTTGATAAATAATTATCAAATTAAAAACAAGTAGAATTCTTTCCTATAGTAATCTTTTTTTGGTACAACATTTCCAATAATTCTAGTGACATTTTACCTGGAATTTCTCCAAACAATTCATACATTTCTTGACTGTCCTGGACAATATAGTAGAGATGAGACTCTGACAAAACTCATCAGAGAAGAAGAATTATTAAATTGGTTTGCAGGCTATGTATCTGTTTATATATCCCTATGACTACATTTTAGCAGCAGCATGGCATTGATGACATATTTTACTTGCTGTTTACTAACTGTAAAACTTCTGCAGAAACGCTATCTAGACATTTGATCCTACTGAGTATCTCTGCTGATTAATCTTGCGACAGGATAGCAAGTGGAACTATTCCATATTCATTTTTTCAGAAGATGTCTTTGGTTTTTCAAGATTATTTTACATTCTAATTCTCTACTGTAACATAGTAATGACTCCTACAAGACTCTTTTCATCTTTATTTTTAGGAAGCATATGCTTTATTTCTTTATTTAGTCATTAGTGACTACAATGAAAGTACTGGGCCCAACAGAAACATACAAAGAATCCCAAATGATACAACTATTGTTTCTAATTTTGCATGTGAATAAGGCTTTCCTCTTGCATCCCTTTCACAACAGTTTTCATAAAGTCAATTTCTACCCCAGACAAACAGCGTACAGAAGCATTCATTTTCATCTAAATTGCAATCCTCTCAAAGACTATTATTTTTTCAAAAAAGTCATTAATCTTCTAAATTGAAATAACAAGAGTCAAGATATGCAAAATTCAATTCAGGAGGATTAATTATAACCAAATATGTTGGCATTGTTGATTAACAAGCAATTATATATTGAAGCTCTTTCCATTAACAAGATCTTCTGAAATGTGGCAGTAGTTTGAAGTCCTTGTACCTGTGAATAGAAGACTAAAAATATTTTCAAGAATTGTTCCCACCAACTGAAAATATTAAGAATTTTTTATTCCATATTTTTTACTTCTCTCTCACCTTCTTTCTCCTCTCTCCTTTCTTGTGTTGGATGTTACATATTTTGAAGGTATGCTTATTACTGCCACTTTAGAGGTTTTTTAATTTCTTTTTAAGTATTTTTGTTCTGAACTTCAGATAATTGATATAAAAAGTAGGTTCTCATTGTGGATAATTTAATAACAAAAATTAAGAAAAACAAGTGACAAAAAAAATCAATTTGCATAAATAGAGTCACCAGATATTACACATGGAATGATGTTACACATTTAGCATGATGATTAGTACCAAAAATATGTGATAAATCATTTTATAAAAATAATCTTTCAGATATTCACAAATTATCATAATTCAATTGCACTGCATAATAGTGCATATGGAGGTTAATGCTGAATGGATGTACATTGATATTATTCCAGATTCCAATTTATAAGTACAGAAATAACAAGGAATTTGAGAAAAAGTGGTGAACCTGGTCAGCCTGAATGCCTGGATTAGTGACACACCTAACCTGTCTAAAACATAAGAAAAACTTACATGTCCATGGGCAGCCAGAAGTCTATCTAAGAACAGAAAGTTGAGTATCTGAAGTGCCACATATTCCAGATACACTGATCTTCTTTTTCTCCATACTTATGATGCTTGCCCAAGAAATATAAGGCAACTTCTGTGCTCTGAAAGAACTTCATCGTTCATCGCTAAACTCTAACATATTTTGGGAGGAGATAGTTTCAACAAAAGCACACAGCACAACAAAACAATGCATTAAGTATGTATCTTGTATTTTCTCTCTTTACATACTTCTACACTCTACTTACAGGTATGTATCACACAGTTGAAGAATGACTAGCAAGAATTAAAAGCCCAAACAGGATTCAATCCTAGGACTACATTCAGCAAAGAGGGCTTAAGTGTGTGATTATACCTGCTCAGATGAAAGGATCTTGTGAAATACATACCACATTGAACTAAGTCTTAATTGTCTTTGCACATTTCTGTTGGTTTATTTCTGAGAATTAAATACTCATGCTCATCCTTTCTTTTCCATTTTATTTCATTAATTAAAGTTAGTATTTTTCATGTGAAAAATATCATTAGCACGAACTCCTGTAAATTGATGTCTGTGGTGTGAGTTAAAAGCAGCTTCTATATAGACAATAGGCTAGGATTAATGTCTTCTGATTTCTGTAAGTTACCCCAAGGACTTTCTGTAAATCTTTTACTTCAAAGCCTCCAGACACAGCCGGGTCAAGTACAACAGATCAAATTCCACATGAAGTGGTGAAAATGGAAATCTGGAGATGAGATGTGCCTAGGTAAGTCAAATGATGTATTCTGGATCCTAACTGCTAGAAAAGGTTTATGTGACACAGCCAAAATGTGGCAGGGAGATAAGCAGCAAAGGACTGAAGAGTGAAAAAATAGGAGGTATGATTAGAAATGTGGTTTGAAAAACCAGGCTACACATGATAATGACCTGTGATGCCCTGAATATATATCTTTATGACTATATAACTGTAATGTTGGTCTAAACTTAGAGTAATCCTCAGCACTGCCAGTACAAATACTCAAGACTTAAGTTGGAAATAGGAGATATGGAATTACAGTCATGTATGCTACAGATAAAATGATCTTTCTTGTACTTGATTAAATAAATGAAAAACATGGGGAAGAACAACCTAATATAAATTGAAAGTATGTACTGAATTTTCCAGATAAACCTTAAAATGAATTTTGGAGAAACTTCCACTGTTTTGTTTATTCTGCAGCTAAACACTTTCATTTTTTATTTTGTAATAAATTAGAAGAGTATTTTTAAAAGTGCAATCTAAACAAGATTACAATCTTTAGTAGAACTGTTACAAAAATAATATTTTAATATTTTGGATCTGTGTTTGGTTTAAATTATTGGTAAGCTATAACTTTTGAAATAAAATCAGAAAATTTAGGCACTGAAGAAATTATATTTTTGTTAAAGTTTAGGTTTACAGATTTGAGGGGGGAAGCGGTGTTCAGTATTACTAGGGATGACTACACAGTTATTTACCTTTCTGTGGAAGCTGCAGTACAGCACAGCACAGATTTCCTTTCTGAAACTTTTAATGGCACATATCTAGCTATTTCCCTAGTGCAAATAGTTTAGGTCATCAATCCTGAATTCTAAAAAATTGTTCAAACAAAACCAGGAAATGTATATACTAGGAAAATCTGTCAAAACATCATAGCGTAATATTTAAGGAGCGGTTCTCACTTAAAAAATGCAAGTTTGAGATATAAAAGGAAAGAGTAATCTCTTAAGCCTTTTGCAAGAGAGTATTAAAAAAATGTGTCACAAGGATAAGAAGTAGCTATTAGAAAGAAATGATCACGTGTCAAGAATATGTTAACCTATATGTAGCAGCATAATCCTTATGAATTTAGCACAGATTCCAACATTATGCTGTATTTTTTTTCCATGTATACTATTTAAGTCAACTTCACTGCTCACAAAAATAGCATAGGGGAGCCAACTATGATTTGTTTATTCATAACTGTGTAGGAACCTAAAGATTAAAAGTGTGTCTATATGCATAAACATATAAAATATGTAAACATATATGCATTTTATATATGCATGTATTATGATGTTTACCTAAAGAGAGAAACACAGATGATACAGATTTAGATGTCTATGTGCACATATAGACCTATGTATGTCCATACTATTATTATTACAAAACTGTTTTTATCAAGAAAAAAAAAAGGTATTCAAGACAACAGTATTTCTGGAGGCTTACCTATAAAGATTCAGCATCAACTAGATTTTCCAGAGATAGCTGTTCTGTGTATGTGCTTTCACTTTTACTATGGAAAGGCTGAACAGCATTTCCCTTTTCTAACGCTGTTTGATGCTACCCTTAAGACAACCATAGTTTCAGAGCTCCTATACTGATTTAGCCGCTCTTTGCAGCTGATATTTTCATTGCCAAATCTTTTCTTCACGTTGAAACTTTTGCAAATATTCCAGCAAAACAGGGCAAGCATTTCTGAAAATGAGTCCAGAGGAAAAAAAATGTTGCACACATATAACAATAACAAAAATAACTGTCAAGTCTTGCTTCCTAGTGGGTTTAGTATGCCCATGTTTCAGAGCAGCAACCTTACATTTACTGGGATGAGAGATACACTCTTTACTAATGCTATGAAAATCTACCAAGATTTAATTAATTCTATCCTTTTAGAACAGTTTGAATTTGCAATGTAGACTTAAATGATGTTCATTTTCTCAAATTTAATTGAACATTAAACATTTAAATTGAACATTTCAATCTGAACTAGCCACTTTAAACTACTGTTACACTCAATGAAGAGAAATAGGCATGTCTGGAAGACAATTTACCTTATTCTAAAATGTACATCTAAGAAAGAGATAAGATATATCTCCATCACTGACAGAATTAATTTCTCAAACTTATGTGTCGTACTGACCCATTAAACATAGCAGATGGTACCATCAACTTGACAGCAGTTAAGGAAACAGGTTAAAGAAACACAGTAAAACTGGGAGCTGGACAGAAAACATAAGAATGAGAATTCTGTTAGGATTCCACTAAAACTGACAAAGAAGTTGGAGGAAGGTGCGAAGGATACTGAAATTCAAAGATTAGGAAACAGGGGCAGAGAAAACAAAGATTGAGAAGTCTGACAAGTTGTTAAAGAACTAGGGGACAATTGGACTTGATTTGTGAAAGTATCTAGGACAAGATACAGGACAGAAAGGACAGTTTTGCATTAGAATAAGTAACCTGGTGAGTAAAGCAAGAAGCCAGATCGTAAGAGAAGTCAGTAAAATCAAGTAACGCTGTCTGGGTAAGGAACCAAGGATTTGAATAATGCAGTCAGGTATAGTTTGAGACTGTGGAAAGGAGGAAAAAAAGCTAGGACAAGGTCCACAAGGAGAACACATAATTAAGACAAAGAGTTTAAAGAGAATGGAACAAAAGGAAGTAAGTTTGGGAGCACCAAGAAGAAAAGTGTATGACTCCGTGCTTGCCACTAGGATCTCAAATGCAGCAGAAGACTCTGAAGACTTGATATCCCTTCAGCTGTTGTATTCCCCAGTCCTTCCCCAGAGAGAGTACACAATCACCATTGTAATTATCCACACAAAAATTAAGAACTTCCTTTTGCTATCAGTTATTCTATCAGTTCAAGTGGCAGTGGGATATTCAGTGAATCCTCAAGTTTCAGTCCTGCATCCAAGTGGTGGACAAAAGAAATGACAGCACATTAAGTGACTTGTGTATCCTTCTGCTTCTTTTGTTAGAAAAACAAAACTGGTAAACAACCTACATTAGAAATGCTATTCTAGAAGCAGCAAAGACTTTACCGTTAGGAAATTCCAGAACTAGATTTTCCTTGTAACTTTAATTGAGTTCCATCTATGTATACATACAGTCATTAGTTATATGATCATGCACTATTTTTATCACCAGATTCTTTTGCATCCCATGCTCAGAACACACATCCTCTGAGAATGAATCAGAACTTTGCAGGAGAAAAGTCTGTGGTCTGTGTTGTGTAGGAACCCTGCCTCTTCTGCTGTGAAAGTCACAAGTGTAAGCATAAAAGCATAAAAGTTATATAACCGTTTTTAAAAGTTTCATATTTGAGATGAAAAGCTGGCTCATGGTAAAGACAAATGAATTAATCTCTTCTGATTCCATAACCTAACAATACAGACTTGTGTGATCTATATTCCACCCCTAGCATTAAATTACATTCCTAACAGAGCAGTCTATTTCAGATAGCCAAGTCAATGGAAAACATAAGCAGCTATAAATTTGACTTCTATAGCATCTAATTTTAGGATCTGGCTATAACAGTAGTATCCACAGTTCATATTTTGATACCTAAATAACACCAAGAGGATAGCACCTCAGAAAGGCTATAGTCACATTCAGTTGAGAAAATAAAGATGTGAGAGCTCACAACATAGACTAAGATATGAGAAGGTGTCTTGATTCCCCTCTTTTTGTAAGCTCAGGTACTGAGGTCAAAGCTGTAAATTTACTTAGAAACCAGAGCCCAGAATCCTCTCTTGAGACTAGATATATATACAGCAATACATCAAGTACTTAAGCTGTAAATTTTGATGACAATTTTATCTACATTTTCTAAAATTATCAAAATATTTTCTCATTAAATTAGAAAACTGCATTGAAATTCTTGCTCATCCTGACAGGTTTCAAACTTGTAACTTTCTATAGCAGCATACTAAAGACAAGGTGGTAGGTTGCTAAGAGAAAAGGATGAAGACTTGAAAGTGGGAGAAACTAATGGGCAAAAGTACCTAAATGCAGGATTTGTGGGATCAGAACAGAAAAATACAAAATAAATGCTTATACAACAGTTTTGATTCTATACTTAACACATTTTTATGTTCCCGATTCTACCTTTATGATTATTATTGTTTCTTATCAAATAATGATTTAATTTAAATGAATAGTTTTTAGCATAGACACTTGTAAACTAAATTGTTCAGTTAATGTTTGAATTACAAAATCATCTTCTCACATTTTAGCCTTTTGGAGTCTTATTAATACTGATTTTCTTTTTACTTACCAGTGACAAAATTGACAGAAACAATAGAAAATGCTCTTTCCTCATGACTTTTTCTAGTGAAGCAAGATATCAGAATGAAACTCTGCTGTTTGAGGAGGGCACAGCACTCAGTCCTTTCACTCCTTGCTTTATAGTACCTTATTATACAGTATCTAATGGTGGGAGAACTTGTCATCTTCTTTCAGAAGCTGTATTTTCAAACACTTGTACATTTTATGAAAGACTTCTGCATGGTCAGTGCTTGCTTTATGTGGATTACGTATATCTAGCATATCCTTCTCGGAGCTGTCTCTTAAACAAAATGTTAATCGAACCCTGTGTTCCTCATTCCTTTTGCACACAGCCAGAGGAGTCTAGGACTGGTTTGCAGGAGGGCTCATCATTTATGGGTGCAACTGAGAAGACAGAAAGTAGTAGGAGAAAAAAGCTATGTGCTCTGAAACGAGCAATTCAACACTCTTTCACTATTATCTCTCTCTCTGTTTTACTCCTCCATTGTAAAATAGGGCGGTTGTAAAGATAAACCCATGAATACTTTGTGAGGCACATACGGAGTGGTGTGGGCTCACGAGTAATTATGTCTTCACGGGATTTGGAGAGTGTAAAGCAAGTAAACCATGCTCCCATTCACTGAGGAAGGAGGAAAGAAAATACTGATTCTTTGCTTCTTAGGTTAATATTATTCGTGTTGAGGGTTGATTAATATGTCACATGAAATTTTCAAAACGGGCAAGAACAATGACCCAGGAAACCACAGGCCAGTCAGTCCAACCTCCATCCCTGGAAAGGTGATGGAATAGCTCATTCTGGAAGTTATCTCCAAGCACATGGAGAAACAGAAAGCTATCAGGAGTAGTCAGCATGTTTTCACCAAGGGAAAATGATGCTTGCCCAAACTGGTAGCCTTCTATGATGGCATCACTGCCTGGGTAGATGAAGGGAGAGCAGTGGATGTTGTTTACCTTGACTTCAGCAAGGCTTTTGACACTGTCTCCCACAACATCCTCATAGGAAAGCTCAGGAAGCATGGGTCAGATGAGTGGACAGTGAGGTGGATTGAGAACTGGCTGAATGGCCGAGCTCAAAGGGTTGTGATCAGTGGCACACAGTCTCGTTGGAGGCCTGTGACCAGCGGTGTTCCCCAGGGGTCGGTACTGGGTCCAGTCCATTTCAACATATACATCAACAATATGGATGAAGGGACAGATGTGCCTTCAGCAAGTCTGCTGAGGATACAAAGCTGGGAGGACTCACTAGACTGTTCTGCCATTCAACATGACCTGGACAGGCTAGAGAGCTGGCCAAGAAGGCCAGTGGTATCCTGAGGTGCATTAAGAAGAGTGTGGCCAGCAGGTCGAGGGAGGTGATCATCCCCTCTACTCTGCCCTGGTGAGGCCACACCTGGAGTCCTGTGTCCACTTCTGGGCTCCCCAGTTCAAGAGAGACAGGGACCGGAGAGAGTTCAGTGGAGAGCAAGGAAGATGACGAGGGGACTAGAGCATCCCTCTTATGAGAAAAAGCTGAGACAGCTGGGTCTGTTCAGCCTGGAGAAAAAAAGACTGAGAGGGCATCTCATCAATGCTTATCAATATCTAAAGGGTGGGTGTCAAGAGGATGGGGCCAGACTTTTCAGTGGTGCCCAGTGACAGGACAAGGGGCAACAGGCGCAAACAGGAACACAGGAAGTTCCACCTGAACATGAAGAAGAACTTCTTTACTGTGAGCGTGACAGAGTACTGGCATAGGCTGCCTAGACAGGTTGTGGAGTGTCCTTCTCTGGAGAGATTCAAAACACTCCTGGACGCATTCCTGTGCAACCCGCTCTAGGGGCACCTGCTTTAGCAGGGGGGTTGGACTAGATGATCTCCAGAGGTCCCTTCCAACTCCTACCATTCTGTGATTCTTTGAAAAAAGTTATCATGATTGTGCAAAAACTTCATTACAAACTCATAGGATCTGATGGCTATATAGAGAATATTAGCACTGGTATTTTTCCAAGCATTTGTAGTTGATTTATAAATCTTCATTGTAGATTAATCACATAGATATCTTTTTTCTAACAGCTTTTTCTTACAAAATAAAGATCAAAATAGAACCTATGTTTAGATAGCTACTGCATTTACTACCATATTTGTCATGCAAGTTCTAAAACAAATTGATACGCAAGTTTTTAAACAATTTCAAGCAATCAAATAGTGTTTCAACACTAATTGTTCACTGTAATTTTTTTTTGTTTTTATCGATACAGTATGGAATGTAGAATAGTTATGTTAATACTTTATAACATACATGAAGTCTAACCCTTGTCTTTTTAATGCCAATGGCACTATCCACATAACCTTACTTAACCATAGAAGTACCAGCACAATTAACATGACAGTATATTCTTTAGAAGCATACAAAATCAAATTAATAAAGTAGAATGTACTTGTTATTACACAATCACGCCTTCACATTAAATAAATTCCACAACATCTAACAGAATATTAAAAGTAAAATTAAGAATTCAAGATCATTCAGCTAAGCATTTAACTTAGATGTGATAATAGAGTAACTACAAATCTACAAGTAGCCAAACCCAGGAATTCTGTACTTTAGATGGACTGAAAAAGGATTCCAGTATAGAATTCATGTATCAAACAGAGGGGAGCAACCAGAAAAAAATAAAACCTCTTTTGGGGATACAAGGATCCCAAGTAGAAGCCAAAGGGGAAAAAAAAGTGTAATTTTCACTTGTAGATACATATTAATAGCAACAACAAATTTATTAATCTCAAGCATAAAACCAAAGCGGCCTTGTTGATCTGTTTCTCATGCTGTGTCCTACCACTGGGTTCCTAGCTAATACTGCCCAGAGACCTCCTGTTCACAACATCTGAAATACTGTGGATATAGTCTATATTGGAACATATCCAAATGTTGAATTCTCACTGTTTTCACAAAACAAAAATATTGTTTTCCAAACAGTCCTAAACTACTGACGCAGTTGTTAAATACGTACAGGACAAAATACTAAGTAGAGACAGGAGTTAAGTTTTACACTGACTGTACCAAATATCCAGATGTATGCCTAAAGGCTTGGTGGAAGTTCCACGTATTCGTCTGTTATATTTGGTAACATCTATCATTCAGGACTGAATGGTATTTTACATATCCTGTAGTCATAAAGAAGTAAATAATTGGGTACCATTTATAAAAAGACTAATTTCTACAGAAGGGGTGAGACATAACTTGTCAGGGCATTAGAAGACTGTTGGATCACAGAGCTTTCAAGCACAGTACTGCCATTTTTGCAGCACTTGACCACCTCTTGCCATAGCATTCAAAATTCATGTAGGTAAATGAAAGGTTCTTAGATGGGAAAAGAGAATGGAAAATCTCAAGACTTTAAAACTATCTTAAACATTTCCATATCTCAAAAGGTGACATTTTTATTAATAAAATGGTATCTTCCTGCCTCAGTTATCTTAAATCTGAAAAAAAATTTAGCATATTCCTTCAACAAGACTAGGAGCTACTGATGACTACTGTGTTGTTTCAGTAGCAATGAATGAAAAACATGGAATAAATAGATTATAAAAACCCAAGAGCAGTAAGAATAAATGAGTTATGTATTATCACAAAGTACACATGTGATGGGAAAGCTCATTCTAGCAACTCAATTCTTATGGACAAATCAGGTGGTGCCATTAAAATTCCATAAGCTTCTGTCAGTATGCAGATCTCTGAAGATTCTCAGATCAGTGACACACCTAACGTAAAATCTTTAGAATGAGATTGTATTTGTACCAGCTTTTAACCTCTTCTACTCAGTTCAGAAATCCTGAAGAGATAATTTTGTTCTATTCTACCTGTCTTCAGAGTGCATCTCAATAACATTTTGCACTGAATCCTATGATAGCACCTTCTTGTTCAGAATAACTTCCAATGTTCATGAAAACTTTAGCATCACTTTTCCTTTTAAAATGTGCCCTAAGTCATTCATTAGCTATTCCACATTTGTGTAAATGATATAGCTCCTATGAAATTAACTATGCTAACTGACAAAACAATGAAGAGTTTCAAGTAGACAATATATGGTTTAGGTCTCTATGAAAAAGCTTAACATATTCAAAATTATATGCACATGTATGTTTATCTACAGTCGTATTCATCCAAACAAATGCACAGTGCTGTCTCTTTATCTAATAAAATTTTTAATAACATATGCTTAATTCCAATATGAAGAACAAAAATAATCCTTTTTTTTCTGTTTAGAAACAGAACTATACATTTATTTCCACAGAAAAAGTAATAAATGACAAGGGAAATGAAAATGAAATTATTTTAACCATGAGGAGGCAGGAGCAAGAAGAGTTAAACCAATGAAGCGTTTTATCTTCAGGATTATCTGTATCACAGTATTTCTGAAAGCTCTGTTAGCTATATTTCTTTCTTCTAATGATTTTAATTTTTGTTTGGGCTCAGGCAGGGAGGAGGGAGTGGACTGAGAAAGAAAAGCACTTCAACATTAACAGAAGTGTCATATGAAACACAAGCACCTGGATGTACCTTGCCTGCTCTTATACCTTCTTAGGTGTCACTCAGTTGATGACTCGTAAAACAAATTCTTATTTTTCTCTGAAGTAGGCTGTGACACGATTTAGTCGTTGAGTTCCAGGCAAGTGCACGTTTTTACTTTTGAGCTTTCACTTGACATCCCAATGCTCAGAACACCACCACCTCCCGCTAGCATTTTAATGAACTTCCTAGAAAGTTGGGTAGCGACGTTCCCCAGCGCAGATCGCCGGCTTTGGGAGGCGCGCGTGCCAGGAGCAGGAGCAGGGGCAGGGGCAGGGGCAGGGGCAGGGGCAGGGGCAGGGGCAGGGGCAGGGGCAGGGGCAGGGGCAGGGGCAGGGGCAGGGGCAGGGGC
>VZSC01011081.1:802-20824 GCA_013398225.1 Steatornis caripensis | reverse complement strand
CCGGCAGCGGCGGCGGCGGCTCCTCCGGGCAGCGCTGCGCCTGCAGGGCGAGGGGTGGTAGCCGCCAGGAGGAGAGAGATGCGCGCACACACCAGTGCAGAGAGAGAGAGAGGGAGGATGGATGGAGTGATGCACAGAGCCGAGAGGAGGTAGAGACACCCAGCAGGGAACGGAGAGAGAGAGAGAGAGATGCCCAGAGCTGACGAGAATGGCACGGTGATCAGTGGAAAGGGGAGGAGAAAGAGGCAGAAATGAGAGACACCTCTCAGGGGAGACAGGCACTTGAGATGGAAGAGCGGGTGAGGGAGGCTGCGAAGCCGGGCTAATCTGATTAACGGGGAAGCGAGCGGAGCTACAGCCCGGAGAGGACCGGCGGCGGCAGCGGCCGCGCTGGGAGGCAGGTGGCTCTTCCTCAGTCTCTTAGAGCTCCGTGACCGAGTGCAGCCAGAGAGGGAAAAGTCACCTGGAAGCCTATCTCCACCTCCCGCCTTCCCATCCCATTTCTCAGGGGAGTCCCATGCCTGCAGTTGTCTAGGATGGCAAAGCCGGAGCGCTGGCATGGAGAGAAAGCGGGGCTCCTTTATATACGCTGTACGCAGGATAAAAAAAAAAAAAAAAGAAAAAAAAAGAAAAAAAAAGATCACGCCCCCGAGGCTGTCAAGGTCCTCACTGTACAATTTTCTATCTATCTCAGCGTCTCTCACCAAGCCGCTCCCTCCTCTGCATATGACGCAGATGTGCTCTGGGGCCATCAGTGTGAAGAGACAGAGGGAAAAAAGAGATGCTTCAGTCTTCCTCATGCAAGTAAGTCGGCAGGTCACTAACTGTCCCTTACAATCTCCTCCTCCCCTCTCTCCAGTGCAGGTCTTCTCACCTTGGTGTTTTGGTTCTGAGACCGCTATGTAATACTGGAGGCAAAATAAAGCGAAACAACAGATGCAGCAGCAGCAGTAAACACCAGAGCATGACTCGTAGGACTAGTAACTATTAAGTGCATGCAGATTGGATGAGATTACAGGTTAACAATTTATTCTGCAGGCTCCGTTCATTAGCCTGTTGGCTTAGTGTTGCTGTATCAGTAGAAAACATTGGATAGAGGGACAGTGTGTCAAAAAGAAATTGTGCTACGTATTTTCTTCTTACCATTTATATCTGCTTTTAATGCAGTCTGACAGTGCTAAACCCAAGGGAGGTTCCATCACAACAGAGAGATCTGCTTAGGAATATCTGCCCGCTTGGGAAGGGTGTCACGAAGTACACCGTCATCTTGGACATAATTGCAGAGTTAAAAGCTTCATGGAGAAATGTAGGAGAGGGGTACGGGGGCAAAACTACACTGCATGTCATCACTTGCTAGCTCATAAATCCCCAGGCATGAAAAGTTGCCAGCAATAAGATGACACACAGAATGCCTGCAATCCACCTGTACCTTAGAAAGTAGCATTTTAGAAGAAGATTTATCCCTAGGAAAATGATGGAAAATACTGTGTTTTCCTCCAGGTACTCTTTACATTCACCAGCTTCACCCATGCACTCGTGAGCTCTCAGAAGTTTATTATACTATCCCTTTCTTTGTGAATTCAAGAAGTTAAGTTGAAGGAATTCTTTCCCTCAAGCCAGAATGTTTTAACTCCTCATTCATAAAACACTGTAACTTGAAAATTCCTCCAGAGAAACCCAGAAGTCAAACATTAATTAACAATTTTATTGCTGTTTTATTTACTTTATCACTGAAATATATTACTGTTTTATTTAGTCCATCACTGAAGTACTGGTTCTAGGTACAAACCAATATACGGTTTTGAATTTTAACATTGATAGAATTCTAGATCTAACAGAACAGGAAATTCAGGACACAAAGTCCTACTTTCATGGGAAGAAAAATTACCACTGTGCATTTTAAATATTGATTTATGCCACAACAACTGGACTGCAAACTCTCTAGTGCCTCAATTTTGTGTTCAGTATTCAATGATTAAAAAAGACAAAACCCATTCTAAAGCAAACAGAAGAGACAGTTCATTTTTATCCAGGAACTGATCTGAGTGAGTATGTGCTGTTTGGAAGACCAGCAGGAAGAAAAGCCGAAAAATCTTCATGTAGAACAGGGCAGATGAATTTTTCAGCATTTCAGAAACGTTAGAAATTCATCTCTTATGACAATATAGGTGAAACCATCTATAGTGAATCCTGGTTACTTCATGTCTAGTTACAAGCTCTAAAAGGTGCTTCTATGAATACATAGATAGACAGTATCCTCTCTGTTCTGTATTTAATACCTCTTAACTGATTAGGAAAATTCAGAAATATTCTGATTTGATGAGAATGACATAATTTCCTTGCCGTATTATAAATCTTAGACATTTTAAAATGTGCATTAACATTTTAGCTGATCACTTGATGTGAACATTTGTTTAGGTTAGATTTTCTAGCTTTACTTCCTTTACGTAGATAAATATAAATGACAATACATTCAACAAAATTCATCTTCTAAATACACTTCAGAGGTCATTCAATTAATCTATTACAGTATCGCCCAAGAGAGTGATTCAGTTTTTTATCATCTTTCCAGTACAAACCAGCAAGCAATTATAAAGAAAACAAGTAAAAAATATTTTGAGTTATTTGTTATTCATACTTTTTTATTTCAGTTATGTCAGTAACTGAAATAAATGGTCTTGGATATATTTTTTTAATAATTCAAATCTCAACTCTTCAATATATTGTTTATAGATTTTGATATGCTTTTTAACATCATGTGATTTGTTCACATTTTAGTGTGTAAACATTTTTTGCAAGAGATGCATTAATTTGGAATGTAAACCTGATTTTTCATGAATGAAGATGTGTGAACATTTCTCTATGATAAAATGAAATCTGGAAAACTCATGATTTTCTTACTGCATATCACATTCACAATTGTTTTGACAATGTATCGTAAACAAGAGCTACCTGAAAAAAAGCTACACTGGAGAAGTATCCATTGTCACTGCATATAGTTAACAAATAAATTGGTTTCCCAAGCATGAAGTGAAAGAATGAAACAGTTTGGTTTACCTAGGTTTTCAGTTTCTTGTCTTCATGTTTGTCATATGCAGTGAAGCAAAGAACGTATTGTAGATTATCGTATGACAAGATGAACACAAAATGTCTTCTGAGTTTCAGTTGAAAATTCTGGTACATAAAATGATTGACTTAACACTATAGGTTGTCTAGACTTGCTTCTCCATACAGGAGAAATAAAAATGGTTTTCTACTGGAGTTCTAGGGACCTTGCTCATAGGAATTACAATAATATAATTAGTTTACTAGTCAAATATGTCTTAATCTACTCATGAGGGCTTTACATAAACATATGAACAGAATTGTGAAAATACATGTGTCTCAACAAGTTGTTGAAGGGGAACATTTTGATGCCTAACAGCCTTCTATCCTTACCTTAAACATCCCATGTAGTACAGCCAAGATAATAAACATGGGTAATCTGTCACGTGTCTGTTGGTTGCACACTGGAACATAGTGTAGGACATCGTATTTTTGTTTATTAAACAACGTGTTTCTGAACTTCCTCACTTGTAGTTTCTCCAGATTATTCATAACCGCTCGAATCTTGAACGAATTTACAGACTTTTCTTGAAAGTGCCCATTTCTTTTTTTCTTTATCTGTTAGCTAGACAAACAGATGAAAGTGGTTAATCTTTATGTCCCTGCTATGAGTCAGATTCCTGACACTTTGTGTTGTTTGTCTTTCTAATGCTCTTCAGATGAATTAAATTCACATAGTCATGTCCCTAAGGAAGTCTCATGATCATGTTTTGTAGGAAAAACTGCCTAGGGATATATATTCTTTTAATAAATCCTCCAAGTAGTAAAAAATGCTTCCAAAGACAAGGACCTTAAAAGGTATCCAAAGTGGTCAAATTTTATTAACTCTCTTTTTTCTTTCTTTCCACTGCAAAGTTTTGTAGTAGTATTTGTTTTGGGATTTCAGATGTTTTACATTAAGGTGTTTACATGTTGTACCCTGTGCCCCAGGGAGAAGTGGTGGATCAGGAGTAAAGTTAAGTTGTAGTTGCAGTTATTGATTGCTAAAACAAGCAACAGAGGAATTTGCAAGGTAATTTGCTAACAGTACCCTTTGGGTTATTAATAGTCCTAATCTATGTGAGTCTCCACATTACATTTACATAGTCAAAAGACATATAGCAAGTGAGTCTGAAGGTGATGAGCGTAACAGTTACTGTGGAATGATAGTTATTAATAAGAGAAGGGATATACCACTCAGCAAATTAAAAGCATAAGGGGTGATTTTGTTACTAAATTTTATCGTATAATCTATTTTTAATCCAGAAGACACTAAATCTTGATGAAAAGAAGCAGAAAAAAAAGGAAGAAACATCACTGTGCTTTGAATACAGATGACACTAGAATGAATGGTTTTAAAACAATTCTTATTTGAATGTGGGAATTCTTATGTGAATGAATGAATATATACTTCAGCTATAAAGATGCTGATTTTTTAGGTTGTTAATTATACATTCAGAAGCAAGAATCTGAGGGTGTTAAAAAGATGCTGTGAAACAGATCTATGGAATACACAAGCTGAAGAGAGTAGAGAAAGAAATTGACTGGACACCCACTGAGATCAAAACTTACTGAAGAAAGTGGCAGTGTGCTAAGTGATAAAAAAATAAATATTAGTCTTATTCTTCAAACTTTTGTTATGTACAAAGTCTTTGAACAAGCTTTATGAAATATAGACATATTCCAAACCAATTTAGATAAATGAACTGTGAAACAGTGGGAAAAGATAGTAGTGGAAGACTAAACTGTTCTTTTGTATATAATGTGTACATATAATGCTGTTGCATTGCTGTGAGTCAGGAAGAGGAGTTTCCACTTGTTGAGCTGATTTTCCTTCCATAACAGTATATATGGACATATTTAAAATACTATAAATATGTCTACATTTTTTAACTTATGATTGTTTTCTACTGGGAAGAAAGAATAATAAAGCCAAAGAGTAAACCGTAACTTATTCACTTGTCAGCTCTTGTGGGGTTTATTTGTAGTGAGTTTCCACCTGAGATTGAACTTTTGAGAACGAGTTTGCCTTTGATAAGTTAAAAGGTTAAATTATGTTATTTCTCAAAATTAACAGTGAGCTCACACAGGATAGATTTCTGTAAGTATGATCACATGACCAGCTACATTTATTTCAGCGGGTAACAAAAATTGCTTCTCCATAGTTGTTGTTTACTGCCTCTTTAGTAATGCTGGATAAAATAATGATATGTGAGTTGCACCCAGTCGTGATTTAACAGATACATTTTATTCTGCATTGCAGGAGCCTAGAAGAGCACAGTCATTTATATTAGCTTGAGGGACTGTCACTTCTTAAACCGTTTCATTATGATCACAAGCAGTCGTATAAAGACACCCTAAAGCAGGTTTTAAATGGTCAGAGAATTTCACTTCAGAAAAGTAAATGCTGCATGATTTGTCATGGATAAAGATTCACAAGTAAACTAAGGCCAGAGAGCATAAAATTATAAAACAAGAGAAATAATTAATAAATTTAGAAAAGTAGGCGAATTAAACAATATTAAAGTTCTTCAATTCTAAAATCATAGAATCCGAGAACAGTTTGGGTTGGAAGGGATCTTTAAAGGTCATCTAGTCCAATCCCCCTGCAGAGAGTAGGGGCATCTTCAACTAGATCAGGTTGCTCAGAGCCCTGTCCAACCTGATCTTGAAGGTTTCCAGGGATGGGGCATCTACCACCTCTCTGGACAACTTGTTCCACTGTTTCACCACCCTCATTGTAAAAACTTTCTTCCTTATATCTAGTCTAAATCTAACCTCTTTTACTTTAAAACCATTACCGCTTGTCCTATCCCAACAGGTCCTGCTAAAAAGTTTTTCCCCATCTTTCTTATAGGCCCCCTTCAAGTACTGAAAGACCACAATAAGATCTCCCCAGAATCATCTCTTTTCCACCTCAACTCCTCAGCCTTTCTTAATAGTGCAGGTGTTTCATCCTTCTGATCATTTTTGTGGCCCTCCTCTGGACCTGCTTCAACAGGTCCACGTCTTTCCTGTGCTGAGGACTTCAGAGCTGGATGCAGCACTCACCAGAGCAGAGTAGAGAGGCAGAATCACCACCACCTGCTGGCCACACTTGCTCTGATGCAGCCCAGGATACACTTGGCCTTCTGGGCTGTGAGCACACATTGTAGGGTCATGTCCGCCTTTTCATCCACCACTGCCTCCAAGTCCTTCTTTGCAGGACTGCTCACGATCCCTTCATCCCCCACCTCATATTAATACCGGGGGTTGCTCTGACCAAGGTTCGGGACCTTGGACTTGGCCTTGTTGAACCTCATGAGGTTCACATGGGCTCACTTCTCAAGCTTGTCCAGATCCCTCTGGATGGCATCTTATCCCCCAGGCATCTCAACCGCACCCACAGAGCTTGGTGTCATCTGCTAACTTGCTGAGGGTGCTCTCAATCCTGCTGTCTGTGTCATTGATTAAGATATTAACCAGTACCGGTCCCAATACAGACCCCTGAGGAGCACCACTTGTCACCAGTGTCCATGGGGACATTGAGTCATTGACTACTACTCTCTGGATGAGACTGTCCAAGCAATTCCTTATCCACTGAACAGTCCATCCATTAAATCCATCTGTCTCCAATTTAGAGAGAAGGATGTTGTGGGGGACTGTGTCAAAGGCCTTACAGAATTCTAGATAGATGACATCTGTAGCTCTTTCCTTGTCCACTGATGTAGTCACTCCATCATAGAAGGCCACTAGGTTGGCCAGGCAAGACTTACCCTTGGTGAAGCCATGCTGGCTGTCTCAAAAGACCTCCCTGTCCTCCATGGGCCTTGTCATAGCTTCTAGGAGGATCATTTCCATCATCTTCCCAGGCACAAAGGTGAGGCCGACAGTTCAGTAGTTCCCAGTGCAGTTCCCACAGTTTCTCTGTTTGCAACTGTTGTCAGTTCTTTTGAGAAATACATAGTTTTTACTTGCAGTTCTCAAGCTGGTAATACTCTTATTTACAAAAAAAAAAAAAATCATTCCTTCTTTCCCAAGTTATCGTCAAGAGAAACAGCAGAAGTCCATCTAGTACAGGTTTGGCAGAGCACACACCTTTGTGCTCCTATGCCATACTCCACATGATATCCCTAGACCTTACCATTTGGAAGCCACTCATCTGTCCCATTTGCTTATTCACATCAATGCTGTTCCTATCTACCTTAGGTGATAGAATTTCTTATTAAAATCACTATGTTGTTTTGTTTTGATTTAAGTCTAACACTTTTAGCAGTGCTTCTATGCATGATATCTTATCAGTCCATCTTCTCTGTGGAAATTCTTGTGATGCAAAGAAAATTGGATGTTTTTTCTCAGCTAGATTCAATAATAGTTGCTGTCATTTTTTTTCTGTAACTAAGAACCTTCTTACAACTGGTTTGCTTTCATGTTCTGTTCAAAAAATGTGCAGTTTCCTGCTGATCTTTTAACATTTATTTTTCAATCTGAAATAATAAACTTCTGTCAAATATTGTATATTAGCAAATCACAGTGATAAAGACACCTGTAGTTTACAAAACAGGCTATATAAAAAATGAAGTATCTCTGATTTTACCACTACACATGTACTAGTAAATTACATTAGACTTAATTAAATTAAACAGAGCCAATGGAACTGGCATAAGATGGTCAATGCTGATAAGGCATTATCACAATCATTAAAATGGTTTTGGATTCTACAAACTAGCATCTCACAAACTAGTTCAGGAGTTAGTATACTAAATCGGGACACAGACTCAATAGGCACTTTGTTTCTGAGGATAAGAGCATTTAGCCACATGGAGGTAAATTGTGCTATCCCATTTGTCCTGAGTCCCAGAGCCTGAGCAGAGCAGAGAGCAGGCATGGGGTGATTTTGTTTACTATTCTAGACATGACGTTATAGTGCTTATATTTCAGCTTATAGATTCTTGCAGTGGGTTGTCCCTGGCTGGATGCCAGGTGCCCACCATAGCTGCTCTATTGTTCCCCTTCTTAGCTGGACAGTGGAGAGAAAATATAATGAAAGATTCGTGGGTCAAGATAAGTACAGGGACAGATCACTCATCAATTAACATCACGGGCAAAACAGACTTGACTTGGGGTAAATGAATTTAATTTATTACTAGTCAAATCAGAGCTGGATAATGAGAAATAAAAGGTAAATCTTAAAACACATTTCCCCCATCCCTTCCTTCTTCCTGGGCTCAACTTCACTCCCAGTTTTCTCTACCTCCTCCTGCCGAGTGTCACAGCAGGGTGGGGAATGGGAGTTGCGGTCAGTTCATCACACGTTATCTCTGCTGCTCCTTCCTCCTCAGGAGGCGAACTCCTCACACTCTTCCCCTGCTCCAGCATGGGGTCTCTCCTGCAGAGACAGTCCTCCACAGACTTCTCCAACATGAGTCCTTCCCATGGGCTGCAGTTCTTCATGAACTACTCCAGCCTGGGTGCCTTCCACCGTGTGCAGTTCTTCAGGAACAGGTTGCTCCAGCATGGGTCCTCTGCAGGTCAGACATGCCAGCAAACCTGCTCCAATGTGGACTCCTCTCTGTCCATGGGTCCACAGGTCCTGCCAGGAGCCTGCTCCAGCATGGGCTTCCCACCAGGTCACAGCCTCCTTTGGGTGTATCTACCTGCTGTGGTGTGGTGTCCTCCATGGGCTGCAAGTGGATATCTGCTCCACAGTGGACCTCCATGGACTGCAGGGGGAATCTCTGCTCCAGTGCCTGGGGCACATCCTCCCCCTCCTTCTTCACTGACCTTGGTGCCTGAAGAGTTGTTTCTCCCACATACTCTCACTCATCTCTCCATCTGCAATTGCCCTAGTGCAGCAACTTTACCCCCCTTCTTAAATACGTTATGTCAGAGGTACTACCACAGTCACTGATGGGCTCAGCCTTGACCAGTGGCGGGTCTGACTAGGAGCTGACTGGCGTTTGCTCTGTCAGACATAGGGGAAGTTTCTGGCATCTTCTCACATAAGCCACCCCCATAGCTCCTCCGCTAACAAAACCTTGCCACTCAAACCAAACACAGTTCTTTTGAAGTTAAAAAAACTATGGTTTCACTGTTTAGTATTTGACAGGAAACAAAAGACTTCTAGACTTCTCTTAAGGACAAAGATCAGTTGGTATAACAGCAGATTTCTAATGTCTCAGCACTGGGGAAGTTATCATTTGAGTTACGTTCTTTCCAACTCAATATGTCTTTCTCCAGCATCTGAATAAGCAGCAATCTTAATCAACGTCAGAAGACATTGGAATTTAGTAAAGTGAATACAGACAAGTCACTGAGTATGAAGGAAAGAAGTTGGCTGGTTGAGATGAACAATAAGCACGTTTTTGGTATTCACCCACAACTATTATAAGGTATTTTGTAATGTCCCTCTGTGGATAGGTTCTTTTAAAAGGAATATTTCTTTTTTTATAAATCTGGCTTTTATTTATTGCTTAATTTTATAGGGAAACTTACTATTCCTATAGAATTTAGCTCTAAAAATCAAAATGCTTCATCTAAATACCAGGATATTGGATTATTGTAAAGAATCTTGTCCTATAATGTTGTTTACCTTCTAAATGACAATGTTTGTAATCAGAGTAGAAAAATAGATAAGTAGAAAGTAGAAAATATACTGTACTACAGTACATATAGACATTTTATTTTGATGAATACATAGATGAATAGCATGTAATTGCTCACATTAATACTTGTAGTAACAAGTCTAATAATTTATAATTTTATATTAAAGGTTTGCTGTTTCAAAAATAAAGTGAAGAACAAAATACTGCCATCTAACAGTGTTCTTGTTGTATGCATTTCCAAATGAATATTTTCCTCCTGCAGCACACACTTAAAATATTTTGAAATATAGAACAGCAGTTAACTTCTATTCATGTTAAAAATGAACTTGTATTTTTTTTCTTTGCCATTGAAAAGTATAAGCAAAAGTTCTGTAATTAAGCTGTGTCAAGATAAAACCAAATAATCTAGAATTTCCTCTACATCTCATTCACACAGAATTGCTTAAGCAGTAAATCTTGTTGGTCTTCAAATGCCTGTTACTATTAAAATGAGCAATATATGATGATCATGATGGCTTCTCACTTTTTCTCCAGCTCAGAGTCTCATTGCCCTTTGAGTGTAGATTCCTGTCTGTACTGCTTTAATTTCTTAGGAATACATACACTTACAGGAAGAGCATTTCCCTATTTTCAGGTGTGTCTCGTGGTATGTAAGACCCCTGTCCACACAGAGATGTATTCTGTCACTCGAGTTGTTATTTAGTATCAAAATTCTACTGCCTTTTACTTCTCATATTTTCTGGTCTCAGTTGACAGATTCATAGGATCTGAAAATTTGTATACTTCCGGTTTAGTAAGTTTCATTTTTTTCCACAGGAAAATTAAACTTTCTAGTTGCAATTGAGATACTTGTTGCTTATACCAGGTGCCTTATCATCACATTAGTAAGATTACTTAAAAATTTTACATTGTGGAGACATAGAGATTGCTTCATTTATTCCCAAGTAATAGTGGATATTTGAGCAGCTTCTAACTTAATGGTTAAATCTTCCGTTCTGGGAAACCGAACAAGGAAATACACATATAGTAATGCTGGTGGGGAACTCTGAATGCCATTTTAATTGTGAGGTAACTGCTAATGACACTGAAATCACAATCAAAGAACTCATTCAAAACTTCAACAAGAAGTTACAGTATTTCTTGCAGAGATTTGTTATTTCTTTAAAAGAATTCTTCAACACTTAGTATAAGGCAATAAAATAAGCTCTTTTATGCTTCTCTTGTCCTTCCTTTTGAAAAGGAAAGATGGGGCTTTGTTTATGATTATTTGTATATATGGTCTTTCATTTGTTTACGTTCAGTGTCCAATCAAATTAAGAAATCAGGTATTTGAGAATGTGTGGGTTTTTTAAATCTAGTTATTCACACTTCCAGTTGAACTCAGTGTTCCAGAGAATATACAGGGATTTTTTTCCACTTGAAAAATGTTTTGTGATTCAGGTGAGATTATTGTAATTACCTGAACAATTTTAGAGGATAGTTTTCCATCCAAATGCCATGACACCTACAGTAATAAGTGTTAAGAATACAATTTGAGATCACAGATTGGTTGAAATTACTTATTTTTAACTACATAATATGAAAGCAGAAATAGTATGGGCACTTTTTTAAAAAAATCTTTTATATATCATGTTATATAGTTACACATTTCACATATTTCTAGTTCTTGTATGCAGTTATTTTCCTGCAGTTTTTTCTCTGATTCTACCTAATGATTTTACCTAATCCCTTCAATACAGTTTTTTATGCTGGCAGAATATCACAGATTCCAGTGTCATGAGACTGTAACTTCTGACGTGGCAAGTATGTTCAAACCTCATGTTTCAACTTAGTCACTTTGTCAAGAAAAGTCTAGACATAAATTACACTGTTATTAGAGAATAGAGATGAACCTAAATTTTTTTTTAACCCTTTCTCCTCAAAGATAAGTGAACTGTAACTATTTCTGACAGATATTTTTCTGTTTTTTTAAAAAAATCTTATAATAGAAAGAACGTATTTTTCCTAATTTATTCCAGTAATTTTTATCAGTTACATAAGGATGCATATAAATTAAATATATTTGTAAAATTGAGATGTTGTTCGTAGTGGGAAGTATATGAAATAAAGACTTTCATTATTTTCTTTATTTTGGCATAACCTAAGTTTGGCAGTTGGATTGCTACAGCATATAACCAATAAGCAGGCATAATTAACAATGAAGGTCAGTCATTAGGCTGTTCTGGTGGCCAGAACATGTGTTACCTGTCCAATAGGAGTTATATGAGCAGTACAAAGTAGTATCTTTAGACGCTTGAACTTTAGTAGGAAGAAACCTACAAAAAAGAAAACATTATTTCTGATGATTTAAAGGAGGGGACTGAAGAAAATCCTAATTGATAGAATCATTCAGGTAACCTTTTGGATGTTTTTCTTATTTGCCCCAAACATTCTCATGTGCTGTTTGATGATCAGGCTGTAATTTTTAAGTGAAGGTAACAATAATCTTTCATATTCATTTAAGCTAAAAGTTCATTACTGTCAGCAAACATTCTGTTTGGGGATTTTTTGGAAGATAAACAACTTCAGTTTCTCAAGATCATTTGAATTTTAATATGGACTCCAAAGCCTGGTCCAGTCTGAAGTGATCTGCAAATTGTATTATGTACTCTGTTTTCTATTATAAAATGATAAATGTATTTAACAGTACAGAAGTAAAGATGAAAACATATGTAAACACACTCAACAGTTTTTTCTTGTTCTACTGTGAGCAGTGGATAACAGCTGAGTACAGTTTTCCAACCATTTTTACACTCAACCTTGCAGCAGATTTTTATTCCCTGTAATTTTCTACGTTGTTCAAGAAAATAGTACCTGGCACTATCCAAAATACCTATTATTTTTAACATACTAATGAGATGAGGTACCCCGTTGAAGGAAATTTGTGTGTTATGGCATGATTTATTGGCTGACAACAAACTACCTTTTGATTGTCCATATCTTTGTACTAACATATTTTTCATCAACTGGAGCTAGATAGCTGTGGCCTTTTCCCTCCCTTTTTAAAAAAATAATTATGTATGCCCTTTTCTAATCTTCTGGCAGATCATTTATTCTCTTTATGTTCTCAAAGATAATGCTAACATGAGATTTCCTCAGCCATTTTTCTAAGTACTCTGCAGAAAATTGCATCAACCTGCTGATAACATTTCATCTGACTTATCCAAATAACTTTTTTTCCTTATTCTGTGTTGGTATGATGTCCATTTATGCATAACCTCCTTAATGAAAACGGAAACAGGAAAGGTGTAAACACTTCATCCTTCCCAGCATCGATAGTGTTTGGTGCTCCTTAAGTAGTGACAACTCTTTCTTGCCTATTCTGTTTCTTCTGACAAACTGACAAGAGGTTTTCCTTTCCTAGATAGATTTTTCCTGTGCCTTGGACATCCTGGCTACTGTTAATTTACTGAAGGCAAAGGAATGAATGCTAGCCCAGTGGTCAAAGGGAAAAAGGCTGCTTAAACTTAGCCATTTTAATGATAGATTAGTCTTGAAAATAACTACATATGTGCTAAAAAGAGCCTGTAGTAAATTAGCAGTTAAGCATCGTAGACAATCAAGAGTAAAAATCTCTCCCTTGTTCTCTTTCACCCACAAGTGTAGTTGAGCCCTCTGACTTTTCCCTAGGGTGCTTCTTCTATACTGATGTTCAGCTATGCAAGCCAGGTTACAATATTTTCTGATTGTGTCTGAACTGGTCACTACAAGTTTTCTTCATAATCAGTGGGAAGAAGAGAGCATCTCCAAAGGCTGGTTCATTGTAGCTATCCTGAACATCTGTCAAGGGTGATATGAACCAGTCTCTGGAAGCCATCACTGTTAACTGCAACAGGAGACTAACATGAGGAGCTGTTATTTAAACATCTAAGGTGTAGATGTCAGAGTTAAAGATGATTGATCATATCCAAATTTTCAACTTTGTGATTTTTGTTTTTAAATCATGTAATTGAAAGCTAATGCTTTTGCTCAGCTGTACACAGAAGTTAATTATGGAGAAGAAAGAACATGCAGTTCTAATCCATTGTAACTGATCTTAAAAACTGAAAATGGGCAGATAAATGTCATTACTTAATCTTTACTGCTGACTTTAATGGAACCAATCATGTTTTGTTTGTTTGTTTTAGGGTTTTGTTTGTTTGTTTTGTAACCATTTCAAATCAACACAATAATTTTCAGTGAATAATGGTAGTGTTTGCTTAGAGCTGCAATTCTTAACTCTGGTCAAGACTTTTCTGGGAAAATTTTAAATTTACATCCCTCTATTGTTTTGCTAAACATGAAAGCAACTCAATTATTTTGTTCGTATTGGTTCATCATTCATTTAGGTTTAATGCTAAACATGAGTCTCTGATGATGTTCAAGAGATGTATTATTTTAGGTAATATTCTGAATTTAAGTTTTACAATGTACAAAATCTGAATAAAATTATAAATTTAGAGAAAAGGTATTTGAAGTTATATTGTGGCAGTTCATGACTTATTTATCCTGGAAGTTAGAGTGCTCTTTTCATCTTTTTCTCAACATTATTTTTTCCACTGCTTTGTCTTCAAAGAAAGATATGTCCTACAATCACAATTTTATGAATAACACACAGACAAAAATGGATAAATTTGACTGGCAAAGAAATTGCTATTTTATCTATTCAAAGAGACATTGTCCGTTTAAACCAGTTGAGCATATAAATTTACGTGCAGAAGTAGAAAATGGTAGGGGTTTGTGCAGAGTTTGTGTATGCTGTCGGTATGTATTTTTGCAAATATATGAACATATAATGCTGGCATACATGAATGTAAAAAGCGAAAGTGAAAGAAAACTAGCCACATTCAGATATCCCTATTTTAGCAATATTGTGGCTGATACCAAGTATGCTGTAGACATTCTGAGCAATTCAAAGAATAAAAAAAAACCAAATATTTTTGACCTTTACATGTATAAAAGCTACAGCAAGATAATGGTATTTTTTCAAAAAAATGTTGTTGAGTGGTATTAAATGAAATTTGTTTTGTCTTTTGTTCATAATCTAGTAGCAATTAACTTTATGAAATATTGTTTAATGAGGTATAAAACAATAGTTCAAACAAAATCAATTATACTAGTACAATTTAATTTTCATATTATTAAGGATACATCTGAAAAATCTGTAGACCTAAAACAAAATAGAAGCATACTCAAAATTATTTCAAATAGAAATCTGTCACTGTGACACTAACTTATATTCAAGAACTTAAAGCTCTTTTAAATTCTAAATCACAATGTAGAAATGCCTCAAGATATTTTCTATAATTTAAATTATCTTAAACCACAATTCTTGAAATGTTAATTATGTTAATTTTTAAAAGTAGAAAACCTTAACTAGTTTTCTTCCTTGTTTGTAGATTTCTTTCAAATTTCCTTAGTATAATGATTGTGAAGGCTGGGTTAGCCTTACTGTACCAAGGGTAACCTTCTCTTTCAGGGTTACTTTGCTTAAGCTTCTTCTGTGATAAAGTAAAATATCAACAATTTAGGAGTGGAAATAAATTATTAATTGGCTAATGCATATGGTAGATAGATGCAACCAATAAGCTACCATGCAAAGCATTTATATGCTCGCCATCCCTAACACTGATCCCTGATGAGTCTCAGTTGACTCTGCAGTTAATCAGATGGGGAATAGCCTTTATGTTCATCAAACAGACTGATCTTTGCTGTTGCTGATGTTTTTCTCAGGATTCTATACCTTTTCATGTCAGTATTTTTCATACATAACCTTCTGGTTATCATTATCTCAACACTTAAGTGATTTCTAATTTTTAGAGAGAAATAACTCGTTTTCCAAAACAAAAAAATTTGAACAACTTGTTCAATGTTAAATATTATTTTTTTATTTGTGAATATTTATCTTAGTACCATTAAAGATAGCTGTGCACTGATGTTCCCAAGAGACTTACAGAGAATTTAGGAACTACATGTCCTCTGACTTGCAAAGCACCTAACATGTAATCATAAATTAGATCTCTGTGTTAAGTAGGCTATGTGTCACTCTTGAGTAAACTAGATCATATGCCTTTTAATATTTATTTAGTAAAATGTGCATCAAAATCAAATTTGAATTTCAGATATACTTTAAACTGTGTTGAACACCACTTATCTCTTGGCAATAGAAAAATGTATTCTCATTAATTGGAATTTATGTGAAATAATGTCCTGATTAAATGTAAATTAGTAGTCATTAACAATTGGCAGTAAACATTTCTTGGAAAACACCCCAATATAGCATTCATTTTTATTCACATGAACAGCATGGAAAGTAATAATATGTTGTATTCGCCTCATGTTTTCCATTTCAAAAAATTGAAAAGCAAGGCAGTGAAGATAAAAAAAAAATTACAAGCCTTGGTACTGCAACACCTATGTTAGGTATCCAGGTTGAATATTTAATTTTTAAGGTTAGACTAGCATCTTAGTTACATTTATAGTGTATATACAAGTGTATCACATGGTTGAAAATAAGGACTCCCACCTACCTGATGGTCAGAAATTCTAAAGGCAATAAAGATATAAAATAATAAATAAGAAGAAAAAGATTTAACTGAACTGTCATGGACAGGAGTTGAGGTAGATAGACATGAGTTAGGCATCTTCATGAAAGACAGTTTCAGAGATGAAAGCCCCCTCGTGAGATTTTGACCAAATTACAGTGGAGTTCATGTTATGAACTTTTTTCTTTTTAAACAGGTCATAAGGTATCTAGGACATTTCTGTTCATACAAATGTAGAACTCAAAATTTCACAGAATATGCTGAAATCCATATGAAGTCATTATTTAAAACTCCAAGTCTTTTTCTAATTGATTTTTGGATATTCCCAGATAATATTTTTTTCCACTTTTTTTTATTTTCTGTAAACAAATGTAAGCTAGAGTGTTGAACAAAGCAATCATGAAAGATGATTTAATTTCTGAAGCATTGCCTACTTAGGAGTTCCAAAGTCACTGCCGCCATACACTCACTCATCCGTGTCTCCAGCAGTGGACTGCAGAATGCCATTGAGGCTGTAACTTTCATGGCATCTTGAAAAGAGAAGGGACCATTTCAGAGATGATACCTTTGAAATTGATCTCTTAATATCGGTTGGTGAAATATGACAGTTTTAATGAATGTGACTTATGCTCACTAGGAAAAAGAAACCAAGAATGGATAGCTAAGTGAGTGCTTTGCCTATACATTTAAAACTGATATTCATAATACTAAACCTATACTGGATTATACAATTTATTTGGTTTTTTTATTGGGGGGGGGATGTTATATGTCTTAAACAATATTTTTTAAAAATCTGCCTGCATATTATCCCTTCCTTCTTAATCACTTAAAATAATTACATATTATACTATAATTTGATCACAGAGTAGTTTCTTCTGTCCTATACTGTATGAAACTTGAAATATATCCATGTTAAATGTTTTGTTAAATTTTCTTTCTTTATTGAATATACTAAAGTGCTGCAGGACCAAATTCTTCATTGAAGTTCACAATATTACAAATGGAAGATAAATCTGTACAAGCTGAGATGGGAACTTTAATTTTCTTAAATCAATGTTTAATTGTTTCTAATCAAGAAAATAAATTATCATTAATGAGGTAGACTTCTATTGTTTCCTTCTGAAAGTTTATGTTCTTCATTCTCTCTATTCATCTTATGTCACTCCCTAAATTTAATGTCTCCTGTAGAGCTAGATGTAGGATTCTAATGTAAATGAGGTGAAAATGCTTTAGATAGATAAATAAAAAAACTAGGACACAAGCATTTTGTACAGAAAGTATATGATTTAGAGAGGGAGGGAGAAAAGGTATGCAGAATATTTTTAGGCTCTGTTGAACTTTACTTGATAATAAAGATGAAGGTAACAAATATTCAGTCTTGAAGCAATAGATTCTACAACAGGTGTAGCACTTGATTGTCGGTTCAATAAATTGCATTTTTTGCAGTTTATTCTGTATTTGTTTAAAAGTAGGCTTTGAATATTGAAAGTTCTCCATGGAGAGCATAAAGAATATATGAAAACAAAAAACAGAATAAGAAATTTAATGATTACTTTTGAACAGAATTTTCTTTTTACTACAGTATATTTTATGTATTTATGTTTTATAGCCTTGTTGCTGATACCATTTAAGAGAGCTGCAGTCCAGCAATGTTGTATATGTGTACACATGCATTACCATATATTAAGATGATTATTTAAGCACAATAAATTCAAGATAGTATTGTTCCTCAGGTACTGGAAATGAAGTGTCTCAGATCTCAGTCCAAATTTTTCTATTAGTTTAATATATCCCATATGCATGCACAGTCTTGTTGGTATCCTTTTGCCTGTTTCACATCTCCATCTGTTTGACAGTCAAAGAAATAAGCATTCTGGTAGTATTAGAAGTACAAATTGTTAATTGTGCTTGGACAAATCCTAAACCATGCATCACAGTAATTTTAAGAAATGATATAAGAAAAGTTTTGCTTTGTCCTCTCAGGACCAACAAACATTGTTACCACTTTTCCAGTGAGTGCCTTTTTCTTATTTAAAATTACATCAGCAGCTAAAAAACTTAAATCTGAGTTGCATGAATTGCATGGCAAGGTGTATGTCAAAATGTTATACTTGTTAGAAGTGATGGGCAGAGGTGGATGCTGTCAGGTCTATAAGACCTGACTTGGAGATACCACTGATTTGCCTGTGCAGGTGTACTCTTGTTAGCCTAGGAGAGAACCCTCCCCAAGCCATCCTGCCTGCAGGGTTGACCTCTGTGCTATGCTCAGAAAAACAGGCTTCGCCTATGGTCCAGATTTAGGCTACAGTGACCAAGTGCGGGGCTGCCCACACAACAGCAATTTCAACATTAGCATACCTTATTACTGCTCTTCCTTTACCTTGGATGTCATTTTTACCACCCTTGTACCTCCCTCTCTATGCCTTGATCTCCTCCCAACTGCCCTCAATTACTTTTTCTCTATTGGTCCAATTTTCTTACATCCTTACCCAAATTGGATATTTCTGTTGCCATTGCTTAGGTAACCTCAGCCTTGTAGATTAGTGCTGATGTGGTTACCTTGGAACTGCTGGCCTGCAAGATACTACCATCTTGAAGGTCCTCAGTACTCCCTCCAATGTGAAGCTCTGTCATTTCTTAAGTAGCTCTGCATTAACCACCTTTGCACCCCTGCCATGCCTCATGGTGGTCTCTCTATGTCAGCTTCTCACACTGTTATCTGTCAAATCCAGCAGTTTCCCGTGTAATGTCATGTCATGTCCTGGTCAGTGAACGTAATCTCAAGGCAGGGTGTAGGGTCTCAGGGCAGGGCAGCCTAGTCACAGTCTTGTGGCCCTAACAAAATTCCATATCTTATGTAACTTCACAGCTATTTAAACCCAATCTTCATGCCTATGGACACTTCTTTTAAGTACAGACTTTTTATTATATTTTTAACACAGATAACAAGGAGAACTAAAATGGCAATGATAAAAGGTTGATTATAGCAGAAATAGTGATGTGTCCCTCACTTTTGTGCCCCTCTTCCTAAGATATCTGTATTCAGCTAACTTTTCCAGTAACACCACTAATAATATTGACATTGAGAGACTTCAAATAACTGTTATAAGATTTTGGTTTTGATTGCTTTTCTCAAATGCTCTAGACCTAAATATGAAGTTTACTTCTGTGTTGTTGCCATATCTAGTGCATCATCATTATAATCTGTCATATTTTACTCATTGCTTTATGAACTTTGACATAATTTTCTCACTGAAATTTATCCATACTATGAAAACATGCTTTAAAATTTCTTATAAGAAAAAATTAACTCCATTTTTCAGATTTTCTTAGACCTTTACATTTCATTTAAATGATCATGCTTAAACAATCTGATAGCCTTCTATGATGGTATCACTGCCTGGGTAGATGAAGGGAGAGCGGTGGATGTTGTCTACCTCGACTTCAGCAAGGCTTTTGACACTGTCTCCCACAACATCCTCGTAGGTAAGCTTAGGAAGTGTGGGTTAGATGAGCACACAGTGAGGTCAATCGAGAACTGGCTGAATGGCACATCTCAGCAGGTTGTGATCAGTGGCGCAGAGTCTAGCTGGTGGTCTGTGACCAGTGGTGTTCCCCAGGGATTGGTACTGGGTCCAGTCCTTTTTAACATATTCATCAGCAACCTGGATGAAGGGACAGAGTGTACCTTCAGCAGGTTTGCTGATGATAGAAAGCTGTGGGGAGTGGCTGACTCACCAGAAAGCTGTGCTGCCATTCAGCGTGACCTGGACAGGCTGGAGAGTTGGGCG
>VZSC01011028.1:195684-212810 GCA_013398225.1 Steatornis caripensis | reverse complement strand
AAAGACAATTGGTTCTGTCCCAGCTCAAACCAGGACAAAAGAGAATAATGTAGAGATGGACACTACTTGTTTCTGTCATCTCCATATTCTAGGAAGCCTGTGAAGTCTCTGATTTCATTTGTTCCATCTTTTGTGTATTGCATCCCTTTCCCTGTTTAATTTTCATTATTTTTGAACAGGAGAAGGACAGGAGTGTAATGGGATTAACTTTAAAGAATGCAGATTATACTCCAGTATCCCACTCTAAACAACAAATAATTGTGCAGAGGCAGGTGACAGTGCCACTGTTCTTAATGGATGAGAATATCTACATTAAGCACCTACCTCTAGTGAGTATTCCAGGACCTAGATCCCAAGCAGAAAAATAGGTGCTTAAGATCGATATGCTTGGGGAATTTAAAAAAAAAACCTTTGCTTAATATTTCAGCTTGATTATCTTAGTATTATTTTTAATTAAATGTACTGTATAGTCCTTTTAAAGCACATTGTCCTCACTACTTATTAGATTTTATTCATTTATTTATTTGTTAAGGATTTTTTAAGATTATCATCTAAGTTAGACATTTGACCGTAAATTCTCTTTATCACAAATTTACCAATTGTCTCACTGGATGGACAAAATCATAACGCACAGTCTTTTCTTGAATGTTTTTCAAGATTGGTTTGATAGGTGATATTATTTTAATATGCTTTTTCATTGCATAACTTTTTTTCTGCAAATACTTTGGCATGTCAAGCTTTCTTCTTTTGTGAGTACACAGATTATTTCATGAATGTTAGAGGACCTTTTACCCTGTTGAGAATGTCAGGAGATTTGAGGGCTATAAACATTATTTTTCAAGCTGGAAAAGCTGAGACTCTCTTACTGACACTAACAACACACTTCACCAGTTTCCTACTCTGAGACGTTTTGTGTCTTTGGAAAGAAATGTGTAAGTCAGGCCATGCTTAAAGTTCTGAACAACCTCAGATAAAAATGCTTTACTAGACCAAACTGTATAAAAGCATGTTGTACTTCTCAATGAGCTAAAAAGCTCAAATATTGTATTAGAACCTATATGCTATAGTTGCTTTGAAAAGATTAACATGATTTACACATATATCTCTTTTGAGTTCCATGTTTTCCTCATAAAGGAATATATGATTCAGAAGCAAGACTTAGAAGAAATTATTTCTTTTCATCTTCAAAGTGTATGTACATTTACAATAAACTCAAGAGAAGAAAATAAATCTAAAAAAGTGATTTTCCAAAGCATTACTCGATGTAAGTACTTTCAAACAAGTGTTAAAAAATCATAGTCTCGAAAATTAGATATTCTGTTTCAAAACTGAAGCCATTCAAAACTGGAAACCATTATTTGCATAATTTTATCCCTATTCCTGAATTTGAATGTCGTAAGAGTGAGGACTTTCAGTTCTGTTAAAATCAGATTTGTTATTGACAACATTCAAGTAGAAAAATGCAAGAATGTACAGAGTATGGAAATGATATTACAGAAAAAAGAAAATGTTAATAAAAGTAGTCTTTAAAAGGTTTGTGTCAAGGACTTAAGACTAGTTTTTAAAGTGAAAGTTAAGCAATAATATAATCAATTAAAAAAATCGGGTGGAATATCCTTTTAAATTGGAAAAATCTACTGTTCACACGTGCTATATTAACAACAGTGAGAGTAATGAAACCTAATAAGAAAAAATCAGAAGTAACAATAGTTATATATTAGAACTATTATACAGTTTTATCAAAAATCAGGGATAGATTTAAAAAAAGAGTACATTTATTTCTGAAATGCAACAAATAATACTGAAAAGATCACAAAAAAAGCAGTAAGTATAAGTGTGTGTTTAAAAAACACAACTTAATTTTAAATATGAATTTTAAGCATGGACATTCGGCAGAGGATAATCGGAAGTAGTTAAAAAATATGAATGAAATTTCTGAAGTTTTTGTGTGTTTGCAGACAATATGATAAGAAAAGTTTCATTAACATCTTTAAAGATTTTCTAATATATACAAAATCTCTGTATGACAGTTACGGTTATGTACAAATTTTAGTTGTGATATCAAATAAGCTTAATAAATTTGTGCAAGAACTAAAATATCTGTTAGAACTCCTATTTCATTTATGTTAAAAACTCATGCTAGATAGTTAATGCTTGAGTGTTTCTTGTTTTTATCCTTGACTCTTGGGTGTCAGGGTCAGCTACATAATCTTTGCTCTTCCACTCATGGAGAATGGTGGTAGACAAAGTTTTTAAAAAAGTAAGCGAAAAGTCCATAAATTTGGTAATTAACTCCATAAATGCTTCAAAAAGAAACAGTGAAGCAAAGGCAAAAGATTCCTAAAAATAAATTGACCATGGTGAGACAAAGACAAAACCACCGAGAAATAAAGTCACTAATTCTCGTATTATGCAAATAATTGAGTTAGCTTTAAGTGAGACAGTTTGGGTAATGGATGCAAAATACTCTACCATGGCCTCCAAATTGTTCTAGCAAGCTACTCTAAACATGTTAGCCTGTTCTGGTATGTCTTACTTCATTGTNATAAAGTCACTAATTCTCGTATTATGCAAATAATTGAGTTAGCTTTAAGTGAGACAGTTTGGGTAATGGATGCAAAATACTCTACCATGGCCTCCAAATTGTTCTAGCAAGCCTACTATAAACCTGTTAGCCTGTTCTGGTATGTCTTACTTCATTGCCAGATGTTGGTTCTCAGCCTGGGTCTGTTCCTTGTGTCAGTCTACCTCTGGGTAGATGATAACCTGTTCATCATCCCATGCCATGCCATGGCCCTATCTCAGTCACCTCCCTCACTTCTCTCACATTAGCTTCATGTCTGGCAGTCTTGTCATACCAGGGATTCATTCTGTGAGGTCTTCCAGATTAAGAACTTATTTCATAAAACACGAACCAAGAAGTGAGAAAGGCAGATTAAGGACAGCTTAATTAATTAATTCAATAATTATATATATAACAAAAAACAAATATTAATTAAATGGAAAGCAATAAATACTGTTACCTCCCACACTGGTGGAACATTTATGAAGGAAAATAACAACAGCACTAGAACACATAGAACTGAAATTGTGTCTTAGAGGAAAAGTGAGACACACCTTTCGATTACTGTTTTCCTGAATGCCATTTCAACTTGCATCTAATAAATGGTTATATCTCTGAAAACAGCACTGTTCACCCTAAGCAAGAAATAAATCACTTTCTCTGAATGGAGGTCTGGTCCTTTCAAGTGTGGGTCATATTTTCAGTCAGAAAAAGACAAATTTCATTAAAACTTATTATCTCATGAAATCTCCTTATTAGGCCAAAAATATAATGATATGTCATCTTTTACCTAAGTAGCAACATTAAGAGCTGATTCATGAGTTGTAATTTACAGCTGATTGGATTTCTGATCCAAATACTCTCTCTAGTTATACATCTGAAACACGCTGAATAAGACCATCATTCAACTAAAGATGGTATATGTTGATGGTCAAATTCATCAACAAAAACTAAGTTGTAATACTTCAATTAAACTGCATTAGGTTAAAAATTAAATTTTTCATATATTTTGAAAGGGATAATTTACTTTTATCCCTGTCATATAGGCATGGAGTATGACTAGATTGCCCTACAAAAATGTAGGGTTTATATACCTTTCATTAACTCATTAGATATTGAATAGCTTTAAAGATTAATTTAAATTATATTTCATTATTGATACAAAAAATAATGGATTTCCATTAAAAATGCATTGTTAATCTTTCTGCATTTCCAATCTTACTTTCTGATAACTATCACACATTTTCTAACTCTGTGAGCTAAAATGTCATTTTAAACAATTTTGTTCAAATAAACAGTAACTAGTAACTGCTGTATGAATTACCAATTACTACCTTAGAATTTGAGTTTTATTTCAAAGTATAATAATGTTAAATAACAATATCTACATAGAGTAAGTTAGAATAAACATTTTCACTACTGTTTTAAAATGAAAAGGATAAGGTTTTGCAAATGTGAATTGTCACTTATTTTTAATCTGTGAAGACCCAAAACTCAGTTTTCATTTTTTTAAAAAACTCCTATCTTTTTAATACTTGTACCAAAATGTCTATGCAATTTAAGAAAGAGAGCAAACACTTGGAAAAAAAGCACCTGGATGCCTCTCAGGAGAGAATGCCAAATGGTAGTAAATACGTCCAAGTTCCACCAGCTGCTGTTGCTGCCGCCTTGCTGGAGTGCTGCTGTTCTAGGGAAGAGGTGTTGTCAACCACATCTAGAAAAGTCTGAAAGAGTAGAGAATACCATGCTCAACAACATTTTGCAGTATATGTCTGTTCCTAAACAATATGTCCTATTTCTATAACTTCTGGTTTTTTAATCCAAATAATAAAATTAATAAATCTGTCATCTATGTATGCCAAGACCATACATTAGTGAAAAGCTTCATTTTCTTTACAGTACAGTTGAGAAAGTGTTGTCATACAAGACCAGCTACATAGTCTCCTATAAGTAAGTTTCAGTCAGAATATGGCTGAGAAATATTGTCAGTGATAAATTGCAGTCTACCCAATAAACAGCAATTCTGATACTATGCATAAATATTCAACCTTTTGAGTTTATTGATCTCACGCTACACATAGGAACAAACCAAACACTATCATCAACCCATTTTTAAAAAAAATATTTCAGAAGAATGAAAATAGTTTGTACGGGGAAATTACTAATTTCTTACTTTAGGTCTCTTACTTGTTGACCCTAAGACTCAGTATTCCACAACTGTCGGTAGGATTATAAGCATACTGGTACTCTAGACAAATCAGAAAATTAATGAAGAGGAATGTTCTATGAAAAATCAGTTTCATTTCATATTTTTGTCTAAAAAATATTTTAGACTCCAAAGGAGTCTACCAGGTCCTGAAGATTATACAATGAATAATCTTCAGAATGAATATGCATATTTCTTTGTATTGGATGCACCATACAGGGGTGTTGTGTTGCTTTTTTCATTTGGGTCAACAAGTCTTTAGATAACAATGTTGTCTTTCTTTTTAGAACTTACATTTCCATTGTTTGAATGGTATTTAAAAAGAATGTGAAGGTCCTTGAGTGCATCCAAAGGAGGGCGAGAAATCTGGAGACAGGGCTCTAAGACAGATCTTTTGAGGAGTGACTAAGAACTTTGAGCTTGTCTAGTTTGGACAGAAGGAGGCTGAGAGGTGATCTCATTGCTCTCAACAGCTTTCTGAGGAGGGGATGTAGAGAGGGAGTCTCCTGGTTTGAGCTGGGACAGAACCAATTGTCTTTTAGTAATTTTACTGTTTAGTTAAGTCTCTTCCGAGAAACTGCACTCACCGAAATTAACTGCATGTTTTTCAGACAGTGTCTGCTTCTAGGAGTGATAAGGTTCAATGTTTATAGTTAGTGCTGGAACATCAGTAGGAATGGTATGCACAAAAGCTCTTTCTTATGCTTATTCCTATGCAAACCAAGGTCGATGCTTGCTTCTGCTAACTTTCTTATGCACTGGAAATGAAAGTGCAGAAAAGGGGTCAAACCTGCAACCCTCCGGTAGGGAAGAGCAGGTCGGACAGGTAACCCGCAACTGACCAAAGGGAGTATTCCATCCCATATACGTCATACTCGGTATAAAACTGAGGGATCACAAGAGTCAAGCTCTCTTCTCCTACGGCCAGTGCCCGAGGAGGACTCTGATTCTTCTGCCTTCGAACCCGATCCATACATTCCTGAATCCAGTTCCTGTCTGCTGCTGAGTCCAGCCCAGGACTGTCCCAGGACCTGTCCTGCAGCGTCTGGATGACTTGATAGTCATTGGGGGAAGCTCAATATTGATTTTGTATATATTTGTATATATTTCATTATTTTTTGTTCTACTATTATTATACTTATTATTAGATTAAAGTTGTTTTAAATTTTCCAACCCATAAGCCTCTTCCTTTTTCTCTTTCCCTTACCCTTTTGATGAGGCAAAGGGTTAACAAAGAACATCTGTTGTCCATTTAATAGCCAGCCCAGCTTTAAACCGTGACAGGGAGGTACTGATCTCTCCTCCCTGGTATCCAGTGATAGGACACATGGGAATGGTTCTAAACTTCATCAGAAGTTCAGACTTGATATGAGGAAACATTTGTTTATAGAGAGAGTGGTCAATCACTAGAACAGGCTTCCCAGAGACGTGGTTGATGCCTCATGGCTGTCAGTGTTTAAGGGGCAGTTGGACAATGCCCTTAACAACAGGTTTTAACTTTTGATCAGCCCTGAAGTGGTCAGGCAGTTGGACCAGATGATCATTGTAGGTCCCTTCAAACTGGCACTATTCTATTCTATTCTACTCTAACTTTTTGAGATAGATGTGCTGTTCTCTTAGTTTCAGAAAAGGTCTTAAATGATTACTTGCATATAAGCTTGAAGGTCTAAAACTAAAAGTCATTAAAAAGAGCTATTATCAATTTGTTCATTCATTCATTCGTTCATTCATTCATTATCTTTAAGCCTTTTCACAGATTTAGAGACTTGACGCATAATGTTCTATAATTTTGGCCATGGAAATAGTTTTTAACTGTCCTTTCAGAACACTACACTCATGGTTTTTTACTATCTTTTCTTGAAAATGTCTAATTTTTGTCTGAGTCACTAGTTTCTGACGTGTTTGGCATGTCTTAATCCACCAGTTGTGCACCTTCTGACATATTATGAGATCCTGAAGGGGAGGCATGTGTTATTGTGGCAGCTACAAGTTAGCAAATAATCTTCCCAGACAACCTAAGTTTTTTTAAAAGGACTATTATACAACTAAATATCCTGCAAATATTTGTCCAATGTTGCTGTCTGGAATGTTAGGGATCAAGATCCCTTAAATCACAACAACCTTCCCTCCTGGACCTTTGATCACTGGGCTTCATGACAGTGACTGTGTTTCTTAATGCTTTCTCTAAACAGGATTGTTAATAAATTCTTCTTTGTGATGATTCTTTCTTCTTTATAGAATTGTTGCAGTAGAAATTATCTAATTACCTTGTTGATAAAATTTTCTATTATCCTAGAAAAAAGTATAACACTTTGCTTTTCTTCTTTTTATTAAAGATAAAACTCTTGTAGATTTAGAGAAAGTACTTCAGTGAATATTCATGTATAATCTAGTTCTATACATAGGTACGCTGAGCCAAGTTTTTAAACAAAAGGCAATATTTTGTTTATTATTTGTTTACTGCTTTGGGGTTTTTTTCACTGTCTCCCTATATGTTCCTGCAGAATTACAGCCTTGATTTACAACTGGTTTGACTTGATTAAGTTTTTTTAATATTCTAGGATGTGTGGCCCCACAGCTTAGATTTTTTTTTCAGTAGTGGAAGTTGCTAGCTGAAATTCTCGTTTTCTATTGTATTCTGCTTTTAAACACTTGCTTCTGGGAAGTGCTTGGATGCTTTTAAGCAAACTTGATCACATAAAAGAAATTTGTAGTAAAAAGAATGACTTCTCTCAGCAGGAAATGCAATTTTCAAAGACATCAAGCATAGGAGATGCCTACATTCGACTATGTATTATGACAAAGGATTTGGTTTCTAGCAGCAGGAGTATCTCCGAGCTATAAGCAATCACAAAGCTCTTTGAAACTGGAGAATATGCAATCTATCCTTTGCTGGAGATAGATATGTTTAAGAAGTGATTAGCTTCTTTGTAAAAAAGGGTAGATGAAACAATAGCTGCAACCACACAAAAAGTGCACAGTGTGAGGCTGGTAAAAATCTGAGTATATGGAAGAAAAAAAGGTTTCAGAAGAATGCAAAAATAAAAGTAATGGAGATGGATATGTCTGAATGTGAGAACAGTGCTAAAAGCAGCAAGAGAAGTACAGAGGCAAGTAGAGAAGAAAAATAAGACAAGAAAGTCCACAGTGCTCTGGGGGAAAAAAAAGACAGATTTGATTTGCAGTCCTGTAAGATTATTTTGGCATCCTTCATGCTACGTGTTCTGAGGAACTGAATTTTATGCTTTCTGTGTATATAACAAGGACTGTGTCAAACATATTTCATCATTAATTTCTTCCTTGATTCAAAGGGACTTTCAAGCTGACATTTATACTAATGAAATAAACAGATCAAGGTGCTGTACTAGCTCAAAAACTGGTGAACAACCGCTCGTACGGTTTAAATGTTAGGGCTCTCACTCGCAGTATTTATACCATGCCAAATCTCAATCTCCCAGACAATGCCTGAGCATGGCTCAGGAGAATAACAGGCTAAAGAGTAGGCAGTATGAATGAAGCTACCTTGTTTTACTGTGCAAGAGAATATAACCACATGGAGGTGAATTAGACTGGATCACTTGCTCTCTAACAAGCAAATAGAGCTTGGCTTCTTTATTTACTGGAAGAGATATAACCTATGAGGCTTCATAAGAGTCAGCTTAAATTGGACATTACGTTACATAAAAGGTTGATATTGCACAGTGCCAACCAGATATAGCTTAAACACTGAACCAGTCTTCTTCCAAGCTGTTGATACTGCATATTTACTGGATGGAAAGAACCTTCAAGGTTTCAAATATTAATTACTGGATTAATTCAATTTTTAAATGCACATCTCTGATGACTGTGTAATTAGCCTACTTTTCTGCAAGTTCTATTAGACCAGAATTTTATTTCAAGATTTAAAAACGTTTTAAAGGAATGATTTGATGCTGTAATACATATAAATCCACAGACTAAAAAAAAAAAAAAAGGTTTTTTTCTGTGAATTCAGTTGTTCTCAACATATTCTCACCTTTAGTTTAAGGCTGGTTTATGCTGCATTATTTCCAAATAATTCCAATCAATTTTTATTTATAGCAAGCAATGTAAATGATTTAAAATTGTATACAGAATACAGCAATTTTTGTTACAAAGAGATTCCAGATAAATGAGTGTCATTGCTATGATTGTGGACATATTATGCAGGAAGTTCTTAGTACTACCTTACAGTATTAACTCAATCATCTTTCTTGGTTTTCCCTTGACATGAGTGTCTAATTACCACTCTCACATTTTATACTAACCTGTCATTACTAATATTTATCCTGACCCAAATATTAAATAATTTGGCACCCAAAACATTTTTGACTAGCTATTTTCCAGTCAAAAATAAATATATAGGTCCTGTCCTGAAGAATATAGAAAAAAGAACGATATCACAGAAAAGCAAACTGAAAAATGCAATAAACTCATGTCTAACTAGATAAATGCTTTTCCTAAATTGAAGTTCTCTAAATGTCCCTTGCTATATTCATCATTCTGCTCTATATAGGGCTGCCTTGCAATGAGATCTTCTTAGTCAGATGATTAGAAGACATCAGCTGTCCCCGGTAAATCTTAACATATCAGAAATTCTGGTGAAGACTGCAGTAAAACTTGGAAATCCTGTTGAATATGTTTTATGCATATATCATGCTGTGACAACCAAATTTCTTACAAGGTGTTGACATACATCCAGAGAACTCAAAAAAAAAATGTTTATTTAGTTTTTAAGCCAAGTAATTGCCTGGCATCACAGTCAATCCAATGCTCCCCAGAAACGCTCAATGGAATTTCTACACATGCATTATCCAGTGGTTTGTGCATAGAATTAAATCTAACTCTTCCCAGAAGCATCAGATCTAGTGTTCACATGGAGAACAAATGTAAAGTACATACATACATATCCCCACCAGAATGGCCCCCCACCAGGAGGCCTAGTCATATCAGCCTCTTGTCCAACTAGTCATCCTCATTTCCAGTTCATGTTTATATACAACTCTCTCAATACGACATCCTTCTAGTCTTTCTTGACAAGTTATGTAGATAGTAAGTTAGATTTATAAACGTGGTCTAGTTGAAAAAAAAACTTAGCCAATGACTAGAAGGCAAATAAGATAGTAGAGGTACTAATTTTTCCTTCCCATTCTTCATTAGATTACAAGGTAACATCTAATCACAAAGAAGGTATGAAATTATTATGAAGTTCCATGCAAGCTTTAAAACTTATGGCATGTGTAACAGCAAGTGTCTCTTTCTCTCCCTCTTTTTTTCTGTCAGTGAAGCACAGAAGAGTTAAGTGACATGCTTCTCATCCTACAGGAAGGCAAGAGATCAGAGAGGCAACTGAAAGCAACCTATGACCTTAGCAAGACGAGCCCTTCAGATAGTAAAGCAGCAGCTCTGTTAACCTAGAAGACAGGACTGTTTCTTTTAAACACTGTCTTAGTTTGCACAGATGTCCTTTAAATAATTGAAAAACAACACTTAAATTTGGATAATAAGGGACTGCATACAAGCAGGATGTACTGTGCTGGAATTTAATAGAAAATGTCATGCAGTACAAGTTCTGACAAGCTGAAAATTCTTGCATCCTAGCACACAAGTCAGACAATAGGCAAAGATTTGAAGTCATAGAAGTTTTTTGATATCAAATATGACATCACGTTGTGTTTCTTGTTTGATGGTTAAGTTTCTCAGCATCTGATTAAAGCCTCTGAAAGAAGACCATGGTATGTATGCAGTTAGATCCCAGGAAAAGAGAATTCCAGCTTCACATTAATGTGACAGGCAGGGCGGGTCTGTAATTCACTCAGTGTTAACATTTCAGATCAGTGAAAGCTGCAGGCATCTAGGAAAATTTGGGGTTTTTTTAAACAATAGAGGCAATACACAGAATCACAAAATCACAGAATGGTAGGAGTTGGAAGGGACCTCTGGAGATCATCTAGTCCAACCCCCCTGCTAAAGCAGGTTAGCCTAGAGCAGGTTGCACAGGAACATGTCCAGGCAGGTTTTGAGTATCTACAGAGGAGACTCCACTGCCTCTCTGGGCAGCCTGTACCAGTGCTCTGTCACCCACACAGTAAGGAAGTTCTTCCTTATATTTGGGTGGAACTTCCTGTGCTCCAGCTTGTGCTCATTGCCCCTTGCCCTGTTGCTCGGCAAGAGTGAAAAGAGTCTGTCCCCATTCTCTTGACGCGCGCCCTTTAGATACTGATAAGCATTAATCAGATGNGAGGATACTCTCTGTCCCTTCATCCAGGCCATTGACAAATATATTGAACAGGACTGGACTCAGTACCAACCCCTGGAGAACAACGCTGGTACACTGTGGGATTCCTAGAAGACAACAGATGTGTTGTGAGCAATCCAGACCTGATTGACGTAGGGGCCACATGGCTCTAAGTCGGATGTAAACACAGAAGTGGAGAGGGCTGACATATGCTTATGAACTGCGCATGCTCAGCCTTAGCAACCAATCATATAGAGACACATACATGTGGATAGCTGCTTGTAGCCAATGAGCTTGCATATACATGATGTAATCAGGTAGAGAGCTATATATATAAGCTGAGCTGTTCGGGAATAAAGTGGCATTTGCTTGATCACATTGATCGTGTGGGTTTTGTCCGGGAACCCGTGCACATCAGTACACATTTAGGTGTTTCAGTTCTGCTGTTACCTTCAGACTGAGAAAATTTCAAAGTCCCAAGAGAGTTCTAATATAACCTGAATCTACCTAATTCAACAAAAAAAAGCACATTAGGTATCGTTTCTTTCATTAATATTACAGACTAGAGAAACACTGCTGCTATGTGAACATAAAGCACCAGAAAGTGGACTTCAGTCTTCATCCCTTTCTTAAGGTGTCTCAAGCCTATCATTTTCTCTTCTTATATGAATCTCCAAACCATATACTTCTTATTCCTTGTCCTTGTCAAAGAACTATGAAGAAATAAACAAAATAAGGACTAGTTCTTTATCTCAATAACTATCCGTCAATTCCTTTTGGTGTGGCTAAGTATGTAATTGATTTTGGTTTTGAACTTTTACTGACTCAAATGTATGCTTAGTTCTGGGTTCAGGACTAGAATGTAAATATACACTGCTAGAAAACTGCTATAAATATTATTATATATTCCTGGGTTACTACTTCTTTGCTATTCTATTAGTCTTGTTGCTCTAACTATTACATCTTTAGATGTTAACTGTCCCAGGCAAAATTCAACAGAACTTTTTGTCCTTCTTATCATTTCCTTTGCCACAGTGTGGTGGAAAAGGCATTTCTTTTACTAAGAATTTCAGATAGAGTGGGAAATGAGACTGACGGCTAGCATTTGTGATGACTAACTGGTGCAAGCTCACTGATTAGATGGCTAGAACACTGAATCACCTTTTCAAGGCACCTCTCTCCATCCTTCAACAGCTCACATAAACACTCTGAATCACTCAGTCATAGGTAAATATATGCATTTTAGGAATGCCTAAATTGGTGTTCCTTATGTAGCAGTCTCATTGACAGTAACAGATTCGTTTCAGGAACATAGTCACAACCAAACATATAAATGAGATTGTATGGCTATAGCTGAGCATAACTTATCAAGAAAATCTGGACAGCATCAAAGATCAAGACAGCATCAAAATCAGAATTTGTACTTGAAGGCTAAGCAGAAACATGTCAGATAAAGCAGCGACAGACAACTTTGAAAGACCCGTGCTTAGATATGAATTCTGATTACTTAGCATTTGGAAGAAGTTTCTGAACTGTTCCTGATAGAGTAATTAGACCAAGAAAAAACATAGAGTGGGAGGAGATTTCAAAGACATACTAAAGAGATATGATAGTGTGAAGGAAATACACTAAGAAGTAGGTGAAGAAATATGCATACACTCACATACAGACTATATTATGTGCTCATGAATCCCCATGAAGTATTAACAAAACATCAAATAGAATTAATGTCATACATGTAGGATAAAGGAATTTCCATGCTTAGTTTTAAAACACAGATTCCTATATATAACTATTTTACTAAATTTAGGCGTAAATCTATCATATGTGTTGGTCATAAATACCAATAGCAAACAAGGAGGAGTGGAAAGGTTACACAAAGGTCATGTTATGTCAAACACTGCATTGATAATCTGGTGAAAATATGTTACATACCATTTCACTGGTTTGCTTAACAAATGAGTTACCAGTCATGCCCTCTTAACAAAATTGTTGAGGTGGGAAGAGAGCTCTGGAGATTGTCTAGTCCACTACCATGCTCAGAGCAGGTAGGATCACTTAAGGTGTGTTGCTCAGGGCTGTGTTGTTGGGTTTTGAATACCTCCAAGGATGGAGACTCCACAACTGCTCTGGGCAACCTACTCCAGTGTTTGTTTTTACTGTTTAATTTAAGTAATAAAGTAAAGGTAAATAAGAAAAATAAAGATAGGTTTGGGGTTGGCTTTCTCCTATAGGTTATTTTGATTGAAAAAGTATTCCATGCTACAGTTTATGTGGTACAACCTGATACAAAATATTAAGGTTGTTGCTAAGGATTGAATTTTGCTTATGTCTATAGATATGTAAGCAGGATTGTTGGAGGGCTTAGCTACATAACTCTCTGAAAACAATTCTTTTCCAATGACATTGTAAGAATGAAAAATACTGTTGTTTCTGCCACTACTACAGGCACAGGGAGTTGGTGATGTATTAACTGTTACTAATTCTTCTGAATTTGTACTAAGCTACCAACCAAAGTATGATACTAGAGGGCACAGACTTGTTAAAAACATTGTGTTTTGCATGAGGTATAATACATTAAACCTGTGATTGTAAAGACCTCAGATTTTTGCTGACATGAAGAGCATTTTAAAAAAATGCAAAATGTCTTGACTTCTTACATTGGAAATATTTGTTTCCATCTTTTTTCTAGATTTCTGGAATCCTGGCATGTTTAGATGACATCTTTATTAAGTGAAATTCTAATCTTATTTAAGTCATTAATTTAGGTTGACTTGTAAGTGTCTCTCTCACATTGAGATCTTTGTTATAACCCAGAATAAAGCATACACATTCAGGTCAAATATAGGAAATCTCTCATAGTTTATCAATACAGGGGAAAAGGTTGTGCTGTGCATTCATACCAAATGTTTTCTCTGCAGTGCATCAATACAAGCATGCTCCTCACTCATGTGAGACCCTCAGACCTTATGTGGTTCCTTTGTTTAATCAAATGATGTACACTATAAATCTTTTCTGTAGAAAATATTCTCTCCCACTGAACACATGAACTGTGGGGAGTCAGTGCAGGCAAAGGCAGTGAGGGACTTGGCAGGGTCTAGCAGACATGATAGTACACCTGGCAGAGATAGCACTTGAGTTTTTGCAGCAGGAGTGGAAAGCGAGATGGACCAATTTGTCATGTTGTAAGTTATCAGCTTAGGTGACAAATATAAGATAGGAGGAATGGCACTACTGGAGTTCTTTCTGCAGCTGAGACAGCACAGAAGTAGTGAAAGGATAAAGAAAAATGCTGATGAGAAATAATAATTTCACATTAAAATAAAAGATCAAAAAGAAAAAGAAAACAGCAGGCTTCAATGTCATCATCTGTAACTAAGAATTCTCCTATGTATAACTGTCACCATCATGATCATCATTACTGAAAAACAAGGCAACAGAATGGAAACAGTGAACAGCTAATATTCAAGGATCATGTCCTCCAAGTTCAGCAGTGATGTATCCCAACAAAGAGGAAGTCATGCAAAAATGCCAGGAGGCCTGCATGGATGAACAAGAAGGCCCTAGATAAACTCAAAGGCAAAAAGGAAGCCTACAGAGAATGCAAGCCTGGGAGGAATTGTCCAAGCAGCCACAGATCAAGTTAGGGAAGCTAAAGCCCTGACAGAATTAAATGTGACCAAGGACATCAAGCGCAACAAGAAAAGCTTCTATAGGTACATCAGTGATAAAAATAAAACTAGGGAAAATATGGGCCTTCTCCAGAAACGGGAGACCTGGTTACCACGGATATGGAGAAGGGTCAACGAGTTTTTGTCTGTCTTCACTGCCAAACTCTCAAGCCACATCACCCAAGTTGCAGAAGGCAAAAGCAGAGACTGGGAAAAAGAACCACCCACTGTAGGAGAAGATCAGGTTTGACACAATCTAAGGAACCTGAAGGTGCACAGGTCCATGCGAACTGATGAGGTGCATCTGCGGGTGCTGACGCAACTGGAGGATGAAGTTGCTAAGCCATTAGCCGTCATTTTTGAGAAGTCATAGCATCTAGTGAAGTTCCCAGTGACAGAAAAAATGGAAATGTAACTCTCATTTTTAAAAAGGGAAAAAAGGGAGACCTGGAGAACTACAGGTCAGTCAGCCTCACCTCTGTGCCTGGAAAGATCATGGTGCAGATCCTCCTGGAATCTATGATAAGGAACATGGGAAATAGAGATGAATGGTGACAGCCAATGTGGCTTCACTAAGGGCAAATCGTGTCTGACAAATTTGGTAGGTTTCTATGATGGGGTTACAGCATTGGTGGGGACAAGGGAAGAGCAACTTATGTCATCTACCTGGACTTGTGCAAAGCAGTTAACACTGCCCCACACAAAATCCTTGACTCTAAACTGGAGAGACATAGACTTGACAGATGGACCCCTTGCTAGATAAGGAATTGGCTGGATGGTTGTCCTCGAAGTGTTGTGGTCAATGACTCGATGTGGAGTCCAGTGACAAGTGGCATTCCTCAGGGGTTGGTATTGGGTTCGGTACTGGTTAATGTCTTTGTCGGCAACATGGACAGTGCGACTGAGCACACCCTCAGAAAATTTGCTGACAACATCAAGATGTATGGTGCGGTCGACCCACTGGAGGGAAAGCGAAGCCATCCAGAGAGACCTTGACAGGCTTGAGAGGTGTGCCCATGCAAACTGACTGAAGTTCAACAAGGCCAAGTACAGGGTCTTGCACATGAGTTGGGGAAATCCCAAGCACAGATACAGGCTGGATGGAGAATATATTGAGAGCAGCCCGAGGAGAAGGAATTGGGGGTGTTAGTTGATGGGAAGCTCAACATGAGCAGGCAAGGCACACTTGCAGCCCAGAGGGCCAACTGTATCCTGGGCTGCATCAAAAGAAGCATGACCAGCATGTTGAGGCTAGTGATTCTTCCCCTCTACTCCACTCTCGTGAGACCTCAGCTACAGTTCACCTCTGGGGTCCCAACATAAGTAGGCCATGGAGATATTGGAGCGAGTCCATAGGAGGGCCACAAAGACAGTCATGTGCCTGGAGCACTTCTGCTATGAAGACAGGCTGAGAGAGTTGAAGTTGTTCAGCCTGGAGAAGAGAAGGCTCTGGGGAGACCATATAGCAGCCTTCCAGTGCCTGAAGGGACCTACAAGAGAGCCAGAGAGTGGCTTTTTATAAGGTCATGTAGTGATAGGATGAGGGGTAACAGTTTTAAACTGAAAGAAGGTAGAATTAGATTAAACATTAGGAAGAAGTTCTTCCTGGTGAGAGCGGTGAGACAGTGGAACAAGTTGCTGTCATGGTTTAGGCCCAGCTGGCAACAAAGAACTATGCAGCCACTTGCTCACTCCTCCAACTCGGTGGGATGAGGAGAAAACAACAAAAATCTCGCGAGTCGAGACAAAGACAGGGAGGGTTCACTCATCAGTTATGATCCGAGGCAAAAAACACTTTGAGGGACTTTGAGCAACCTGGTGTAGAGGAAGGTGTCTCTGCCAATGGCAAGTGGTTTGTACTAGATGACATTTAAGGTTCCTTCTAACCCAAATCATTCTATGATTCTATGGTTCTATGAACTGTTAGCAACAAGATACTGTATCAGTACACTAACAAGTCTAATGTTCACTATTGCGTGTTGCTGAGTGTCTTATGGGCCCTGATCTTTCTAATAATTTACATTGCATTATTAGTTTAATTTTTAAAAGAGTTTGTGGAAAACATTTTATGAACTGTATGAAAAGTATGTCCAGTGAGGACAGAGCTCTTCCCTACTTGTAACTACAAATGGCAGGAATAGACATTTTCTATTCATTTTAACCACAGACATTGATCAGATCCACAACTCTGTAAAGTCAATAGAAAGAGTCTCATTAATTTCAGTAAGAATTGGAGAAAAGCTATGGACTGCCAACATCTGTTAGTTATGAGATAAAGACTTATGTGTAATGTTATTTGGCATGCTTCCCCATGAAATCACGTGGCTTAGTTGCTTAGAAGTTGTCACGCAGGCCCTCCTTGGTATATTTTTCCAAAGCATAAGTTGCACTTCAGCTGAAAGTTGGTGTTAGTTGACATGAAGCTATTGT
>VZSC01011028.1:166957-188976 GCA_013398225.1 Steatornis caripensis | reverse complement strand
CTCTCTTCTTCTATGGCCAGCGTCCAAGGAGGACTCTGATTCTTCTGCCTTCAATCCCAATCCGTGCATTCCTGAATCCAGCTCATGCCTGCTGCTGAGTACAGTCTGGGACTTTTCCAGGACGTGCCTCGCAGCATCCGGATGATGTATTCGTCATAAGGGTTAGGGGGAGCTCGATATTGGTTTTGTGTGTATTTGTATATTTGTGTATATTTCATTATTATTCTTCCTATCATTATAGTACATTATTATTGTAGTTATATTAAAGCTGTTTTAACTGTTCCAACACATAAGGCTCTTTCCCTTTTCTCTTTCACCTCCATTTTGGGGAGGGAGAGGGTTAACAAAGAACATCTGTAGTCCGTTTAATAGCCAGCCCAGCTTTAAACCGTGACACATTTTTTCTTTAAAATGTACTAACAATTTACACCCTGTTTTGGAAGACACAAATGAAGTCAATTTGCAGGGGCTAATTACTGAAAATTGTTGAACATCACAGGAAAAAATCAATTAAAAAAATTAACTTCAATATTTCTCATTTTAAACATTATATGAATTATTTTGAACACTGATGATAGCACATTCATTCTGCTTTACAAATTTGTGGACTCTTAGTGCAACATTGAAACTACATAGTTCATATGCTTTGGTATGTAACTACTGCTTTTTATTTGACTTAATAACAAAACATTTCCAATTGTCAGAGGCAAAATTATCTATGCCTCAAAATAGTTGAATAGCATCGTTGTTTTCTGTGTTGTCTTTGCGATACTCGTTTCTCGTAAGTAATTTAAAAATCTAGTGAGTTTAATTAACTCTTGCTGTTCAATCTCTTTGAGAATCAGATTCCCACGTTTTTTCAGATATTTAAAAGGACAAGCTATCAACAGAAGTCAGCTATAAAATATATCAGTCTTGCTTATTCTTGCAGAAGAACCTGAAAGGGACTTTGCCTATGTCAAAATTGTCAGAAAAAAGCTAAAACTTCTGTAGAAGAATGATGTCCTAGAGTGTCTAGCTGCAATTCGACTTCACTGTATCATATTTTTCAACAGCTTTTTTTTATATACAAGAAGAAATGAAACAATTTCTTGCATTTTTGAATGTATGGCCCATCTACTGCCTTTTTCTTACAAAGAAATGACAGGAGCATTGGAAACCATATGAAAGGTATTCAAAATTAACTGCCAAGTCCTTATAAACAGAAATTAGAAAGTTTTACAAGAAACTCTAGGAAGTTACATCTGCATAGACATCTTGTACATAAAGTTACTTGCATACTAAATTTTAGCTAGAAGAAAATTATGAATAGCTAAGATATCAAAACCAAAAGAAATAGTCTATAAAGAAAATTCAGTAAAAAAGAAAATAAAATACAGTAAAAACACTAATGGTATGGCTGGAACAAATTAATTAGAAATAATATCTCCATTATTTCTCAAGCTATGTTTTAAAGCTATTAATGGCCTCTTTGTCCACATCTGTCCATTTTTGACTCATTACAATTTAAATGTCTGAGCTAAGTATTATTGTACCTAATTTTTTTGTAAAGATTGAGCAGACAGACAAGTGTTAAGTAGTAGCAACAAGCGTTTCAGACATGCAGGATAAGCATTTTGTTCAATAGTCAGATATCAAAACTACAGTCTACAGAACAGACCTAATTCATCTTCCTATAGTAGCTAAATCCCACTGTTACTTCATTCCTTTCAGTGCAATGATTAATGCATTTCTTTTTTAAAACAAGCATCTAAACAAGGATACAGACTTAAAAACAGGATCCTATAAGGAAAGGTAAAGTAAATCTTAAAGATGTCCTCTACTTCATATTGATGTCTGTCTGTTAGCCAATAGATAACAGAGGACAGTTTACTCCTAAACAGAAGTTGCTAGTGTGAGCTTACAAATAAAATGCATAAATCTGATGTGTGTATATATTAAGCATCTGTTTGTAAGTATGTGTGTTTGTGTATAATTTGACTCAGTTGAGAAGACATGTCCATACCACCATATTCTTCTAATTTAACATGAATTTTCTTAGGTGTTTCATGCTACTGTGTAATGCAAGTATGACTATACTAAGAACAAAGTAATTTGCATATTGAGGGTCACTGAATTGAAATGTGATAATAAAGACTCATAATCTAATCTGACTTGCTTAAGTCATGTAAAAAGGCAGCTGGTACTTTTCTTTCTTTTGTTTACCCATACAATGTATTCATCTATGGTTCATTACTTTTCTACTCACAAGCTACACAAAATTAAATAATTTCAATGTCTTTTTTACAGGCTTTGTTCTCATTGTTCTGCTCTTTTTTTTATTTATGGTGATTTTCCTTTTGGTTTTGGATGAGACATTGTGCTATCTCTTTCATCTTTCAAAAATCCATTTGATTAATATCAAATTCAGCATCTAGAATGATAGATATAAATAATAGATATGTTTAAATGATAAAAAATAGTTCACATTTTGGAAGTTATTTCAGTGACCATGCAAAGATATTTCATTAAAAACATTTCATAAAAACATAATCATGTCCTCATATAGTATCTACATGTTATCAAATATGTACATAATCTGTCTAATAAATGGAGCACTATATGTATTTTTAATATAGATATGTATTGCAGTTGTTAAGAGTTCAACAAAGGAGTAGTAATCTGTGGGGGGGAAAAAACCCAAACAACCACCCAAAAAAACCAAACAAAAATAGTGTCAGGAATGCTTTCCATATCCTGAGTACATTAAAACCTTAGCTTCTGAAAGCATCGTTAGTTCCAAAATGCTAGAAAATTTGAAATGAAAAACAGGTACATCTTTAACTAATGATCATAGAATGAAAGAATGGTTTGAGTTGGAAGGGACCTTTAAAGATCATCTAGTCCAAACACTCCATGCGATGAGCAGGAACATCTTCAACCAGATGAGGTTGCTCAAAGTCCCATCCAACCTGACCTTGAATGTTTCCAGGGACGGGGCATCTACCACCGCTCTGGGCAACATGTTCTAGTGTTTCACCATCCTCATTGAAAAAATGTCTTCCTTATATCTAGTCTGAATCTAACTTCTTTTAGTTTAAAACCATTATCCTTTGTCCTATCACTACAAGCCCTACTGAAATGTCTGTCCCCTTGTTATAAGCCACCTTAAGCATTGAAAGGCCACAATAAGGTATCCCTCTAGCCTTCTTTTCTTCAGGCTGAAGAACTCCAACTCCCTCAGCCTGTCTTCACAGGAGATAATTTCTGTGGCCCTCCTCTAGGCACACTCCAACAGGTTCAGGTCTTTCTTGTGCTGGGGACCCAAGAACTGGACACAGTACTCCAGGTGAGGTCTCACCAGAGCAGAGTAGAGGAGTAGAGTCAGTTCCCTTGACATGCTGGCCACACTTCTTTTGATGTGGCCCAGGGTACGGTTGGCCTCCTGGGTTGTGAGTGCACATTGCCAGCTCACATCCAGCTTTTAGTCCACCAGTACCCCAAGTCCTTCTCCGCAGGGCTGTTCTCAACACATTCATCTCTCAATCTATGTTGATATCGGAGATTGCCCCAACCCAGGTGTTGGACATTGCACTTGACCTCATTAAACTTCATGAGATTCACATGAACTCACTTCTTAAGCCTTTCAAAGTCTCTTTGGATGGCATCCTTTCCCTCAAGTGAACCAACTGCACCACTCAACTTGATGTCATCTGCAAACTTGCTGAAGGTGCTCTCAATCCCACTATGTCATTTAGATATCGAACAGTATTAATCCCAATATACACCTCTGTGATACACCACTTGTTACTGATCTCTGTCAATATTTCTCCAATTTAGCAACAAGGGTGTTTTGTGTCATGTCAAAAGCCTTACAGAAGTCAAGATAGATTACATCACTTGCTCTTCCCTTATCCACCAATGCAGTCGCCCCCGGGCAGAAGGCCACCAGGTTAACTAAACCTATCATTTTATGATAATAAATATTGAGTCCTTCTGCAGCTGTTCATTATCTTGGCTAGAAGACAGTCACGTAAACATCCTTTACCTCATCTTTTCTACTCGGTGGAGTAAAGGTCCACTTCATGTGTCCTCAGGATCAATCACCAAATTGTGTCTGTAAAGTATATGTTCATAGATCCATATTGGCTGGAAAGAGTGCTGTTCAGCTGGATAGTTAGATAACATGTAGGGTTTTCATTTTTTTGTGACAGGTGCTACTGCCATTGCTCTTCCTATTTTCCTGTGTATTGTGTGATAGAGCTATATGCCTATTTTCAGTTTCTTCACTGAGAAATAGTGGTTTGCTACACAGATTACCCACAGTTCTGCAAAAGTAGCCCCATGTTTCATCCTTGATCTGCCTGCTGTTGTAAACTCACTCATGGAAACGTATAGATTTTTGTAGTGCATCCATTCTCTGATGCATTTTGTTGTGCATTCTATCATACTGTATTCAGCTGATGTAATAAATTTATAGCATGGAAACATAGGTAAATAATTACACAAATATTCAATATCCATGAGTTAGAGGCAACTAGATGATATTTACTCAATTGCATCAGATTGTGCTGATGTTTCAGGTAAACTGTATTTTCAAAGCTACTTAAAAACTGACTCCATTCCAATTATACATTTAGATATTAAGTAAGAGAACAGATAGAGAAAAGAAACAGAGAAGAAAAAAGAATTAAATTCATGATGAAAATTAAAGAAAGACTTTGGTATTAATTCCATCATTTTAATTCTAAGTAAGTTCTGTGTGGTTACAATGCCCTCCATTATTATGGGGTTTTTTAATATATTTATCAACATGTATATGTTCCTTAACTGCTTTCTAAGCATCTTGTCAACAAATTAGAAAGACTTCTACAACAAAACTTACCTATGAGTAAAGTGACACTATCATATTCAAAAAAGGTTGAGTGTAGTTTCTTGTGGAGAAAAATGTCAGACATAATTTATTCTCAAAGGTATATTTACCATTTTACATAAAATATTAAATTTTCATAACATCTGGTGTTAATACTAAACAGAATCTAACTGCACAATTTACATCAGTTAACCGTACTGAATTTCACCATATTTTTTCACCTTTATTCTCATTATACTCCTTTCTCTCATCTTTCATCCTGAAATTGTTGAATTGGGGTTTATGGTATCTGGGAAAAGATTCATCTTTATTTTCTTTCCTCCCACCCTTTTCTTTCTCATCTTTATTTCTTTACCTTCCAAGTTTTACCTCCCACTTTTCTGTTCATGTTATGTGTGTCATTTATCAAATGCAAAATAATAATAAATGCATTATTGTGTTAGTATAGAGATTTGTGTCTCTGACTTGCTATTACACAGGTTTATGTTTCCAGTTCTAGCACAAAATAATGTTTCTGAAGATTTACATAGCTTAAGCATCACAAAAGAAGTCTGAATTGGCTGGCTGATGATGTCAAGCTCAATTACTGATATCCTCTCACATAGATTGCTCTTCATAGACATTGTACATGCCTAATGATGTCTACACTGTCATGAATAATATGCTTAATCTCAATTTAAAGAATGCTTGACCTTAGCTTTGCCCTATTAATATTACATTACATTTTACTCGTTTATATAACTCTTTTAATACCAAGCACTGAGACATGGTTTAATTTTCAGAGTCTGTCCTTCCAGCATCAAGCTATATTACTTCCTACCTTGCCAATGGCTAGGAATTGCTTGATTAGTGATGATTTCTAACTGAGCTATGATCTTTTATCTTCAATTATTAAATAACCCTCTTCTAGGACTGCAGGTATAAATGACTTTCATAAACATCTACATGGAAATATATGAATGCTTATATATAAATATTTAATGTTATATGGTGAAATTCTGTTAACAACAAGTGGTTGCATATACGGGCAGGCTTGGAAACAGAATGAGGTTTGATATAGAAAGAAATAAGGGTACAAATACCATTACCTCTGTGAAAAAATGTTTTCTTGTGTAGTGTGTAACATTTTATTCCAGGTAGTTAGTCAGACTCCAGGCTACTTTGTACAAGGATATTTTTTTACTATCCATTTGTACACTGATTAGCATGATGGTACTGTAGTCCCAGTAAATTGCAAAGACAACTACAGGTTCCTAAGAATTTCGTTATTCCCTGAAACACAAATTATCATCATGAAGTTGATTACTACTTGACAAAAGAAAGCATGGTGGTATAAATAATTTATTTCCCTATTACTAGAAAAAGTTTCACTCATTCATTTTATAACTGAAAATAAAGACTATAGATAATAAGAAAAGATTGTGTGATTGGATAACATGAGATATCTGAAATATTGGCTGATTTACTCCATAAGGATTCTGGTAGAGCTTTATCACAGTTTTGAAGTCATGACCTCAGAAGAGGAGCTAGGAGTCCAAACACAAGTATCTGGTAATAAATTATGTATGGAATAGCCAGGACAACAAAGAGAGAGAAATATCATGATCGTTCAGTAAAGAATACAAAAGATAGGAAAATATTGAGACAGAAGAAAAAGGAATAGAAAAAGTAATATCGAACAGAAAATAATTTCTAAGTTAGTATGAAAGAAAAGTTAATAATCCAAGGAAGTATTAAAATTTAACAGTAGATTTTAGTATTTTGCTCATATTCCTGCAATTCTTAACTACATATATAGATAAGGGAAGAGAATTTAGGCATGAGGCCCAAGAAGAAACCATGACATTGTACAGTCAGGTCTCTGGCAGATTTTGAAAGACTGGTCTCCTGGACAGCGCCACCGGGAAGGAAATCTGATGCTGTCTATTTCAAGACAGAATTTGAGGCTACATTTGCAGCAATTTTTACCTTTCCTTTCCATTTTATTAACATTTTTTCTTATATTTAGAAGAAACCTCTTCGGCTATGGAACAATAGCAATTCTCATTCCATTTACCTCTTAAATAATTTGGATTAGAAAGACATTTCTTGCAAAAATAGTCTTTATTAATATAGTTCACTATATTAATAAAGAACTAGGCCATATTTTAAGGCATAGGTTTATGTATTTTGTAGTACAGTAGCAGAAACATAAAACATAAATTTGTTGACTCCAGAACAATTAAAATTAATGGAAAAATATTCTTTCATACTTACAGAATAATTACCTTACTGAATCATAAAAACAAAAACAAACTGGTATGAGAAAATAGAATAAAACTTGTAAACAAATTTTATCTTAGTCTAAGAACTTGACAATATATTGCATAAAAGGGAACAAGACTACCTTGCAAAAATAACAAAAATCAGCTTCTCTTATGGAATTAAATAGCTGAGTATTAATTATTGTTTTAAAATTGTCCCAAACCAGGACATTAATAAATGTCATTTTTGTCTGTCTGTTGATAACTCCAGATAATATCTTCTCAACTATTAAAATGTTGAATGCAAACAAATCTCCTGACTAATTAGCATGAAGTCCTCAGGTAAAATCTCACTCAGTGACTCTGTATCCTCCACAAAACATTATTCTTTTTCTTTCCTGAAAGCTGTGAAAAAATAATAACAGTTACAGAAACTGAAAACTGAGTCACACTACAATGAAATCAGACACGCTAACCAAAGACATACAAGTCAAAACTAAAATGGAGATTAAAAAAAGTAAAACCTTCTTTTCCAAACAAAAATATTGTGTGGGTTAATATACACAGTTTTATCCACTCTGTTTATATGGATAATATAATGTGAATGTCATTATCTGCATAACTGACATATCGCAAATTTAGTTTTGTTTAAACATTTTCAAACACACTTTGAAAACCTGACAATTTACAAAATAAGCAAGCCCTTGTTCTGTTAGAACAGATACACACTGTAATCTTTCCATGTTCAGATAAATCTTAAATCTAATGTAAGAAGAATTTCCCTCCATCTCTCTGACAAACATTGTTCATTCATTTCTGAATAGTGTTCATTCTGTATAGCTATATGTAAGGCTTTCCAAAATGTTTATTTGTACAAAATAGTTCATTGGCTGGCTAGTCTGATACACAAAGAAAATAAATCAATTCTGAAAGCAATCTGGATCTCTTGATTATTAGACTAATTAATATTATGGTCATTCATTGGATCCAAATACAATCCTTGAAGGGTTGAATACATATGATGTTGTAATGACCATGGCAGCTACTAACTTTTAGTCACCTTAAAACTTATTTTAATTGCCACTGTCCTTGTTATTTTGTCTAAGACTAGTAAAAAAACCACGTAAGAATAAGATTGACAAGAAACAGAATGCTAAATAAGAAGCCACGGACACCAGTAGCTACAACTTCAATATTTAAATATATAAGAATGTAGTTACACATCTCATTCCCCTGCACTTCAATATGACTCAAGGACCCCACTTCATCTAGTCATTAGCCATTTTTTATCTTCATATTTCCTCTGTGGCACCTTTGTGCTATGCCCACATGAGTGTGTGAACAGATTTACAAAATGAACTGGGACAGGGAGTTGCCTTGACAAATAGCATAGCAAAATAGAATTAGCCCCCATAAAACTTTTCATGCTTTTTGGTTTGTGCAATTTATAGCCAGTTCCATGCTATAAAGCCTGAGAAATCTCAAAATACCATATAGTATGGGCATTAGAGAAGGTTTATGTGTAACATGAGATCAGGTTTCCTCAGACAAATATAGGATATAAGTTTTTATCCTCCATCTTCCAGCTAAGTACTCTTTTATTACATAGAATGGGTGATGACAGGTATGAATTCCTATCATCAGAAGTGTCTTTCTATATGATTTTTCTCTATTTGCTTTGTTTCGTTTACTCAAACCCTGACTCTTAGAAGGAGGTTCTCTACCTCTTGAGAAAAGACTTCAGGCCAACCCCAAAACAACCTCCTTTTCCTATTGACATAACAACAACAACGACAATAAAAGTAGCATTCTTAATCCATTTGACTCTCCCAAAAGTGGACATTTTTCTTTTGTTTGGTTGGTTGGTTTAGGTAATTGCTATGTACATGTAGTCATATTGGAGCCATTTGGTTGTTGTTGTCTGGCTACTCAGAATTGCCCTCTGTGGTAAATGTAAAGATGTGCTGTACTTATTCCTGCAGTAATCTTTACTGTTTAATGATTCTGATTATTTCAGGGTGTAACAAGGGAAAAGACTGATTGCTGAAAATCTTTATTCCTGTTACCAGATCACAATGAAAACTAAAACTTCCTACATTCAAATGTTTATTCTACTGAAGTAGTGTCTGTATAAAGTAAACAAGCTTTGATCCTCATGTTATTTTAAATAGTTTTATCTCCATAGTAAGATAAGTCAGTCCAATAAGCTGTAAATAAAATATTTTGTCTCTAAGTGAATGAAAATAGCAAGTAGGCAAAAAAGTAAACAGGAAGAAAAACAGAAAACCACACCACTAAACCTTTTCTCAAGGATAAGATATACATCCGCTTCTGCTTCATATTAAGTTCATCTTCAGTAGGAAAACAGCCTTTTTTATATTAGTATTATGAACAGGATCAATCTGAAGATTCATATATCCCATGTTAGCGGTTGCTGGATTGGGTAGTCTGATGGAGGTGAGGCTGCTATGGCTCCTTTTTCCCAGAGTACAGCAGGTAGCAAGGCTGAGCACGTACTCTGCAATAAGAACACACACACACAACACATGCACATTCTGCTATACACACAGAGCCTGCCACACATACACACACCCTGCATGAACATGACTGGCTGCACAGGTAACACAGAGAAAAAACAGTGCTTTACCAGAACCTACCTACATGCACAGCATTCTCACAAACATGAGAATCACAGATGGTCTGCCCCTGCTACTCCACAGGAATACAGATCAGGAAAGTCTGCCAGTAGGATATATGTGTACATGCACTATGGATCCCTGTCATAGCTGGGCCTTTTGGTCTTGATCAGAGAATTGGTCTCTGCTCCACTTCATATGCATCACTTGAATCTTTGTCTGACAGCCAAGTCAAATTGGGGCCTTTTATAGACATTTATGTTTCATTTCCAAGCAGTGCCTCCTTTTAACCAACATTTCAGAATTACCTTCTCTGTGTGTGTGCTTTCCACAGTAGTAAGGAATGCTCCCTAACATACAACCTCGAGTGCATGTATACCAACACACATAGTCTGGGCAACAACAGGAGGAACTGGACATCTGTGCACAGTCTAAGAGTTATGATGTCATAGGAATCACAGAAACTTGGTGAGAAAATTTACATGAATGGAAGACCACAATGGATAGCTACAAACTCTTTCAGAAAGATAGGAAATGGAAGAAGAGGAGATGGAGCTGCACTATATGTAAAAGAGAAATTTGAGTATATAGACATGAGCTATGGAGATCACAAAACTTCTGTTGAGTGCCTTTGGATCAAGATTTGAGGGATTGTCACCGACGGGGATCTCATGTTAGGTATCTGTTACTGATCTCCCAATCAGGATGACAAGGCTGACAAAACCTTAGTATGACTGCTCAAGGAAGTCTTCAGCCAACAGAACCTGGTCCTCAGGGGCGACTTCAAGTACACAGACATTTATTGGGAAAACAACACAGCAGTGCACAAGTTGCTCACCAGGTTCCTGGAATGCACTGGGGACTGCTTCCTGCTACACATGCTGGGCATGCTGACTAGGAACAGTGCGTTGCTAGATTTACTTCTCACAAACCGGCAAGACTTACTTGACAACATAACTACCAATGGTAGCCTTGGATACAGTGATCATAACATTGTGGCCTTGATGATCCTGCTGAGCACAATGAAGACCAGTAACAGGACAAAAGCCCTGGATTTTAGAAGAACCATCTTCAATACACTCAGAGCACAACTTTGAGGGATTCCATGGGAAGCATCCAAGGAGGGTAAAGGAGCTTGTGAGTGCTGTGATTTATTCAAGAACAGTCTCCTGGAAGCACAAAAACAGTACATCCCCTGCAAAGGAAAAGGAAGAAGGCTGAACAGACCACCTTAGCTTAGCAAAATTTTTGGTGTTCTTGAAAAAATAAGCATTCTGTCCATGGAAAGGCAACGAAATATCCACTGAGGCCTACGAGAACCCTGTTGGCTAGGGCATGCCAAGTTGCAGTCAGGAAGGCAAAGGGTCAGCTAGAATTGAAAGTGGCCGGACATGTCAAGAAAACAAGAAATGGATCTTCAAATATGTGAGCAATAAGCAGAAGCACAGAGAAGACATAGGACCATTGCTAAACACTACAGGGAAACTAGTTATTAGTAATGCTGACAAAGCAGAGATTCTCATTACCTTCTTTGACTGTCTTTACTGGCGTAGCTGGACTACAGACCACAGGATCCGGTAGCTATGACAATGCATTTGTAAACTCATCAGTAGTGGAAGAAGGGCTTGCCCATAACTTCTTGCAAGGGCTCAAACCACATAAGTCTCTGGGCCTGGACAGAATCCATCCCAGGATATTAAAAGAAGTGGCTGATACTGTTGCAAAGACAGTCCATATTTGAAAATTCATGGAGATCAGGGGATATCCCTGATGACTAGAAGGCGGCAAATGTCATACTCATCTACAAGAAAGAACCAAAAGAGGATCCAGGAAACTACAGTCTTACTTCAATCCCTGGGAAAGTAGTGTAACAAGTCCTCCTAGAAACTATTATAAACCAAATGAAGGAGCTGATTTGAAAAAGACAACAAGTTTTACATTGTCTTTCATCATAACTGAATTTTAATTATGTTTATTCATTAGCATGTAACTCATCATGTTAGATTACATTTTAATATTTTTTTTAAATTATCACTCTGATATTCATTTACTCATAGCAGGAAAAAATGCTATGTATTAAAACTATTATATATTTCTGAAGGAAAGGGTTGCTTAGAAATTAGAATATAGACATGTCTCCTCCAACCAGTTTGAAGGGTGCTATATTTTGATATAAATGTGAAATAAATACCATATCAATACCATATCATAATACAGTCTGGGTTGCCCTTCCCATGAAAATGTAAAAATGTGTATCTGGATATATGGACAATAAAGGAGCCAGTACATCCCCAAAGAGGAGTGTTAGGGAACCAACACAGCCACACACATTGAATAGTGCCCTGGTCTGTTTTGACTCAGATTTAGATATCCATTTTAGGAAAAAATGTTTATCTCCCCAGTGGCATCTCTCTCATTCCATAGGCATAGGACTTCATTAGATACATAACTTTTAGATAACCTAAATTTCAAGTGAGCTGAATACCACCTTTAAGCTAAGCCACTCCAAAACATTTTAAGATAAGCTTTCCTAAGAAATTGAGCTTTATACAGATGCATTCTTGAGATGTTAGGAGTCCTCTGCTGCTGATTGTTCCAAGTTTGTGGGTCTGCAGAGATCTGTCAATATTGTATCATACTGGTGATATTCTATTCATAAAAAGATTAAGAGGCTCTGATGAAAGAAATTAACATGTTTTACAATGCTAACAGCTGTTGCATATGTATGAGTAATATATGACTATTCTGGATTAATAGACAATAATATAGAAAACTTCACTACCCAGCAAGAAGTAATAACAACAGATGCAGACAATAAATTTAGTCACTGAACTGCAGAACCTGGGAACTTTAATCCAGATTCAGCTGAAAGATCTGAAAAAACCTTAAGGACCTATTAACTATGGATTTAATACTTATGCTTACACAATATATTTTTCAAAGTAGGACATTTTTTCTCTGTGTAAAGCATAACTTGATACTGATGGAACACTGTGGCTTTACTCAACATATGAGATTTTAATGACAAAAACATGATTCACAAATTAGAGATCTATGCAGATGTACATGATTTATGCATTGACTTATTTCTGTGTAGCACAGAAAGGACAAGCAGGTCCTTTTGACCCAAATTTGACTTTGATTTTGCTGTTCTAGCCATGACCTAATTTAGGGTTGTCTCAGGCATGTTTATAAAATACTCGGCATTTAGACCATATGGTGCAGTTAGAGGCACAGGCATAATTTGAACCTTCCCTAGAATTAGACTTCAAACTCTTTGTAGTGTTAAAATTAAAATTTAACATTTGAATTTAACAAATACTATGTAACATTGATGTAATCCTAAAAGCTCCTCACTATACAACCCAGCATTAAAGCTTCAAATTATCTGTGAAAATATCCATCTCTTTCTGATATCTATAAATAGCATTGTTCATGGAAATAGTAGACTGCTGCTTCTTAACTTATGTCTGAGTAATTAACTTTCCATATAACTGAATAGCTACTTCTGCCTTTGACATAGGAATTGCCTGCAAGTATGGAATCACACATTGTCTTTAACCAACAATTGGATGTAGTTACAAAAATTCCAGAAACATAATTCTGGATGCACATAAATGCAAATAATCCCTCTAATGCAAAAACTGTTAACTACATAAATGAATAGACAAATAAAACCTGGAACTGAAAAAGTGACCACATACGCTCACATGAATCTGCATGCACAAAGGAACAAAGAATTGCAGGTGGGAATCTGAGGAGATTATCCAGTCTTTTCACCTGTCTCCGGTAAGACATTCTATCATATTATATATAGACTATATAGATTAAGAAATTTTGACACACTTTTAAATACACTCTTGAAGATCCAGTGAGAATAATCAACTCATTTCTAAGTAAGATATTTAGTGCTTTGTTGTACTTACTGATCCCTGCAAAACCCACATCATTTTGGCAGTGAATGAAGGACTTTAACACAGGCACAATTTCCTTGACAGATTTGCTAGAATTCCACCCTTAAGCTTTTTCATTCAAATGTTTTTGTCAGCTTTCTTTGTACTCTCATGACATACCATGTCAAAGTACTTTAAAAGTCAAGTTATATGACTCTACTACTTCTATTCTGTCTACAAGGCCTATTATCCTATTGCAGAAGTAAATTAAGTTGTTTGGAGGTGATTTCTTCTTGACAAATCATTTTTGCCTATTACTCTCCTCTTTTTTATTTCCAAGTGGTCCAGGTTTGCTAGATTATTTGTTCTTGCCACTGCTTGGAAGTAAAGCTGATAGATACTTAATTTCCTGGCTCCTCCTTTTCCACATTTTTTTTTTTGAACTGTGGCACAACAATTGCCTTTATCTTTGGTCCATGAATTCTCAAAATAACTACTATTTGTGCTCTGATTTTAACAGTCAATTCTTTACATAGAATGAAAAACTTCAGTCTTACAATACGAAAACACCTTAGATAAGTAGCCCCTAGCATAGTCTTGATTTATTCAAGCCCGAAATCTTCTTTTGTTGAAGGTTTTTAACTATATTTACTTCTAGGTTGCAGGTAGTATTTTAGTAAATAATTATACAGAAAGATTACTAAGCACGTGAACCTTCTTCGCATGGTCTGTTAATGGTTTCCTACTCTGATAAAAGTGGACCCACTATTAGTAAACTGATTTTTTCACTCTCTGCATACCTTCTTGTTTTGGTGGTCTGTTAAAAGTCGGTCCAGTGATCCACTACTGTATTTTGGGAGGGATTAACTCATTCGACCATGTGTAAATGTCTACTATGACTATGTTGTACCATTAATGTAGTAAAATGAATACTCCTAAAATGTAATTCAGCACATCCTCAACAGCAGACAGTGAGTACCAGTTTTCTTCTGCTGCCAGGGAGAGATCTTAGAATTACCAGCTCACATGTAAAAGTCTCTGTTGTGTATATCTGTAGTTATATCAGATTGCTCACAAAAAGTCTGATTCTTATAATCTTCCAGGTTTACTGGTCTATGTGGACTCTTATAATGCTAATGATCCTATTCCTTTTGCCCCAGAACCCTTCAGAAATCTACATTTACAGTCTCGGTGTCAGGATTTGTTCTTTATATTAGAAGGCTGAGCTAGTCTCTCTTCTGTTGCCTTTCTTTTCTAGCAAACTATACCAAATCATCTTTGTATTCCAGTCATGTGAATTATTTTAATTGGTCTGTAACTATACTATATCTACTATATCTATACTAGACCTATACTCATTCTGAGTTGCATAGAATTGTACCAAACCCGCTGAAGACTACAAAACATAGCTATCCTGTCATGTCCAGAGTCAAACTATCCAGCTGCCTCAACATTTTTACTCTCAGACTACTTTTTGTAGGGAAATCTTGAAAGGTTAAACCTCCTCCCCCACTCCCCACCCCTGCCCTGTACTGATGGTTTTTCAGCAAGACTTCAATGTCTGACAAAAAGAATCTCAGAATGTGAAATCACTGAAAAACACATCCATGAATGACATTGCTTTAAAGTCATAGTATTTGCATAATCTGGAAACCATAGTTCTCCAAAGAAATTTTAATATTTTTAAATATAGCAGTTATAATTCACTATTCAATGTATCAGTTTCATCTCATTTGAGTTTTTCTATAAACTAGTCAGAAAGTTTAATTTATCTGGTTTTCCTCTTCTCAAATTAAAGTGTAAAAATGTAATAGAATATTTCCAAATGTCCTGCTCTGAGTATTATTTTCTACTTCTCTGTCATTCCAAATGTCTCTGAAGTGTGTGGTGTTTATACAACTATATGAAAGCCATCACAATCCTCTAATGGTTTTTGCAGTCTTTGTCTAGGCTGACCTTTATATTATTTCCTCATATAATTAACGTAAGAAAAATGATGCTCTTCTACCTTGCAATCACAGTAGACCATAGATACTGTCTTTGCTATACTGGAAGGAAAAATCAAGATGACTTATTTGGACAGGGACAGAGATAGACTTGAATGCAAACACCTCCCTGCTTGACAATTGCACAGAAAAAAAAAGAGATTATGAAATCTAAACACTCATAAGAAGAAGCAAACAGAAAGAGCTTCATCTCATCATCCCTAAGTGAATGCCATGACTATTCCACTTCTGAAATATTCAGATTTGACAATATTCCAACCTTTTTTCTCTAAGATCTATCCCCACAAAATGTTACTATGAAATAAAACCCAAATAATGCTCAGGAAGCATGACAGTCTTATTCTCATTTTTAAAAAACAAAAAGCAAAGAATAACACCCCCCAAACAAACAAACAAACAAAAAACAAAACCCCACACAATTCAAAAGCAATTTATTGAAGTATTTCCATGCAGCATGATACTATTGAATTTTGAATAGACCAATAAAATAGAATATTTTATCTGAATAAATCAAATACAAGCAAAAGGTAAAAACATTATCTCAAAGAGAGTGCAGTTTTTAAGAAGTATTCTAGGTCCTCATAGATTAATTGTTTCCACAAACACCAATCAAAACTGAACGTAATGATCCCTTGGCTTGGTGAGTGATCTGTGGTGTAAGGAGACTATTTGATCTCAGAGTGATTATTCCAGCACTGCTAACATGCATGAGGACTGCACAATAACCCCTACTGTTCCTATCTGAATAACCTTTTTGAAATAAAGATTGTGGTTGCAACAAGAAATTAAGATCCTCAGTCTCCTATATTATATTACTTTGGAACAATTATGTCAGAGACATTGGCAGCAGGAAAAGTATGGTTTAAGTATCAGGCTCCTCTTTAAATTAGCTAATAATCATCACCAGCTCCAGACACAAAACACGAGTGTGTTTTAAAAGTAAGAATACCCTAAGGAGAAAAAGGAAAAGGAAGGAAGGAAAAAACTAATATAGAATTAGTTTAAAAATCCCAACCCCAATAACAACATTAACTCAACTCGATAGGAATAGTAAGCAAATACTCTACAGCATCTTAGTGGGGTTTTTACCTTGAATTCTCCACTGATACTATATATGTTTTCTAAAGAAGTATCGCTTCCACATCTTGTTCTCCACTACCATTTGCCCTCTGATACTTCTCATTCACGACTAGTGAATGGTTACTGAACGGTTACTGTCATAAAATGCTTGTCAGTGGTTAGCTGTCATAGAAATGAGGAATACATTTATGCAGAGTTATCCCTGGGGTCTACAGAAAACCGAAGCTAGGAAAAAAAAAGGCCTTATTTTGTTACTTCTTACAAAACCAATATTTTGAATGATTTTTCATCGTCTGCACAAAATCTTACTACTTTACTCCTAAAGCTGCTTGGAAAAACAGGTTTTTAATTTATTTGTATCTATTTCTGTTTACTTATGACTTTGGTTAAAAGCTTCTATAATATCTAATTTGGATAATGGATGCAAAATATTAATTCCTTTTTTCCACTGAAAAAAAAAATACAAATGGGGTCCCTGAGAAAAGTTTTCATACAAATTAGTCTGCGGTCCCAAGAAAGTAAGACTTCTAAATTTCTCCCAGTAGCTCATATACTTGCTTTCATATGCGTTCAAGTAGCAAAGGGTGCATGACAAGATTTGGTTATAATGAATTCATTATCCATGGTACATTAAGGACCACATTTTTCTTTATTCAAATTACAGAGGCAATTTTATATGTTCTATACCTAAAATCTATGAATTCTAACTAGTACAAATAATATTTGTAGGGGCACAAATGTGTGCTAACCATAGATCTTGTCCTTTTCCAGTCAACGCAAATTTGCGCAAAGAGTTTCTTCCCTTCACAATTGTACTGGAGTTGAATACATAAAATAATAGACTACAGTCAAATGAAGTAACTATAATGACACATCTGGAAATAACAGTTCAAAATTTTGTGAAATAACAAAATTTTTTGTTGTTGTTGTTTACCTTGAATTCTCTCTAAAATGTAACTTCAAAAAACATTTGCAGGCACAGATTTTCCTTTTGAAATGATCTGTTGCTAAAAACTCCCAATATAAATCTTCATTGTATACATTGTTTCAATCAGCATCATATACATGGATATACACATTTCTCTCTTCTGTGTTTTGTGTTTGGTGTACTGTGTTGGATTTCTGTAGGGAGATAAATGTTCATGACTGTCTTCCAAATATCTTTTAACAAACTGTTTGGGACATCTGCTAGTAATGTAAACCTAATAGCGCTCAAGAGACCACTGCTGAAAGTTTCTCACATTTCAACCTAAAATGATCATTAGGCACACATTTTGTATGTTTATACAAGAAACTTACACAGAAACCTTTATACAAGGACTGTATACAAGAATGTTTCAACTTTTGCAGCAATTTTTTCTGAAGAGAGCTGAAATTTTTCACAGCATTTGTATAACATTTCTGTATTGTTTCAACATCTCCTCAGTAGAAATGTGTCATGTGAGCCAAAGCAGCTAGGCATCTTGATGCACCAGAAATGTCATTGCTAATGAAATTCTTTTGATAAATCTACTCTTCTCTAGTGTGTAGAACAGGTCTCTATACACACAAAGCTAAGAGTATAAAGAGATTTAATTTATACTGCAAAATTACCTAGATGTTCACATTTTCTAATGCTTAAAATTTCTAATTCACCCTGCTAACTGAGTATAAAAGAAATAATGATGGGCAACGATTACCAAAAAGATCCTCTTATTTTTTGATCTTCCTTAGGAAAATGTGGTGTGTGTGACGGTATTACATCTCCAGTGGGAAAGCAGGAAAAAATTGAACAAAATTAAAAAGTAACATTTGTGTTCCTGGAAAGCAACAAAACAATGGTGCTGAGTAGAATGAATATGGACAGAGTGATAGCAATTGAAGATGATATAAATTCTCTTCCTTCCTCCTCTCCCTTATTTGTCATATCTTTGCTGTCTTCTTCTGGAAAGGAAAGGGCAGAAGTAAATCTGTTATAAAGTTGTGGTGGGCCTTTGCATTCCTATTTAACAGTCAGTCTCTAAAGGCAAGTACCCTTGCTAGATAAACTCAATCAACAAACTGTAGAGCAAATACTAAGCTACAGTTCCCTTTACTGGCAATGCTTACACAGGCAGCAGTACAGTATGAGAATCAAGAGGAAACGCTCTCAAGTTGCACTAGGGGAGGTTTAGACAGGATATTAGGAAAAAATTATTCACAAAAATGTTTGTCAAGCACTGGAACAGGCTGTCCAGGGAAGTGGTTGAGTCACCATCCCTGGAGGTATTTAAAAGATGTGTAGATTTGGTCCTTAGGGATATGGTGTTACGTCCCAGTCCCGTTGCCGGTCCAGGATGTTCCTAATATCCCCAGACGTGAGACTAAGACACAAACGAGGTCAAATGCCATTCACCAGAGCTTTATTGTAGTTCCCCAGAAATAGCACTAGGGTGAGTGATAGAGTAAAGGTGGAAGTAGAGAAAAGGTGGAGAAAAGAAGCAGTATTACAGAGCACAGGAAGAGTAGTCAGCACCACAGGTCCATAGCTTCCCACTGGTCCTCTGGAGTCAGCAGTGTCCCATTGATCTGTGATTCTTAAATCGTGACAGTGGTGAGGGTCCCACTTCTTGTGGGACACAGTACCAGGATATATTATCTGTCAACTAGCACTTCAACCTATCAGTGCAATTGTCACCTTAGTTTCGTTTGACATGGTTGTTGCCGGCCTCTTCAGCCTTTGTGCTTGGGGCAATGCTTCGTTTAACATCACAACAAACTCACTCAAGTTACCTTGCAAGCTGCCCTGTTTCTGGCTGTTCTGATAAGGAAAGGGCACTCGCCCTTTGGCACGTATGCCAGCAGTCTGGCAGCAGCCTGTCATGTAGGTCAGGTAAGCAGAAGCAGGTGAACTTTGAGATACCTTTTTTGTCTATCGGTCTCCTACACATGGTTTAGTGATGGACTTGTCAGTGACAGGTTAATGGTTGGACTCGATGATCTTAAACACCTGTCTGAATGATTCTATGATTCTGTGAGTGATCAATCTGCATATGAGTGTCTCAAGTATGTTGCCAATCACCCATTTATTTTCTATTGGAGTCTCTTGTAGTTTTCTGCAGAATTTACACATAGCTCTGCCTGTATTTCATGTATAGGTTCCTTCATTAGGGTGTGACTCAACTTTATATTGGCAAAAAGCCTTTTGCAAGAATAGCCTTAACAGCCTCCTGAACTTTCAACATCTCTGCTAATACTTTTGGGATAGGAGAAGTCCAAGTAGGGTCAGATGTGACTGCTACAGTCTTTTGATAATTTGGTTACATATATTCTTATTCCAAATTTATTGCCCATTGTCTCTGCACAACAACAGAACTCAGAAAAAGTCCATATATATATGTATATATATATGTAATATGATATAGAGTATGGTATTATAATATAGTACTACAGTACAATATGTGCATAACAATTCTGTAACCGTGATATTGATATCAATTTAATTTATAATCATGTATCAAAATGAGTTACATTTCCATGGTTTTCCAGATGTAACTGTTGTATATATGTTGCCAAAACAAATCCTTACTCCTCTAAGACACAGAAGTAGTAACAGACACTGATTTTAAAAGAAAAACACATGGTATGTGGATACAGTATCATATATTCAGTTACTGGAGACACAGTGGGAAAGAATTTTGGATTACTTGTTTACTTGAGCAGTGAGGTAAGAATCTTTAGAGAAGAAACAAGATGGTTCTGTTTCCTTAGTACAAAAACATGCTTGTTCTTGTGAGACTAGAGGATAGCTTCCCAAGCAAAATATTCAACCTTCTTGAAATGACATATATTCGGAAACTTTCTACCTCGATCATAAATGTCTAATCCAAGTAGTCACTGGTAAACCTCTCCTGAAGGATCTACCCAGGAGCAAAAAATACAGAGTGCTTTTTTTAGTATTTTTCAAACCTCTTACAGTCAGAGACTGAAGCAAACACACATATGTTAATGCAGCTGCTAGTTCTGCAATTAATTTTAGGCACCATCTTGCTACACTTATTTCATTATCCCAACTGACATTTTATTCATTTAGTCACAATTACACTGCAGAAAAATTGTAAATGTGCTAACATAACTTAAAATGGAAAGACATAGACCATCACACATTTCCACCTATTAACAATCAACAGTTGTTTTTTTTCAACAATGCTAAATGCAAAATCTTTAATTCCTAAATTGTATAATAGCTTAGTCTTTGCAACATGGCACATTTGCATATTGAAATTGATGGAAAATAAGAACAATATATCATGCTGCAAAATCTGAATATAAAGAATAAGTCAAAAGAAGTTTAAACTTTATTCTTTCAATCTTTTCAGGATGTAGCTTATGGATAAAATCTTTTGCTGGTGACAATCTATTTAACTACATACATTTCAGTAGACATTTAGACATGTCTATATTAGTCTCCAAATTTTTTCCACTATAATGCTAAGCCTCCGTTCACCCTCTGATTGTATTTTGTTGGCACTTTTGGACAGTGATTTCCATTTAACGCTTTTCCAGTTGTTTCAAGGGTCCTTTTCTGCATAGGTTTCAGTATAATTCTCAGCTTTTAATTTCCAGGTTTTCTAAATGCTGTGGCAGATGCACCTGCCCTGACAAAGTCCAAGACTTTCCAAAAGACCTGACAAAGACTGGGGCTGTTCAGCTGTTAAAATCTGATTACCCTGCTTGTCGTGCACTTACAGTGGCTGTTGCAAGGCTCACAGTCCCTGGAGGATGGGGCCCCCACCCAACCAGGACTGACCACAGGTCAGACTCGACTTGAGTACAAACATAGACCCACTGGATAGCCGATTTGGGTTGGTCCTCCTCAGAGCAGCAGGTCTTCAGCAAAGGACTATCCCCTTGGGTTGGGATGCCACCCAAGGTAACCTCCCTGGGATTGAGAGCCCATATCTTATAGGTGAGTGATTGCATATTTTGGGTCATCGTTCTAAAGTATCGTTCATAAAAACTTAGGAATTCTTAAATTTGTTGCATAGTATTATTCCCGCCTGGCATCTGAACTTGTGGTTTATTATTGTTTGTCAGAGTGCTAAGTAATTTTGGTTAGACTAACTCAATTTGAGTGCCTGTCCTGCCTATTTTGAGGGTGCCTTTGCGATACATACCACTACCCACTTTTCTTCCAGAATGATCTTTCCAGGCTATGTAATTCCTCTCCTCTTTATCCAAAACCACAACTAAAGAAAACATAATGCTATAAAGAAGAAAAAAAAACAGAAACAAAACAAACAAACAAAAAACCCCAACACCACATACACACAAAAAAGCAAAAAACCAAA
>VZSC01011028.1:148261-165066 GCA_013398225.1 Steatornis caripensis | reverse complement strand
ATATTTTGGGTCATCGTTCTAAAGTATCGTTCATAAAAACTTAGGAATTCTTAAATTTGTTGCATAGTATTATTCCCGCCTGGCATCTGAACTTGTGGTTTATTATTGTTTGTCAGAGTGCTAAGTAATTTTGGTTAGACTAACTCAATTTGAGTGCCTGTCCTGCCTATTTTGAGGGTGCCTTTGCGATACATACCACTACCCACTTTTCTTCCAGAATGATCTTTCCAGGCTATGTAATTCCTCTCCTCTTTATCCAAAACCACAACTAAAGAAAACATAATGCTATAAAGAAGAAAAAAAAACAGAAACAAAACAAACAAACAAAAAACCCCAACACCACATACACACAAAAAAGCAAAAAACCAAAAGCAAAACAGAACCAAAAAACCAGCTTGAAGAGAAATTTTTTTCAGCTAAAATATCCAGTCAATTCATCCTTCTTTATTTAGATTGCCATCACCTAAATCTTCTGGCAATTTGAAAGTATGTTAGCCATTGCACTTTTTCTGTGCAAACCTTTAGATGACCTACTCACAATCCATAAAATTATAATGACTCTTAAGAATGTGGACTACTTTCTCCTCCTCTTCTCATTATATGTCTACATCTTAGTACCAAAATCATATTTTCAACGCTTCAGTAAATGACCTGGTTGCTGGGCTCCCACAGCTCCTACTGAAGTCAAGGTTAGTTACGTTTTACATTGTTCTATTTCTTTCTCCAGTACATTTACATGGCAAAACTACAACTTTATGATCATTAATAACAGTTACAACTATGCAAGCTAACATAATTACGATAAAATCATATGCTTCAGGGCATAAATTGATAATCTGTGGGAGTCAGGAAAGAAATCTTCTTCTCTCATTATGACATTAAACTATGGACAGGTGCTTTATGGTGGCTTTTGTTGTTATTTGAAGTATCAAATACAGGCAGCTGCTTATAGAAGCAGAATGCCAGACTAGGTTTAATAATGGCAATAATCCAAAATTACCTTTCTTATATTCTTAGATAATGTCACCAATTATGTCTCTTATTGTGACAAATAATATTAATAATATAATGAGCACATAGATAATTTTTATTTAGTAGTTCCTTTGCTAAATATGTACCTTTTGGTGTTTCTATCAGTCATTTTGCAATATATTTTTATTTTGTAAGTAAAATCCCTGTGATTAATTCTGGAAGCAAATCTTAAAATTAAAAGTGAAAAGTTGCTGGGAAGTAATTAAAGTATTAACTAAGTGCACATATTCAAACCTACTCCAAAAAATGCATTCCAAAGCCTATGTTTTCCTATATTCCATTTCCCTTAGTATAGAGAAAGAAAAGGATCAAAAAAAAGAAGAAAATAATCCAATAAAAACAATGTAAAATTTGTTACAGAAACCGTGACAAAATGAGAGACCAATACAAAAACACCCTAGATGAAGTTCTTCAATTCATGGGATCATCTGTTGTCAGTGAGAATTCGCTATTTATTAATTCTTATTTCTCAAAAAAATATCCTAAACTGTGGATAATAGGGGTGGGGGGGAAATCACTTTTATTAATTTTTAATCAATTGATAAATTGATTGATTTGTAGTCTTTCTAAATTCATTATCCTACAATATTACTCCACAGTTTTGCCAGATGGTCAGTGAAATCAAGAAATCTATCAATAGGTAGATTTTCATCTTAGAACTAACATGATTGACTTGAATACCCAGCCAGAATTTTTCAAATCACTAACTACATTCTCCTGGTACTCTTAATAGTTAACCCTCCCTACTTCTTTCTCTTGGGATAACTACCTAATTGTCTCCAACAATTAAAGAGGAATTGAAGGGAGATTAAAACTGCTAGGCTACCATTGGCCGCTGGGAATATTCACTTAGATTCTTAACTTTGTTGTTAAAGCCAGGTGAGGTGAATTCTGATTCTGTGTATGAAACAAAGAAAACTTCATTATTGGAAAATGAAACATCATTATTGCATGTGGATCCATGATAAATAAAACAATTGTAGTGTCTTGGAGAGGGAGAAGACCAGGAAACTGTTGCCTTGATTCCCCAGGAGCTGGCATGAATATCTAGTATATAAACAGTCCAATACCAGACCATTTACCTCTCTCCCATCCAGAAATTTTTTTTCATATCACTGTTTGTTGTTTGGTTCCCAAATGAGGAATGTATTCAGCCAACCTGTCTCAGGTCTCTTGGGAAATATTACCTAGTCCCGTCATCGTTCTCCGTCTTCAATGTGTTATAATTCCAATTTCATGTAATGCTTCAAAGAAAAGATATAATGAGAGTTTTCTTAATTTCACTGACCTATCAAAGTACTCAGATCCCAAATTTCTGTGATATATTAGCTGTATCATTGTTTTCAATGTTATCTCTAACAACCCTTTCCACTCCTTTTTTTTTAACATCAGGCTACCTACATTGAAAAATCTGAGTCTGCACAAAGTAATAGTATTTTGGAAAATTAGAGGAATTCGTTGTCAAAAATCTGCACAAATGAAGCTCACTTGATAGTTTTATTTTATGTTTCTCTCACATGAACAGAGCACAGGGGTTTATTTCACTCTGAAGCTCTGTCCATCTGCATTCTTTGCTAAATTAATCAGGCAAAAAAACCTATCATCTGAGCCATTACTCCAGTGGTCTCACAGATGGGAATAATCTTTCTTGTTCTTTAAAACTTGAGAATGTAGATATAATGAATTCATAAACTTTGTACACTCAAATATCCATACGAGACATTGTCAAATCAAGATATCGCTGTAATACCATGAGACCTCTGTAATTAGTCATACCCAATCCATAGAACCTGAGTCTGAAACCTATTTAGAAAACCCTGTTTGCAATATGAAGATAAAAGCCACTTTTTATCACACAAGCTTGAGAAAATCATACTGCACTCACTAGTATTTAACAAAGGAAAAAGGATTAATTTCTCAAAAAAAAAAAAAATTCTGTCCAGGGTGAAGACATTTAGTTTTGACAAGGTCTCATATGGATATTTTTTGGCTGTATTCTGCATGATGGATGTGTGTATTTTTTCACTGGATCTAAATCTGTTAACTTGGTCTTAATTTACTCTGCTTGAAGTTGGAGCAGGATCCTGATTCAGTTTTCACAACTAAACTGCAAACGTAAATCTGAACAAACTCTAAATTTGGGACCAGTCTTCGTGGTTTAGGCATATCATTACCTTAAAAATCAGCAGAAATCATCCTCAGAACAGAGAACATAGAAACACAGTATCTGTGAGAGTTGCTCATTCCTAAGAGAAATATTTTATGTTAAAAAATCCCTTCAGAATAAAATCTGGAAGACTGAATGGAAGAAAACATAAGGAATCTCTTTTGTATGTTGTTTAATTACCCCTGCTTCAAGCCAGAAGAACTCGCTATTCCATTTAGAAGGTGATCTGCACGTGAACTATGTTAATCCAAGAATGCTACTGGTGCAGCTCTGTAAGGCATGACTAAAGAAATGTTTTCTGAATTCAGAAAATCTGAGACGGAAAACATACACAGTTGGGACCTCTATAGGTTTATTGATGAGTTTATTTGGTTAGGAGGTATTGCTACTCACCTTATATTTTCATTTACTATTAATTTTTTAAGTCAGGCTAGCATGCACCAATACAAGTCCACCTTGACAAGACTGCACAACTGCTTCATCTATCAAATTCATAAAGATGCTTATAGATTTGTCATTACATTCTTTCTTTTTTTTTTTTTTTGGAACATTTACTGCTACATAGGTGTCCCATTTGTTTTCGGTTCCAGTGAACACTAATAGCACCTTACATCTGGAAATCTGGCAGATTAGAGGTCAAGTAGTTCCCCAGAAAGGTTCCCCCATTGCAAAGAAAAATGGGAAAAGGAATAATGCTGCAAATAGCTGAGCTATATCTCAGCTGGAAAACACAGTCTTCTTCTGGGATTACAAAACATTTCTTTGCCAAAGACAATAAGAGCTGGAATACAGTAATTATTATAGCAATGAGATACACGTTACACATTGGGTTTTGATATGAATACTTTAAGAACTGAAAACTGACTGAAAGGTAATCAAATCTTTGCAATAACAAAACATATTAGCAGGAAGTTTCTAATGTACAGACATAAAGTGTTTTGAAATTCAGTAGGAGAACAAAAAAATAGAGGGGAAAGAAACTTTAAAGACATTTTGGCAAAACCAAAATACTATCACAGCCGACTTGGAAAAGTGCAAACGAGTATGTATGAATAAAAACTGTTCAAAAGCAAAAATTATCCCATCCAGCTGAAGTAAAAAAAGGTCAGTGTCATTTCCAACATAACATGACTGCAATAGAATATACAGCAAATATTCTATAGAAAAATATTTTAGATTCAATGTACTTCATTTGTGTATTGCAGTCGATTGCTAGTTGAAATGACCCATGCCTAGGAGCTGGTCCAGTGAGTTTCCACACATTAGTACACTATCAACAGTACAATCAAGTAATGAAATGCAGTCTTCTGGACTTAGCATACTAGCTTGGGGATCTATCTGTCAGTGTAATATTAATCATCAGGGGGGGTTTTGTTTGTTAATAGACTGTTGTATCCTCTAAAAAAAAAAAATTACTATTTTACCACTGCTCTCCTTTCTATTTCTTAGGAGTCGTGTGGTCATATAATAGGCATCAGGCATAAATTTAATAGAAAATAGGCTAGACTGTTAGTTCTAGTTTTACTGTTCTCCATCTCTGTGTATTGCAGAGTGAAATAGAGGAATAAAGAGTTATTCTTGTTCTGTGTAGTATCCTTTAGCATAAAGATTCTTCAGTATTACCTCATTACAAACGATTATTGTTACTCTTAAACAGAAAATTGAGTTGATGTCAGATGTCTTTTTAAATTTATGTTTTATGAAAACAAAATATAATGAACATAGGGATTTTTAGGTCTTGTAACACCTATCATTCAAAAGTAATAAAGGTAGTTATATTTAAATGAAATACTTGATAATTCCAGTATTTTTGTGATGTCTTAAAGCAAACTACCAAATGTTCAAATAAGTACAATTTCTACTTGATTTCCTATGAGTATGATAAACACTGACACAGTTTTCTGTCTTTATTCAAATACTTGTATATCCTTTGCACTAAAGGCTGATCCTATATCAATTACAAAAACTACAGAGCTTTTACTAAGGAAATGTGTCTTATGGAAAATTGTCCAATGTCAACAACATACTTTTGAAATAAAAAATACAATAACTTTCATACAGAAAGATGGATTTTTTTTCCTATAAATATCTGTAGAGTGTGAAGACAATAGGAACCTAACATCCTACTCTCTTCAGTTATCAGAGGGACATTTTAAAATAAAATATTCTACCCTCTAATAGAACTGAACCATCACATTTCTGAAAGTGGGTATCTTTAATAGATATATTGAAATAATCTGAAGTCTATAAAAGGACTCTCATTTTGTTTAGTAACTTTGGCTCAAGCTCAAAACCATTTATTTCTACTTTTTTCTTTTCTCCCATTTTACAAATCCAGTTCAACTTCAGAACATCATTGATTGCATCTAACATTAGCCTTTAAAAATGTTAGATATTTAGGATGCTACTACAGTCAATTAAGACATCTGTCTGGGATACATATCACGGAATAATTAGAGGTGCTTGTCTCTCGCCCCTAAATACTGGTAAAGCCTAGATAGGTATATGTTACTAGATTTATGACAAGTAAAAATGTATTAAGTGAATCCAAATCTGTCCATGCTAAGGACTTCTCCATAAATGTTCAGAAATTACATATCCAGATCCCCTAAATATGCATCCTAAATTATGGATCTCCTTTGTAAATTGTACACTGATGATAGCACTGAACTATTGAATGGGCAATCTGTTGTACATGCTAAAAAAAAGTACTTTATTATAATTTCTAAGGATGGTCTTTTAATTAACATGGTAGACAGAGACTCAAACTATACTTACATTCACAGACAACTCCACTGAACAGGAAGAGACTTTTGTTGGTCTTCTGGTTTTTAAGCAGAATATTTTAAAATAATTTCTCTTCCTTCTTTCAAGTTCTGTTAACATAGAGGTCCTTACAAATTCGAATCTTTTGACTTGTATTTTTATTAGTGCCTATTAAATTAGAACTAATCACACTTGCTAATATATTATCATGAATAGTTGTATTGTTACAGTCTGTTTCTTCAGATATAATTTATAAATCATGTTAAAGTGTCTATATTCTTTGAAACTAAGATAAAAATCTTCCTTAATACAGTATTTTCTGTTATTAATGTATATAGTTAATGTACCTCAATTCCATAACAATACATGTCTTTTTTTTTTTTCTCAGAGCCATAAAGATTAATACCTTTTTTCCTAGAATGGTAGTAGCAAGTTGCAAATGATGTATGAAATGAAAAAATCCCAGTCCAATGTGCAGACAGAATACGGACAATGGTAGGCATAGCTAGACACGACATCCACAAGGGAAAAAAAAAAAAAAGAGACTTAGAAAAACCGACTAGAATAAGCCAGGACACTTAAAGGTACATCCAAAGACCATTGTAGTCACAGAAAGGCTCTTACTAACCTCTGCAGACTTTGAATGGAGTGATTCTAGCTGGCTTCTTTGAAGAAGTGTCTTTTTTTATCTCTTTTGTCAGACTTCTTTAAATCTTTAAAGCTCCTTGCAGTCATACATCTCTAATACCAATGCTTCCTCAGACCATATGTTTCAAATCCCCCTGCATATACTTGAAGTATATAAACAAGAAATTTTCATAGGAAAATGACAGAATCATAGAAAAGTCCAGGGAAGGGAATTCTTGGATCACATGTTCACATTTCTGTAGAAAGGAGGCATTTAATTAGGTTATCCGTGGCTCTGTTATAACAGTCTTGAATATATCCAGTGCAGGAGATTCTACCACTCCTCTGGGCAACTTATTGCATGATTTCATTGTTCTCACAGGAAAGATTATGTTTCTTATATCCAGATGGAATTTTCTCTGAAGAAACTTGTGTGCGTTGTCCTGCCACCATGCCTTCTTGCAAAGGAAGGACCTCCATCTTTGCAGTAATAACTTTTTAGATGCTGGAAGACTGTGATTAGATACACACATGTCCCCCAGCCTCCTCCTCTCCATGCTGGATAAACTCAAATTCTTCAATATTTTCACGCCTCAAGTTCTCCAGTCCTCTAATCATCAGAGTGGTGGAACCTTTCCAATTTTTCAGTTTTTCTGATCACTTGAACTGGGGGAACCAGAGCTGGACACATTATTCCAAGTGTGGCCTAAGAAGTTCCAAGTAGAGTGAACTAATAACATACCTTTATTTGCTGGATTTCCTCTTATAGATGCAGCATAGGACATGATTTGCCTTCCTTGCTGCCCTATCACACTGCTAACTCATGTTCATCTTCCTGTCCACCAGTACCCCCAGGAGCATTTCAGCAGAAATGTACCTCAGTCTGTATTGCCTCTGGGGATTATTCCACCCCCTGTGAAGTACTCTCCACTTATATTTGTTAAACCTCGTAAAATTCTTGCTAGACTGATCTTCCAGCCCATTGAGGTGTCTCTGTATAGTGGCTCTTCTTTCCAGTCTACCTACCTCTCCTCCCAATCTGATGTCTGCAGGCTTGATGAGGAGGCATTCAGTCCTGTTATTCTGTCATGGTTAGAGCCCAGTCAGCAACAAAGAAGGACTCGGCTACTCACTTACTCCTCCCCTCACANGTGGTGAATTTTCAAGATGTTGCAAAATCACTGCCTTTACTAAGCAGAGGTGTCATAGCCATTGTCGTTGTTTGAGCCCAGTTGGCAACAAAGAACCACGTGGCTGCACACTCACTCCTCCACTCACACTGGGATGAGGAGAAAATGTAGCAAAACATGGTGGGTCGAGACAAGGACGGGGATGGTTCACTCACCAATCATGGTCACGGGCAAAACCAGGCTGAACCTGGGGAAAAAAATAAATTTAATCAGTTATCAATCAAAGCAGAGTAGGATAAGGAGACATGAAAAGCCAGATCTTAAAACAAACAAATATCCTTCCCCCAGCCCCTCCCACCTGCCAGGACTCGAGTCCCCTTGCTCCCAATGTCTCTCCCTCCTTCTCCTCAGGGGGACAGGGAATGTGAGGTGCAGTCAGTTCACCAAAGATTAAAGATTGCCTCTTCCATTCCTTCCTCCTGAGGCAGGGAGGGGTCCTCACATGCGTCCCCTGCTCCATCGCAGGGTCTCTCCCATGGTCGACAGTTCTTCATGAACTTCTCCGATGTAAGTTCTTCCCCTGCAGTGCAGCCCTGAGGGGCTGCACCGACCTACCACAGGTTGCCTACAGAATCACGGTCTGCTTCGGCAGCAGGCACCTTTCCTGGCATGGGGTCCTCCATGGGCTGCAGATCCCTCTCTGCTCCACTGTGGTCGCTCATGGGCTGCAGGTCCATCTCTGCCTTACTGTAGTCCTTCACAGGCTGCTCCACCGTGATCCTCCATGGGTTTCAGGGGCACAGCCTGCCCTCTCCCTGCAGGATGCAGGGGAATCTCCACTCCAATCGCCTCCCCCCACTCCTTCCTCACTGACTCCCTGTAACTGCACAGGTGTTTCTCTCACCTCCCTCTCCTTCCTCTGCTGCATGTGTTCCTTTCTCCCCTTCTTAAATACGTAATCGCAGAGAGGCATCTATTATTTCTCAGTGGCCTGGCCTTAGCCCAAGAAGCGACCAACTTGGAGCCAGGGAAGCTTCAAGCAGCTTTTTACAGGGGCCACCCACCCATGTAGCCCCTTCCCCTGCTACCAAAGCCCTGCAGCACAGACCCAACACACATCCAGATCATTTACTAAGATTTTGAATAGTATTAGACCCAATATTGACCACTTTATGAGGGAAAAGCTTTTCTAAAAATATTTTCTTTGCAGGATGAGGCAAAAATAAAGCAGAAATCATTTTATTCTGACAGAATAATAGCCCAACACAAAATCCAGGAGCGTAAGTGGGTACATCTACATTGCACACTTAGTGTGTTGGAGGGTATGTTTGCTGAGAATTTGTTTGTACTCATGCTTGGAATCCTGTGGCATGAACCTGATGGCATCACTGGTGTACTCGAACAGTTTCCCTTCTGGTGGAACCAGCGTTGAAGCCATATAGCAGGGAGTCACTTAAAGCACTCTGCTTGCCACGTGGATGCAAGGTTCTCCAGCAGCTCTTTCTAGGTATGCATGGTTTGTGTTAGGATCAGGATCTCAGGCAACATTCTTCGCTAGCAATTTCATGATGAGACAGGACATACGGTCCTGGAACCATAACAGATCATGTCAAATCAAAAGTTTGTCCTTCCTTCCTTGCGTTGTACCTGTAATGTAGATAATAATGTAGATAATAATAATGTAGATACATCCAATAAAGACCATCATCGGATTCAGTGTAATTTGATTGGGTTCCAAAGACAGAGTAATCCTGAGTAATAATCAGGAAATCTTGATTCTTCCCAGAACGTCTTAGATTATCCCTCATAAAATACTTATTTGCACAGGCAGGTGGATTGTAAACCTCTTGATATAGAACTGTTACATCCCCCTAAATATGGTAGTGCTGGCCACAGTATCTAAGCTTTCTCTTCAGGGCCTCAGAAGTAAAAATTGTCCAGATTGATTTTGGCCTACCTAGAGCTTTGAGTTAGCTTGTTTCACTGTAACAACTGTCTAACAATCAGGTGAATACTACCTTACTCAATCTGGCTCGGGCTGAATTTTCTGCAATTATTACACTTTTGTTATAATAGTTTTGATAAATTTCTGTAACTAACAGATCTCAATAATGAGTAGGTTTTTTATGACCCTAGAATAAAAATGCAACGTGGAAAAGTACAAGTGTAGGATGGTAGCAGAGGCCTTGAAAGTGTGGGCATAGGATTATACCTGAGGCTCCAAGTTTATAACATCTAAAAAATTAATAAATCCTGATCAATAATGGAATACAGTCTCGAGAGCTACGTAAAACTGGTTTTACATATAACAAAGTGAACAAAGGAGAAGTGTCGAATATATGTAAAGTATGCCATATATATTGATTTCAGATATGAAGAGGAGTTTATATGAATGAAGAAATATATTTAAAATGTAACAAAATAACCCCACAGAGACCTCAGAGAGAGTACGAAGTAAACCCCATTAGAAATATCATACTTTCAGAAAAAAATCAGTCAACTGTAGACTCACCTCAAAGTCCCTAAGAATTTTTTCTTGAGGAAGGCTAGCCCTGTTAACCTTAGTATCCCAGAGGCAGTGCAAAGGTAAGCACAAAACCAGAGAAAAGGGATTGATCCTAGGAAGTGTGTGTATAACAATTTTAACCATATTATCAGTGAAAGTTTTCCCCTTTTTCTGTTATAATTAGATAACTTAGACTGTTAATGTTATTGTCAGACTATTAATGTTAGTATCATTGTAGCTCAGTAACACTCTTTCGTTAATCTGTTAAGACTGTAATTAGACTAACAAATTCTAACTTTGCATGTAAGGTATATTTCTCAGTCCACATTAATTGCATTAAGTGCAACAGTTAAAAAGTTGAGTAGAACTAGTCTTAAGCCACTTTTTTTTCCTATTTTATCAATTTCATTTTATTCAAAACTGGCTCTGACAACTATGGGTTATTTTTTCACCTTTTTCAGTTAAAACATTAAAGAACATTCTTGACAAGACCTTGACTTGGTTTGGTGAGGCAGTCAAAATAGAATTTTTGGGGCTAGATCCATAGGGAAGTATTTATTAAACAAATAGTTTCTTTAGGGTTTACCTGAATACATAGTCACCCAAGCATTCACATAATTCCTACTTAGTTGCTGTATAACCCTGTAGAAGCCAAAAACCCTATGGGCATAAAAATAAACATACTGAAATTCTCTAGGTATCTGTAATTCTATTCCTTGGTCATCACAGACACACATATTGAAGAATCTTAGATTATAAATGGATGAATGGATGCCAGTGGATGGATACAGAATCGTCAAGAAGAACAGTCCAGGAAGATGAGGAGAGGGAGTTGCCCTTGATATAAGGGAATAGCAGCAGTGCATTGAACTGCCTTGGGATGGATGATGAGCAATCTGAGAACTTATGGGTCAGGACCGGAGGGCAGCCCAGCTTGGGTGACATTGTGGTGGGTGTCGGTTAGAGACCACCTGATCAGTAAGAAGAAGATGAGGTCTTCTTCAGACAGTGGAAGAAGCCTCACATTCTCAGGTCCTGGTCCTTGAGCAGGGGACTTGAACCACCCTGAAACCTGCTGGAGCAATAAGGCACAAGTAATCCAGGATGTTTCTGGAGTCCATTGATGGGAATTTCCTAACATAGGTGATCAAGGATCACGTGAGGGGAGATTCTCGGCTGGACCTCATACTTATGAATTAGGAACAACTGACTGTGGATGTGAAGGTCAGGGGCAGCCTTGGGAACGGGGAGTTCAGGGTCGCAACAGGTGGAAGCTAGGCAAAAAGGAGGCTGACAGCACTGGGCTTCAGAAGAGCAAACTTTAGCCTGTTCAGGAGTGAACCCTACGGGACATGGTTCTGGAAAGAAGAAGCATCAAGGAGAGATGATTGACTTTCACAGATTGCCTTCTCCAGGCTCAGGAATAGTCCATCCTGATGAGCAGAAAGCAAGAAAAGGTGGTAGGAGACCTCCATAGATTAATAATGAGTTCCTGGTGAAATTCAAACATAAAAAGGAGGCTTACAAGGAATGTCAGCAGGGGCAGGTGACACACAAGAAATACATTGATACTACCTGAGCATGCAGGAATGGAGTTAGGAAAGACAAAGACCATCTGGGGTTGAATCTGGAAAAGAAATTTCAGGGATCATTTTCAAACATATGAAGGACAAGAAGGTAAGATTGGAAGTAGTTAGCAAGGATTTATGATTGTGAAATCATGCTGGACCAACCAGGTAGTCATCAACAGTGAGCAATGGATGTTGTCTATGACTTCAGTACGGCTTTCAACACTCATCCCATAAAGCACTCACAGACAAGTTGATGACAGGCTAGATAAGTGGTCAGAAGGTGAAATGAAAATCAGATGAGCTTCTAGGCTGAAAGGATCATGCACATTAGCGCAAAGACCTACTGGAGGCCAGTCGCTAGTGGTGTACCCCAGGGCCAATAGAGTTTAATGTCTTCATTAATGACCGGGATAATGTAACAGGGTGCACCCTCAGAAAGTTTGCAGATGATGCAAAACTGGCACAACTGATTGGTACATGAAATGCTTGTGCTGCCTTTCTGCTGAAGTTTGGCAGGCTGCAAAATAGGCCAACAGGAACCTTATAAAATTCAACAGAAAGGGAAATGTCCAGTCCTACATCTAAGGAGGAATAAACCCATGCACAAGTGCACACAGGGAGAAAACTGTCTGGAAATCAGCTTCACAGAAAAGATCTTGGGGATTCTTGTGAACAATGAGCTGACCATGAGCCAGCCATGACCAAAAAAAAGGTCAACAGCCTTCCGGGCTGCACTGGGCAGACCATTGCCAATAGGTCAAGGGAGGTGATCCTTCACTTCTGCTCATCTCTGCTGTCACAGATGCTCACAAAATCAATTTAGGCAGGTGATAAACTCAAAAGTAAACTTTATTTAAACCAAAATTGTTCAGCAGAAAAATAACTAGAAATGAGGCTTGTCAAAATCATTCAGCACTTTGACAACATTAATAAACCACACGTTTAGGATAATGTAGGATGGATTAATTACTGCACAGACAACTTTAGAAATAAGGATTCAAAATATGCACAATCACTCACATACAAGATGAGGGCTCTCAACATCAAAGAGTTTCATTGGGCAGTGTCCCAGCCCAAGGGGAGTCCTTGAGGGTAGACCTGCTGCTCCGAGGAGGATCAACTCAAAACGACTCTCTGGCAGGGTTCCATTTATACCCTAGTTGAATCTAATATGTGGTCAAATATGGTCATGTAACCCTCCCATTGGCTGAGGACCCCAACTTCCTCACCTTTCGACTGATATGCATATGTGCTGACCACCACTGTGTGGTGTGACAAGAGCTGTGGCAGGAAGTCTTTATGGGCTTTTATCAAGTCTTTGCCAGGTCTTTGTCAGGGCAGATGCACCTGCCACACTTGGTGAAACACATCTGCAGTGCTATGTCCAGTTCTGGTCTCCCCAGTACAAGAGAGACATGGACATACTGGAGTAAGTCCAAAGAAGGACCACAAAGATTATTAAGGGACTGGGGTATCTCTCATAAAAGGAAAGGCTGAGAGAATGAAGTTTCTTTAGCCTGGAGGGAGAAGGCTCAGGGGAGGGTTTTATCAATGTGTATAAGCATCTGATGGGGGGCAGTGTATTGGGGATGGAAAAATACTTGATCTGTGATGGTCGGGGGTGGTCACGTAGCAACTGTGTGAGAAACTTCGGGGGAAGATTTTGTGCAGCCAAGGCGAAACAGAGATAAGGAGAGAAAGCTGGCCACAAGTTACAGTTTTGCACCCGGGGTCGGAGTTAACAACCACAGATGCCCTTGAACACGGGGAAGGGAGCCAAGGGATGTGCGAGGAGGAGTAGGAGGGAGGAAGACCCGATCACCAGAGGATGCCAACGTATGTGCAAAGAGTGGTAGGTTTATGTAAAGAACGACTGCTTTATGGTCAGCCTCCCGACACATACTGGCCCTACGCGGCAGGATGCAATGTAGTATAAAAGCAGCTGGAACAAAGGAGAGCGCGTGGCAGCAATCACAACCAATGTTGCCATCACGGGGACGCCCACCAAAAGCTTGGTGCCTTGCTGTCGCTCCCAACCCGGATGCCTCACTCTGTGTGTTGGTACCTCCTGGTCCTGGGGACAGTAGCATGTGTGTGAGTACATTGCTATGAGCTGCTTATGCATGTGTGTGAGTATATTGCTATGAGCTTCTTATGCTAACAATAAAGCTTTATTTTACTGTTAGCCTGTATTGAGTCCGATGTGTTCCTCTACACTGTATCCCGCACGAACCTAACTAGAACAGGCAGTAAAGAAGATGGTGCCAGACTCTTATTGTTTGCGCCCAGTGACAGGACAAGAAGCAATGGGTATAAATGAAAACACAGAAAGTTATGTTTAACTGTAAGCAAAAAAGGATTTACTGTGAGGGTGATTGAATTCTGGAACAGGCTTGCCCAAAGAGGTTGTGAACTGTGAAGATTAGTATCTCCATCATTGGAGATATTCAAAACCCAACTGGACATGTACCTGAGCACCCTGGACTTGGTGGCCCCACTTTGAGAGGATAGGTCAGATTAGAAGACTTCCAGAGGCTTCCAACCTCAACTATTTTGTGATTCTACAAATATTTGTCTCATTCTTCCTATACAGAGATTAAAAACTGAAGTGTTCCTCTACTGCTCTGACAGTTTGTAACTTGTGTTTTCATTACATAAAATCTTAACATATGTAATGTCCTTAATATTTTTCTCATTAGCTCAAAAATTAAAATCTTTACCAGGGTTGTCAGAAGCTTACGTTTAATTCTGTCTTCTTGCAGACTTTTAAAACATATTCTTTTATATTCATAGCAGTATCATGGCACTGGGTTACAGAGTACCCTGACGTAGTGCTTCCTTCAAATATTTTGCAGAAGATCTTTAACTTCCACATAGATTTAAAACCCAGTCTAGTGAGAAGGAATAGATAAACTACTTCTATATCTAATAAATATGGCATTGTCACAGACAGAGAATAATCATGGTTAAATGTTATCACTATACATTTATTAATTAATTGATCTTTAAGTTTTTCTTGAAGAAACAGCTAAAAGACTTCCACCTTCTGTGGAGATATCTCAGCACACCCCTTAACTTAGCAAAGATCACATACTCTCCATTTTTTAGGTGTGCTTTGTCACAGAGGACTCTAGGGGTCCCCAAAGCACTTTAAGGCTCTGGATATCACCAGATTATAAGGAACTCAAGAACTACCAATCTCAATTTTGACAGCATCCCACTCCCATATTTATTTATCTTTAACATTTTCCAACCAAAATACTGGAGAACTATACATCTGTGGTTAAGAGTTGGTTAGGACAAAATGGATTTGGGGATGATCAACTATGAAAAGATTAAAGAGAGAGGAGTCGAAGGAGTGTCAGAGGGACATGCTAAGATTACCCTCTGTTTTACTTAGAAAAGCTGAATTTCAATACTATGCAGCATAAGTTGGAAAATTCATAACACTATTTCATGGCATTCAGTACAACTGACAAAAAAAAAGTGGTGTGATAACTAACATGTCAAAATTTTATACAGCCTGGATCACAACTAATATCAAAGACGCAAAGTTTACTCCTAGTCCTATTGTTTGAAATGAAAAGACGAGTCTCATCCTTGAGGTTGTCATGCAGTAGACAGAAGGTTCATGTGTTTATATTGATTTCTTTTTTTCTTTTTAGAAATTTTGATTTCACTGTACTTTTTAATGTCATATGTGTATATGATGATATATTTCTCCTCTAAGTGTTTTACTGACATAATTATTCCATGGTCAACTAAGTGGAATTCAGTTTCAAATGAAAACATTTATGTTTGCCATCTAAATGTAGTTTACACTATATATCTGTCCTGGTTTGAACTAGGACAGTACCAATTTTCTTTTAGTAACTTTCCTCTTCAGTTAAGTGGCTTCTGAGAAGCCGCACTCTCTGAAATTAACTGCATGTTTTTCCAGACAGTAGCTGCTTCTAGCAGTGATAAGGCTCAATGTTTATAGTTAGTGCTGGAACATGAGTAAGAATGATAAGCAGTAAGGCTCCACAGTTATTCCTGTGGAGACCAAGGTCAATGCTTACTTCTGCTAACCTTCTTATGCACCGGAAATGAAAGTGTGGAAAAGTGGTCACACCTGCAACCCTGTGGTGGGGAGGAGCAGGTTGGACAGGTGACCCAAAACTGACCAAATGGAGTATTCCATCCCATACATGTCATACTCAGTATAAAGCTGAGGGATCACAAGGGTCTCGCTCTTTCTTCTTCTATGGCCAGCGTCCGAGGAGGACTCCGTCCAATTCTTCTGCCTTTGATCCTGATCCATGCATTCCTGAATCCAGCTCGTGCCTGCTGCTGACTAAGTACAGTCTGGGACTTTCCCAGGGCGTGCTCTGCAGCGTCCGGGTGACGTATTTGTCATCAGGGAGGGGCGAACTTGATATTGGTTTTGTATATATTTCATTATTATTTTTCCTATTATTATAATACATTATTATTGTAGTTACATTAAAGTTGTTTTAACTGTTCCAACCCATAAGTTTCTTTCCCTTTTCTCTTTCCCTGCCCTTTTTGGGGAGGGAGGGGGTTAACAAAGACAATCTGTCACCCGTTTAATAGCCAGCCCAGCTTTAAACCATGACAATGTCCAAACTCCCGTGACAGTCAATAGAGAGCTACTAACAGAAACTACAGAAATACTCATCTTAGATTAGACACCCATATTTGCTCAATCAAAATTTTTTTTAAGATCTATTAACTGTCCTGATTAGATTTTCATTGACATTCAGCGTGACCTGGACAGGCTGGAGAGTTGGGCGGAGAGGAACCTGATGAAGTTCAACAAGGGCAAGTGTAGGGTCTTGCACCTGGGGAGGAACAACCCCATGTGCCAGTACAGGCTGGGGGTTGACTTGCTGGAGAGCAGCTCTGCGGAGAAGGACCTGGGAGTGCTGGTGGACAACAGGCTCACCATGAGCCAGCAGTGTGCCCTTGCGGCCAGGAAGGCCAATGGCATCCTGGGGTGCATT
>VZSC01011028.1:123764-143938 GCA_013398225.1 Steatornis caripensis | reverse complement strand
TGGACCCCACCCCCCGAGTCATTCAGTTTAAAGCCCGCCTCACCAGGTTGGCCAGCCTGTCGCCAAAGATCCCCTTGCCCTTTCTAGACAGATGGAACCCATCCGTCCCTAACAGATTAAAGTCACTGAAGTATGTTATTTAATAGAGAGAAATGCAAGATACTGCATGTAGGAAGGAAAACTCTGAACAAACACAAGATGGTGAAAAATTAGCTAAGTAGTATCCAATGGTTAGAGCTGATCAAATCTGTAAACAAGTCAACAAATAAAACAATGTTGATGAAAAGCCATGCTGGGCTGCATAAACAACAGTACAGCATGTAGGAACATAAAGTAATCTTTCTGCTTTGCATCCCTGCATGTTCTGACAATAGTCCTATATTCCTCCCAAGTAGCTAGTCCTTTTTTCCACATCCTGTAAACTTCCTTCTTCCCTTTGAGGTTTTTTGCAACCTCCCTGTTCAAACTTTAAAATATTCAGGGAGATTTTTAGAAGAGTACTCTGGGAATCTGCTTAGGGGGTCATGAGTGCTGGTCAGTCTTTGAAAACCACATTTTAGACACACAGGAGCAGAAAATCCAATTGCATTTTAAGTGAAGAAAGCGGGGCAGAAGACCAGCTTAGAGGAACAGGTACTCGTACTGGATCTGAAGAGGAAAATGAAATTATACTAACTCTGGAAGTAATGTCAGGCTTTGCAGGAAGAGTACAGAGTTGTGTTTCACATATGCAGGGAGAAAACATGAAAGGCCAAAGCTCAATTAGAGTTGCATCTGGCCAATGTTGTGTCGGACAAAAAGAAAGGCTTTTCAAAGTATGCTAGTATCAAGAAGAGGTCTAAAGTAAACATTGGACCGAAATTTGTTGAAGATGGTCATCTGGCTAATAAGGATGAAGAAAAAGCAAAGGCATTCAATGTGGTTTTTGCCTCAGCCTTTAGTAATACTGATAGACAGTGGGCTGCCCAGTCCTCTGAGTTGGAGGACCACAACTGCAGGAACAGTGAGTTTCCATGGGTGGCCACTGAAATTGTAAGGGACCAGCTGTATGAGCAGAATGTTCACAAGTCCATGGGGCCTGATGGGATTCATCCCTGAGTTCCGAAGGATCGAGCAGATGTTGTGGCAGGATCCCTCTCAATTACCTACCAGGGGTCTTGGGAGTCTGGGGAGATCCATGCCGACTGGAAGCTAGCCAGTGTTATTCCAATTCACAAAAAGGGTGTGAGGGAAGACCCAGGGACTAACTACAGACCTGTTAGTCTACCCTCAGTTCCTGGAAAAATTATGGAGAAGATTGTACTGCGTACTATTGAAAGGTATTTAAAGAACAATGCAGTAATTGGGCAGAGTCACCTTGGGTTCACAAAGGGAAAGTCCTGTTTTAACTAATTTGATATCCTTCTATGATAAGGTCACCCACCTAGTGGATGAAGGGAAGGTGGTGGATGTCATTTTTCTAGGTTTTAATAAGGCTTTTAACACTGTCCCACACAGCATCCTTCTGGACAAGTTGTTCAGCTATGGGAGGAGCAGGTTTACGGTGCACTGAGTGAAGAACTGGCTGAGGGCAGGGCTCAAAGGATTGTAGTGAACAGGAGTACATCTGGCTAGTGACCAGCGATGCTCCTCAGGCTTCAATTGTAGGGCCAGTCCTGTTCAGTGTATTTATCAGTGATTTGGATGCAGGAGTTGAACACCCCATTACCAGCTTTGCTGATGGTACCAAACTGGGAGGTGCTATTGACTCTCTTGAGGGACAAGATACCTTGCAGAAGGATCTAGGTAGATTGGAGCATTGGGCTATGAACAATGAGATGAAATTCACTAAGTTAAAATGCCAGATTCTGCACCTAGGATGGAGTAATGCTAGTCAGAAGGATAAATTGGGAGACGGGTGGCTGGAGAGTGGCCCTGCAGAAAGGGATCTGGGGGTGCTGGTTGACAGCAGGCTAAACGTGAGCTAGCAGTGTGCCCTGGCAGCCAAGAGGGCAAACAGCATCCTGGGTTGCATCAAACACCGCATCACCAGCTGGTCAAAAGAGCTGATTATCCTGCTGTAGTCAGCATTGGTGCAGCCTCACCTTGAGTACTGTATGCTGTTCTGGGCCTCACAATTTAAGAAGGACATGAAGGTACTGGAACATGTCCAGAGGAGGGCAACAAAGCTGGTGAAAGGTCTGGAAGGAATGTCCTATGAGGAGTGGCTAAGGACTTCGTGTTTGTATAGTTTAGAGAAAAGGAGGCTGAGGGGTGGCCTCATTGCTCTCTACAGCTTCCCAAAGAGGGGCATGGAGAGGAAGGTGCTGATCTCTTCTCTCAGGTATCCAAGGATACTATGTATGAGAATGGTTTAAAGCTGCACCGGGGAGGTTCTGAGTTGACATTTGGAAGAATTTCTTTACCAAGAGGGTGGTCAAAGAGTGGAACAGTCTTCCTAGATAGGTGGTTAATGCCCTAAGCCTGTCAGTGTTTAAGAGGCATTTGGACAATGCCCTTAACAACATGCTTTAACTTTTAATCATCCCTGAATTGGTCAGTCAGTTGGACTACATGATTGTTGTTGGTCCGTTCCAACTGAAATTAGTGTATTCTATTCTACTCTACTCCCATTAAAAATATTTGGCCTATTCTTCCTCTGGTAAAAATAAACTCCTACTTTCTACACACCTGCTTCTTGTCTGAAAGCAGAAGCAAATGTTCTAGTAACAGCAAAAGAAGGAAAAAAAAAAAGAGAGAAATGAAACAAAGTATCTCCTTTATTTTTTCATAGGTCAAACTATACTTTTCTTTATAACCTTTTGATATCTTTAATACAAAAGAATGTTTTCTACAAATTCAGCTATGTGACTCTGACAAGAGCCAGCTGGCTGTGGAATAGAATTACTGGTGGTTTTATTAGTAAAGAGGTGGAAGGAGAAAAGCCTCTCTTTTACAGTAATTTGATTTTCAATTTGCGGGTGAAGTTGGTTACTGGGAAGTCCCGGACAATGCTGAAAATAAGAGTGACAAATGGATGTCAATATTAAAAGTCTTCAATATATAATGCTGTTACTACTACTGTATTCTTGTGACTCACTAAACAGATTAAGTAATAAACTTTAGATTGAGTCAAAATCCATTACATAATATCTGATTCTAGTATATGTGCAAGATTTCTTATAAAATTTTCAGATCTTGCTGGTTTGTTATTAGGTATTTCATAACCTTTGTATTTTAGATTTTTTTTTAATCTGCACTTCTTCCAGACATGTATTTTGTGAATACCTCCTTATTGAATCATCTAATAATAAGAGGTAACTGAGTGATGGGAGTATTTTATGTTCCAGCTGACTATAATTCTAAAGCAAGCTGCATCTTGACATTCAACAGATAAGCACTCAAATGAAGGACTGATTGTTTATTGCATAAAACATTGTTTTATTTCTCTCCAATTATATTTTGGCTATTTAAATATTTACAGTATAACTTTAAAAAATTTTAGCATGTTGTGAACTCAGAATCTTGTTGCATACAATAAAGACATGGATCTGCTTTTGATCACAGAGTACGTATTTCATTAAGCTGCCCACCTTTTCTATCAGGTTGAAGTGTAGTTTAACAGATTTTATTTTGTAAAACAAACTTGCTTGACAAAAGTACAGAATAAACATGGAATTCTGGGATTCTAGTTTTCAAAGAGCAATTGCATCAAATTTTATTGATATATATGATAGCTTGCAATCTTCCAAAACGTGGGATATACAGGTAATCATCCTCAGCTTTGTATCTTTTTTTTTTTCTTTTTATAGGGCACCATACCTTATCTATCATGGGCTTACACTGTAACAGAACAAACACATAAAAAGCTAGAAAAGAGGAATAAATCAACAAAAAATAACGTTAATTTTTAAGATATGACTTATAACTTTCAAAAGGAGATTATTAAAATTTATTTTTAAGCCAAATTAAATTAATACAAACTTCTAAGGCTTTTATTTTCAGGAATTCTTATCTAGATACCTGTGAAAAGGATGCCTTTATATGCATTTTAAGACTTTTGTTTTAATTTGGTTATGTGCTGCTTTTGGCTGAGATAGAGCTAATTGTTTTCTTTGTAGCTAGAATAGTGTTATGTTTTGGCTTTAGTATGGGATTTGGTATGAGAAGAATGTTGATAATACACTGATGGTTTTAGTTGCCGCTAAGAAATCAAGGACTTTTCAACTTGTTTTCAACCATGTTTTGCTAGTGTGCAAGTGCACAAGAAGATGGGAGGGAACATAGCAAGAGCAATGGATTCAAATAAGCCAACAGGATATTCAATACCGTATGACATCATGCTCATGAGGGGAGCATTTGGGCTTATGACGTTTGTCTTCCCAAATAACTGTTAGACATGATGGAGCTCTGCTTTCCTGGAGATGGCTGAACACCTGCCTGCAGAGGGGAAGTAGTGAATGAATTCCTTCTTTTCCTTTCCATGCATGCATGGCTTTTGCTTTGCCTATTAAACTGTCTCTATCTCAAGCCATGAGTTTTCTCACTTTTACTCTTCTGATTCTCTCCCCCATCCCACTGTGAGGGGAGAGAGTGAGTGGCTGTGTGGGGCTTAGTTGCCAGCTGGCGTTAAACCGTGGCAGGTTAAGCTGTGCAAAATAACAAAGTGTAAAATGAGTACATATTGACTTTTGTCATCTGTACATCTTACGTGCAAGGTGTTTCATATTCCAAAGCTAGTGGGTTAATTTAGGTAANAGTGAGTGGCTGTGTGGGGCTTAGTTGCCAGCTGGCGTTAAACCGTGGCAGGTTAAGCTGTGCAAAATAACAAAGTGTAAAATGAGTACATATTGACTTTTGTCATCTGTACATCTTACGTGCAAGGTGTTTCATATTCCAAAGCTAGTGGGTTAATTAAGGTAACTGAGAAGTTTATGGGGTTTTTTTCTTTTTTTTTTTAATTATAGTTACTCTTTCTACCTTTGTTATAGACAAGGCTGTGATTTGACATGGATTTCTTTTGGCCACAGTTCAAGCGGTAAGCAGCCTTCAAACCCTCCACACAGCCTTCCTTTTGTACCACCAGCTTTGCCGGCAGGATTTTTTGGAGTTCCAGAATTGCCAGCTAAAGGAATTAGTCTTCATGAAAATAATTAGGAGAGGAAGAAAAAAATATTTTTAAATTGAGTCAATTCTCTAATCACGTTCCCAACAGATAGTCATGTCAGTCAAAACCACTGGGGCAGGAAGTGCCAGGGCAAGTGTAAATGGCAGACAGGCAACTGGTTAAAGAAATATATGTCAAATCATTTTGTGACTGTAAAAGGTTCAGCCCTTTGTGGCAGTCAATTGATTGCTTACTTCCCTTGATATTTCAGTCTTCTAACAGAGGACTGTATAGTATAACCTTTATTTGGGCTAAGTAGTAGTTATTAAGCCAAGCTTTCATCCTGAAGTGCTATTGAAGTTGGTGGGAATACTTACATCAGTAAATATCACATGGGTGTGTTAAGGATTATGACATTGGACTCTCTTCCATTTGTTCATAAGCTCAGATTTCTGGCATATAAATGCCCCTGGATTTCAGAGTTTTGTTTTCATTTACTAAACACATTTGAGTAGATACATCTAAGACAAACAAAATTAAAAGAAAATGCGAAAAGGCCAGTGACCTTACCCAGTCAGCAGCACTAGACATAATGAACATTAGTATTAAAAGGCAATAGCACTAGAATTATCAAGTAGTATAAGGCATCTATCTACTTATTTTAAATAATGCATTAACTTTAGAGTGCTCCACTCAAATGAAGGGGAATACTCAAGAATCATACAAGAAAGGAGACAATGTAAGGTTTAGTCTGAATGAGACTTTTTAAGAACAAAGTTTCTTAAGGTATAGATCGTAGATTCTTAATAAATTCGAAGGTTTTTTATCATAGAATAATGAAACGTTTCAAATTTTCCTAGTGCTTTGGATTATTTTGCCTTCATTACCAGAGGATAGATAAATTTAAACAGATTACTATTTTTTTATTGATCTAGCACTGGGAAGAAGGGCTGAATGCTTACCTCTTGCAGTTAGTGGTCATTTAATAGGGCTCAGTGAAGTATTTCAAAGCACTTTCCATAGCAAATAGCTATGGAAATACTCCGCTACCTCATAAAATTGATTCACTTCTTTACTCTGTCTTATTTTGTCACATAAAGGATAACAAGGAGAATATTATTTTTTTAAGTATTCTCTGTTCCTCTTACAGGCAAAAAAATTATACTGGCCACATCTTAAAGCTGGCCTATTGAGACTTACCTTTGCTGGATATTGTTGAAAATTTATGGCAAATGAACCATTCTTAGAGGTAGATTCATGTTTGTTTAATCTGAATTGTGCTTCCTAAAGCCCTGATCAATTATTAATCAGATTCATGTAATCCTGGAAAATTAATCTGGTATGCATCAGAGCCACTAGGAGAGGAGAGGGAGAAAGGCAAGCAAAAAACAGGAAAGAAGAAAGAAGATGAATCATGTGGGAAATAAATGTCAGGAATAAAAAGGTAATATCGGTAGAAGAAAAATATTACTAGAAACTTAGTAACAAATACATTAATATTTTCAATAAATTAAGCTTATTGTTAAGCTTATTATTTACCCTAGAAAATAAATCATATTAAAAATATACTAGCAGTATCGCAACGACAATGTGGTGGAAAGATACAAATGGGAAGGAAGGAAGGAAGGAAGGAAGGAAGGAAGGAAGGAAGGAAGGAACATCAGCTTTCACTTTGCTGAAGTGAAAGAAATTTAGTTTAAATTTAGATTAGATTTCATTAGATTTCTAAGTAAGTTAATCAACTTGGTAAAGGAGTAAGATGGATCTTCATCTTCTTGATCATACACAAACAAGAAATGTACAACATAGGGCTCAAAGTTTTTATTTTGCTACTCGTGTATTTTAGAAGTAATTAATTACACAGAACCACCAGTGGCTTTTGCATCCTAAAACTATTCAGTGATTAAGTAACATACTAGTGCTGTGTTTTAGAAAGTTGTTAAAATCTTGAAAACAAAAATACATTCATTCAAGATCCTCTAGTGAGATGAGACCATAACAAGACAAAATAAGTGAAAATTCATTGCATAGAAAATTCCAATCATCTTCCCATATAGTCATTTCACCTTCAAATACCTAATTCTATATACTTTCTTTCCTTTAGATGCAACTCACTAACAGGGTATTTCACCTTTTACAAAATTTGATGTATTGTCACAGCAGTACTATATAGCGGGCAGTATCATTATATTCAGTTTGCAAAGAGATACTAAGAGAGATAAATGATTAATCAAAACTCAGAAAAGAGGACTATGACAAATAAGACTTTGAAATTTGGTGTCTCAGTTGCTACGCTTCTTTAAGTAACACTTTATAAACTGAAAGCAAAACTTTCATCCAGTTGCCTAAAATTATAGTATTTTCAATAAACAGTATGCTCAGAAACATAGAAATTATAAAAGAGCTTAATTTGCTTATTGATCTATGAACTAAATGCATCAAGGCTAGTATTTTAAATTTAAAGGAAGAGTTATTTCTCTCTTTTATTCTTTTCAAAATTATATTTTAGTATTCCGTTCCATGACTGATTAAAGAATTTTCATAGGTTGCTTGAGAAATTTGACTGTAAAGATCCTTCAACTTTTCCTGGTTTGAGAAAGACATAAAAACTTGTTTGCTTGAAACTGGCAAACAAGAATTGAAACTACAGAAAAACAGAAAAAAAAGAAAAAGAAAAAAGAGAAAAGAAAAAGAAAAAAGAAAAGAAAAAGAAAACAGAAAGGAAGAGAAAAAGAAAAGCAAAAAGAGAAAGAAAAAGAAAAAAGAAAAAAGAAAGAGAAAAGAAAAAGAAAAAAACAAATTGAAAAAGAAAAAAGAAGAAGAAAAAGAAGAAGAAAAAGAAAAAGAAAAAGAAAAAGAAAAAGAACAAAAGAAAGAAATGCTGTTGCATGGAGTAAAGTGAAATGATGAAAAGATAAACTGTTTAAGTTACAAAACAGCCAAGATACCACTTATCAGAAGAAAACACTTCAAATGAGAATGTGGGTATTTTAAAAGGATATTTTACCAGGTGGAATCTGCTGTCATGAAATTCAGTATAAGATATAAAAGTTATATTTGATTTCATTTAGCATTCAATAACCATTGAAAAGCGGATGTAAAAATAAAATCTGAAAATCAAGCTACCTGCTAAAAATCAAGTAACTTGTCATAGTACCATCATCCAGAACTGTAACGGCCCTTCACATAAAAAGAAAAGAAAGATAAAAGTGTTAAAGACAGAAATGAGAGATAAGGCAGTCTGGAGATTTTGATAACAATCCACACTGCAGAACATACAAAGCCAGTACACCATTCCAGGAGCAAGGGTCAAAGAAAGAAAGCAGTATTTCCAAAATGAAAGAGGCAAAGTTAGTATGTGTTATACTACAACACAGCTTATAAAATGCATAGACAACAGCTATAGATAGTTATATTAACATAACTTAGTCCAGTTCAAGTTTTGAATCTCACTTCCCTTTCCTTTTCCCATAAAGATCATAATTATTCAAAATCTAATTTTTGAATGCTAGGTCATTATAGATAGGGCATAGTTAAACTCAGGTATGCAGACAGATCTACTTTAATCAGCATTCAGACTGTTGTACATTCTGCAACCTATTTGTAAAGTAAACATGGTATATAAGAGCCGTCTATCTGGCACTCAGCATGAAAGCTGTAAAGAGGAAAAAAACACTAAAAAAGAACACATAACAAATACTAACTCCTCCCTGCCCCCAATAAACAATTCAGAAAATAAAGTCCTGTGCAGCCATAGCACCATTATTTATCCTGTTCCTACTCAAGCTCCCTGGTTACATGATTTTTTCATAGCTTTGTCTTAGCATGATGTTGAATTTGTTTTCTTGTTTTGGTATACCTGACCTTTTGGAGTCTTCACAGATGCCATATTTTAGTCCTATTCCTTAAGGTGGTCTGATTTTGTTACTGGATTAATTACTTCTTTCATCATCCATAGAAAAACTAGACTCTGAAATGCTTGAATTATACCTTACTTAAATGCCTTCACTGGCATGTAATTGATTACTTAGTAGTCCTTTTAGATATACTAAATAGTGCAAATTGCATTAACCATACTGCTCATGGTAGTCCCTACAGACTAGGACAGTCAAACTAGGAGATACACAAATATCAACTGATAGTCTCTCCAGGCTTCAAACTGCTCACAGAGCAAATTCATATATCAAGGACAGGCTAAAAGAGAGCCACAAAACACACATAAAAAAAGGAAATTTTTTTTTAAAAAAAAGTCATTAAATGAATTTGGAGTCTCNAAGAAAAAGAAAAAGAAAAAGAAAAAGAAAAAGAACAAAAGAAAGAAATGCTGTTGCATGGAGTAAAGTGAAATGATGAAAAGATAAACTGTTTAAGTTACAAAACAGCCAAGATACCACTTATCAGAAGAAAACACTTCAAATGAGAATGTGGGTATTTTAAAAGGATATTTTACCAGGTGGAATCTGCTGTCATGAAATTCAGTATAAGATATAAAAGTTATATTTGATTTCATTTAGCATTCAATAACCATTGAAAAGCGGATGTAAAAATAAAATCTGAAAATCAAGCTACCTGCTAAAAATCAAGTAACTTGTCATAATATCATCAACCAGAACTATAACGGCCCTTCACATAAAAAGAAAAGAAAGATAAAGGTGTTAAAGACAGAAATGAGAGATAAGGCAGTCTGGAGATTTTGATAACAATCCACACTGCAGAACATACAAAGCCAGTACACCATTCCAGGAGCAAGGGTCAAAGAAAGAAAGCAGTATTTCCAAAATGAAAGAGGCAAAGTTAGTATGTGTTATACTACAACACAGCTTATAAAATGCATAGACAACAGCTATAGATAGTTATATTAACATAACTTAGTCCAGTTCAAGTTTTGAATCTCACTTCCCTTTCCTTTTCCCATAAAGATCATAATTATTCAAAATCTAATTTTTGAATGCTAGGTCATTATAGATAGGGCATAGTTAAACTCAGGTATGCAGACAGATCTACTTTAATCAGCATTCAGACTGTTGTACATTCTGCAACCTCTTTGTAAAGTAAACATGGTATATAAGAGCCGTCTATCTGGCACTCAGCATGAAAGCTGTAAAGAGGAAAAAAACACTAAAAAAGAACACATAACAAATACTAACTCCTCCCTGCCCCCAATAAACAATTCAGAAAATAAAGTCCTGTGCAGCCATAGCACCATTATTTATCCTGTTCCTACTCAAGCTCCCTGGTTACATGATTTTTTCATAGCTTTGTCTTAGCATGATGTTGAATTTGTTTTCTTGTTTTGGTATACCTGACCTTTTGGAGTCTTCACAGATGCCATATTTTAGTCCTATTCCTTAAGGTGGTCTGATTTTGTTACTGGATTAATTACTTCTTTCATCATCCATAGAAAAACTAGACTCTGAAATGCTTGAATTATACCTTACTTAAATGCCTTCACTGGCATGTAATTGATTACTTAGTAGTCCTTTTAGATATACTAAATAGTGCAAATTGCATTAACCATACTGCTCATGGTAGTCCCTACAGACTAGGACAGTCAAACTAGGAGATACACAAATATCAACTGATAGTCTCTCCAGGCTTCAAACTGCTCACAGAGCAAATTCATATATCAAGGACAGGCTAAAAGAGAGCCACAAAACACACATAAAAAAAAGGAAATTTTTTTTTAAAAAAAAGTCATTAAATGAATTTGGAGTCTCACTTTTGTGCTGCTACGATGATTTTTCATCTGTGTTGCTTGTTTTCTCCACATTATCTATCCATCAGCTGTCAACTGAGGAGCTAGTTGCTCCAACCCAACTTTTGGAAGTGAATTTTTAGGACTTCTTGAGTACTAATTGGGACTTTTTTAGTATTAGTTGGGACATTTCCCTACTAATTTGCTGATTAAATTTCTTCTTATGAAGGCAAATATGACAAAGCCAAATAATAGGAATGCTTTAAAAAGGTGTAATTTATGCTTTTCACAGTTTACAGTACAATAGAATTAAGAAAATTCAGTTTTAGGTTAGAACAAGGCAGAGCACAAATCCAGAGCTGAGTTCAGAGGTTAGTTCAGTTCTCTAGATGTTTGAATACAAAGTATCAAAAACTGGGTCCCAACAGCTGATGAATACTAATTTCTTTATTGGGAAGTAGTAAATTAAGACTAAACTTCCTTATTATTTTAGATTTTAGAAAGACACTGATAAATCTTTTTGATGTATTAACCTCTGACAGAACAGAACACTTAAAAGTTCTAGTCAAATAATTGATCAATATTATCCTTTTCTTGTTTGAAAAAAATAATGAGTACTGCATTCAAAATCTTGTTATGGGCATGAAAAGAACACATTTTATTTGAGAATCCAAGAGTTTATCCTTAGGCAATTAAAATAAGTCTAACAGTCTAATCACAATCCTACATTTATAAAAACATAACAGAGCATCACAGCAAGTCATTGGAGTCCAAAGCTGTCTCCCAGTGGTTTGACTGTCAGTGGAGGTCCTCTGGGTTGGTCTAGGTACCCTTTTGTTCAGTGATACCTGATTATTCAGGTTTTCTATCCCCTTCGTTAACTTTAAAACTGATTTTACCTTGAACACTACCAGGTGTGATTTGACGTTTGTGATTTCTGTTTGCAGTCTAGGACTTTTTAGCCTTGTAGCCCAGTAAATACATGATTGCCATTGTTAGTAACAGGCTGTGTACTGAATTTGTGGGGCCTCAGGACTGAGGCTTGCAAAGTTTACTTTGAATTTGCTTCAACCTGCTGGGAACTTTGTTTTTACTTGTTTTATCTGTAACAGCAACTTTTCCAGTGACTGGGACTATGCCATGTTTGTTTTACTCATGTTTGTATAGCATAGCTGTGGTTTTTATACAGATAGAAGTACAAGCATGAGATGCTAAGAGACAGAAAACAAGCTCCAGACCTCAGAGCTATAAACAACTCAAGAGAAATGCAGACATGAGAGCTGTTTTTAGGGTTTGCCCATGAAAGAAAAAGTAAACAATATACATAAAATGAACCGTATGTACAATATGGTTTCAGACCACTGAATAAAGGTCAAACTGCGAAGTGGGTTTAGACATAAGACATAAAAGACATAAAAATAGCCCTAAAAAAATCCCAGAGAGAGGAGGGGAAGAAACCAATTAACACCATACTCCTCCAGATAAAGGACTTAAGATGCTCATGACTTGCCATACCCGACACCAGATTGAAGCCACTTACCTCAGGATACAGTGGAGCAGTGGAAAGATGGGCATAACTCCAGAAACAGGGCTAGGTACGAGGGTATGTGTATGACAATTTAAACTGTATTATAACAGAGATTTTTTTTTTCTGTAATGATAGTACACTTTATTTTCTTTTTCTATAATATCTAAATCTAGACTAATAAAAATTATTTGATTAGACTGTTAAGATTTCAGCTGTATGAACAATAAATTTTTGGCTGCATATATAAAATGTCTGCCCATAATAAGATTTCAATACTAGGGAACAGACTCTGGTATCATTCTGTATCCACTCATCCGTACCACTTTTTATTCAGAGTCAATTTAATCTGCACAGAATAACTAATTATTATCATACAAACTAAAGCAAAATTTTTAAAAGTCAGATGATCATTAGACAATTGCTAACATATCAAAACAAAGATAAAATAATTCAGACCAAGACAAGCACAAACAAGTCCTGAGTCTACAATACCTAGGACCCTCTACTTGTAATGGCAATAACCATATTTACCAGGCTACAGAACTGCATAAAGTGAAAAAAAAAACACAGGAGAGATGGATTAGTAAAAGTAACTGAGGAGGAGAAATGGGAGAGCAAGGGTGACAAATAGGTGTACTGTGAGGGTGAGATGAAGAAACAGTGAAGAGATCTGCAGGCAGCTACGATGCAGAAAAGAGACTGGGTTTAGTTTATTAAACCCACCAATACTTCAAAATACTGTTACAGAAGTCAGTGAAGAAGAGGGTTCCATTTTTCATTCTGAACTTGCAGTCTTCAAGTGAGGGCATAACCAAGTTGCTATCCTACTAACTGCCACCTTTGCCATTTCAGGAAAACTTACCATTTACTAGCCTACTTACCATTGCTTTATATAAAAGATGTATTTGTTGAAATATAAGCTAGTCACAACTAAAGTGAAACTGGGAGTTTAATTCTTTTATACTGACAGTGTGTAAGGTATCTTCGACTGAGGTTTTGGTTCAGGTGCATTCCTTGCATCTCTCCAAAGAACAATTACAAGGCAAGAGAACTGAAATAATTAAATGGCAAGGTGACTGATTAATTCTTAACCATACAAAGCACACAGATTCTCCAAAGGCTATGGAAAATGTGTAGATTTATTCCAATCCATATGTTAAAAGGATATTTGCATCAGAGTAAAATCTGCCTAAACGAATGATAGCTTTCCTGCACTTTTAAGTGTAGCTCAATATACAAAAGACCTAGCTATCAGTGGGAGCTGAGCCATTCTTTTCTATTCCAGTTAAAAGACATAGTTCTTTGTAGTGATAAATCATTTCATATCTACTCGGAAGAACTCCACAATCTTTTCTATCTTAATTTAAAAAAATCAATATAAAGAGCCAAACGTGGGTCCAAATATGAAATTGATGTGTCACCAGAAAAGAAAGTTAATTAAGACAAGATACCACTAAAAGGATTCAAGGTATTACCAATGAATATTAAAGGCTCAGGCCTGACATCATGGAGACTTACGTCAACTTTTTATCAGCTGAGAGTCTGACCAAAAACTGTAAAGCAACATGGGGCCAGATTCAGTCTACTTATATTATCTGAGATAGAACAACATATAAAAGAGGTCTCATAGCTCCAGCAGGATCTCTGAAGTGCTGCTTTCACAGATGATCAACAAGACCTTTTGGAGAAATTACTTTTCTCCACTGACACACATCTCCACCTGCATCTCCAAATGGTGTTATCAACTAACAGAACCAGACAAAAGAAAACATGAGTCGCATTGAAATACTTTATCAGGAATAGATGTCAAGTATTATTCTGAGCAGACAGGACCAGTGGAGCAAATGTAAATAATTTTTCACACAGAACCCTAATAGTAATAGTACCTTAAGTACTTAAAGAAACAGAATTGAGACATCAAGTCTTTCCCATCCTGAGAAGGCTTAAACCTATAGCTCTGGCTTCTAAGAAAGTGTCTTAACTTCCAAACTGCAGAGCAGCCTGGGGGTGAGCTCTTACCCTTCCTGATAAAAAGGGGATAGTTTTTAGTAATCAAATGCAGCAATATGGAATTCATACAGAGAATAAGCAAAATGAAGCCAAATTGATGTATGACAAGGTCTGCTGAGATTTCAAATCCTTCTTTCTTCTGGTCAACATTGCCAGTGGCCATCATACATTTTATCCAATTACCTTTGAATGCAAAATGCATAAATAGTCCTTGACATAGAGTTCAGACTCACAGTTCCTCCAATCTCTTCATACACCTAGTTAAGTGACAGTGTGGCTCAATAAGGCATCCATTTTGGGAAGTGCAAAATCAAGTTTTTTGGTCTTAATCAGTTAAACAACTACTTGCATGTAAATATTAAATCTAGATATAATAATTAAACAAATAGAACAGCACAATCAAGGGCAAATTAAGAGTAGCCCATTCCCCACTCCAATTCAGCCTGCTTTTTCCAGCTGACACTGATCATTGGATTTGTCTCAAATTCACAAATTTCATTGGGTAACCCTATTTTTTAATTTTTTATATTGAGCACACTGTTTAACACATTTTTTTGCTTGACTATAAAAATAATATACCTGACTACAAATAAAAATTATAATAATAATATGTAGATATTATACCTTTTATTTAGATTTTAGTTTGGTTTGGTTTTTTTACAATGATCCCTACAAATTTAAGATCTTATTTCAGAATATGTCGGTATATTTATAAAATGCCACATGCTTTGTATAGAGAAATATTAGATTAAATATTAGGTAACAATATGGAAAGTGAAAAATCATCTTTTTTCTGGAAAATTATCAATTAAAGCAGGCATAGTACAGAGGTATATTTCAATGGGTAACATGCATATATTTCAATAGCCTTCTCTTAATATAATATTTTAAACAAATTTGTCCATACTATACCATGCACTCAAAAAATAATTTACAATACGTATTCAACATATATCTGCCTTTTCACATAACTGGAATGTGTACAATGAATTAAATATTTTTTTATTTCTTTAACTTCTTTCATGCTCAAACCCATGAATTTAATTTTCATGTATTCCAGCTACAGAAATTACAATGAACAACCCAAACCCACAATGCAGTTTGGGTGAAGGATTTTGAGTCTGGTTTTGCATTTTTGAGGTGATTTCCTGGTGCCCTCATGGTCATCTAGTTCTGCTCCTATTAGAACTGGTTATACTTCTGAATCAGTGTTATCCCAAAAAGCTACAATCAGTTTGTAACTATGGAATCATTCACATCCCTTGTTTGCTTGTTTATAATAAGGAACCTTGAACCTCAGCCTCTCAAACCAATGTGGGAAATAGCAGGTGTAATTTCAAATACTTACTTTGCCCCATTCAGTTCAATAGTATATACCTAAATCTCATAACACAGCCATGTATTCAACCAGTGAGCTATGGATTTCTCTCCTTCATTTAATGATTGCATTCTACTGAACAGGAAAAAAGACTGAAAAAAGCAAGACAAACCAGTATTCTCAAACGGTCAAGGCAATCAAAAGGTATTTAATTACTTTCTTCAAGTTTTTGTTAATGTGAGATGGCAAAATAATGGGAAGACTTGATCTAAATGTTTTCAGTTATTCCAAGGTTTTCTTCAGCTTCACTATTTCATGAGCTTGAAATTTTTTATTCTGATATTAAAAATGTCTCTTAATTTCATTTTACTCAACATCAGTCTGCTTCTCTGAAGAGCTTTTGTCTTGACAAACTTGTATTTTCTAATAGAAAATTTCCTTATTATACCAATGTCTGCTTATGATACTCATGTCTATTAACTGATTCTAAATGCATGCCTTCTGCAAGCTTCTGTTTGAAACTTTTTTATCAGGATTATGTTTTTGATCAGGGAGTAGGGTCTTGAAGGAACAGAGTTGAAAGAAATAAGAACCTTTTAGGGTTAAAAACATAAATAAAGAGTCTCTACTGTAAAATATGAATTGTTCAGACAACAGAAGAAAATTTTAAAGAAAAAAATTTAAGTTATAACTGAATCAAAATTTTTTTTTACATACAATGGGACAGTTTTCCTTGGAACCCTGGCATAGTAGTCTTCAGCACTTCAAGGCAATTTTATCAGACTATATGATAGAATTCTGTGTGCAAATAGACTCAACTATGATAATCTAACATGAATTCCCCATTCCAATGAAGCAGCCTTCAACATTTTTAAAGAAACTGAAAGATATACTTTTGCAAAAACTCCTACAGCAAAAGTTATTCTGATTTCAGCAGAAGTTTCATGGATTGAGTATTTTAAGATTATGTCCTAAAAGCCAGATTAAATATTCAATAACTTTTACTTACTCCGGTAGCTTTTCTCAGGCTAAAGTCTTTATCAAACTAAAATTAATGCTGAGCAGCCCTTTTCATGGTGGTCTGTAAAAACAGATTGTTTCCTCTTCTAATTAGATTTTCATTGGCACAAAAAGAGTGTCTTGGATTAGATGCATTTACAGCTTGTTTTTTACTACAATATTCTGTGAAATCAAAATAATTTTCATAGCAATAATTTGTGATATCACAAACAGAAGATTATTAATTCAAGTAGTGAGGATGAGCTGCTACGACCCTGTTTTCATTCAAGGTGTTTGGCCATACGGAAAATAAAAAAATGTGTTATATAAAACTGCACAGCATCAGTAGATACTGCATTGAGAGCGCTGAAGACTGATGTTTACCTGCAGAGCAGGTGTCAGTGCTTTTAGCTTCTCACACACAGGGATGCCGGTAGGTGTTTCAGCCTTGATTTGGAAGAAGTACATCTGAAAGAGAGTGAGAAGGTCATTGATTTTCTTTATTCACCAAGAAAGGGTGGCACAGAGGCCAGTTATTGTAGAGAATGACATAGCTGCTTCTGAAAAACATTTGGTGAGTTATGGTATAGCTTGAGAGAAGAAAAGCTAATACAATTTATTGGGAGAGAATGATCAAAACATTTTTATTTAGAAATTCTAATTTGCTACAGTACACATGCATCTAAGCACTCATTAGAAAATACTTTCTTTAAAAACAATATAAACATTTTATTTAATCTCTTTTTCTTTAAAAAAAACTTTTTCTCTTCCTTCAGGCACTCATCAACCACCTTAAATGTAAATAGGATCTTTATTTTTTAACAGCTCATCTGTTCATCCTGAATTTGTAATCATATATCTGTGGTAATATAAATTGTTTCTATAGCTTGTAGTTTTGAACTAACTTGTGCATTTTTGCATATTGAAAGATATTTTCATAGTAGTACCTGGATTCTGAAATTTTGATCCTATTTTCATCAAACATTTTGATTATTTTTATTTACATTTGAGGTCATCTTGTAAGACAAAGACATTTCTAGAAGCTGCCAAGGAGTACAACAGTGGATTTAAATGAATTATGTTAGCAAAGGTCTCAAAGTATATCATATTGCATTAAATGCCTAGCATTTTTATAATCTATGAATCATACCACGATTTTCACAAAAACAGATCCTGTAACTAATTAAATAAGGACATACACCCATTTGTACTTGTTCATTTGTACTCTGATTTTAAAAAGTACTTGTTCCCATCAGAATTACAGATCCACTACATTTCATAAAAGTGTTACTATACATGGAGGATCAAGCTGTAAAAGCATTAAAGTATGGAATATTTCCTGTTCATAGAAGCATACGGGCTCACAAGCAAAAGCAATCAATGTATCGCAGCTTTACAAATCACTGTTAATCAGGTGAGTTACAACAGACCATAGGTGCACACTTAGCTCACCCTAACTTGTGAGGTAAAATGCATTAGTTTAAACAAATTTCACGTGGATATAAATTTTACGTTACCTTTTAGCAAGGTTAAGATGTGATAGCTGTCTGCTATCTTGTTGGAAGGCTGTAACTTCAGTCTTTATTGATCCAGATAAAGCTCTTAGACTATCAAGTTTGACTTCTGTAAAAGGTAGTTTTTATTGATCTCAGTGACAGAATACGATGTATAATATCTTTCAAAAAACAATAAATCATATCTTTCAAAAAACACTCTGTCCTTATGCAGAGTGAGAATGAGGAAGCTTTACTATTTTCTACTAATTTCATTGATTTAATTGCATCCTCCCTTTATGAAAAATGTGCCTTTTCTTTCTAATTTCACTAGATTTCATAATTTCAAGCTATGATTCTTCTTATACCTTTCTCTACCAGATAAAAAACCCCAATAAATCACTGGAATTTCCTGTATATTAAGATAGAATCATAGAATTATAGAATAGTTTGGGGTGAAAGGGGCCTTTAAAGGTCATCTAGCCCAAGCTCCATGCAGATGAGCAGGGACATCCTCAACTAGGTTAGGATGCTCAGAGTCCCATCCAACCTGATCATGAAAGTTTTCAGGGATGGAACATCTACCACCTCTCTGGGCAAACCTGTTCCAGTGTTTCATCATCCTCATTGTAAAAGAATTCTTCCTTATATCTAGTCTAAATCTACCATCTTTTAGTTTAAAACCATTAACTCCCATCCTATCGCAACAGGCCCTGCTGAAAACTTTGTCCCAATCTTTCTTATAGGCCCCCTTCAGGTACTGGGAGGCTGCAATAAGGTCTCCATGGAGCCTTCTCTTCTCCAGGCTGAACAACTCCGACTGACAGCCTTTCTTCACAGGAGAGGTGTTTCATCCCTCTGACCATTTTTGTGGCCCTCCTCTAGACCTGCTGCAACAGGTCCATGTCTTTCCTGTGCTGAGGGCTCCAGAGCTGGATGCAGTACCTGAGGTGGAGTCTCACCTGAGTGGAATAAAGGGAGAGAACAACCTTTCTTGACCTGCTGGCATCTCATCCCTCAGGCATGTCAACTGCACCACTCAGCTTGGTGTTGTCTGCAAACTTGCTGAAGGTGCACTCAATCCCAATGTCTATGTCACTAATGAAGATATTAAACAGTACTAGTCCCAGTACAGACCCCTGAGTGACACCACTTGTCACCAATCTCCATCCGGACATTGAGCTGTTAACCACCACCCTCTGGATGTGACCATCCAACCAATTCTTCATCCGCCTAACAGTGCTCTCATCAAATCCATATCCCAATTTAGAGAGAAGGATGTTGTGGGGGGCCTTGTCAAAGGCCTTACAGAAGTACAGATAGATGACATCTGTAGCTCTTCCCTTGTCCACTGATATAGTCATTCCATCATAGGAGGCCAATACGTTGGTCAGGCAGGACTTGCCCTTGGTGAAGCCATGCTGACTGTGTCAAATCACCTCCCTGTCCTCCATGTGCCTTAGCATAGTTTCTAAGATGATCTGTTCCATGATCTTCCCAGGCACAGAAGTAAGACTGACAGGTCAGTAGGTCCCAGGATCCTCCTTTCTACTCTTTTAAAAAATGGGTGCAATGTTTCCCTTTTTCCCGTCACCAGGGACTTCACCTGACGGCCGTGACTTTTCAAATATCATGGAGAGTGGTTTGGCAACTACATCAGCCAATTCCCTCAGGCTTTTTAGATGCATCTCGTCAGGTCCCATTGACTTATATATGTTTAGGTTCCTCAGGTGGTCACAAACCTGATCTCTTACAGTAGGACTGACTTTGTTCCTTCAGTCCCCAACTTGCAGTTCATCCACTCCAGAGGTGTGCAAGAAGAGGTTGCCAGTGAAGACTGAGGCAAAAAAATTTTTGAGTACCTCATCCTTCTCCTCATCCATTGTTATTAGTTTGCCAGTCTTGCTGATCAGGGTGGGTACATTTTCTTTGACCTTTATATATTCATACATATTACTAATACAAGATACTTAGACCTAATTTTTACTTTCTTTGAATGCTGTCTCATGATACATGTAATTTCTACAATAGCATCAGCTCCAGTG
>VZSC01011028.1:109802-123624 GCA_013398225.1 Steatornis caripensis | reverse complement strand
GCATCAGCTCCAGTGAAGGAAATCAGTATCAGAAATGTTTCTGAATTCATCCTTCAAATCTGCAGTTGTGATATACATCTTCAGCTCTCTTCATCAATATTAAACGTTTTTGATATGTTACTAAATACTGGCTATAAACATCAACTTGCTAAAATATCATTCTAAACACAGTACAACAGTGAAGACAGACATCTATGAACTGTTCTTCCAATATATTTGTGACTTGCAAGCTTTTCAACAAACAAGGAACATGACCACACAATTTCCTTTTCTTTCTGACTTTTTTTGTTTGTTTGTTTTCCTACTTTTGGTATTAACAAGATCTTGTTATATGCTGCTTCAAAGCAGATTATGAATACAGCTACTGGTGAAACTGTATGGAACTATATCTTCCATTACTTTTACCTGTTACACCTGGCACACCCTGTATGAGCTTTCAGATTCCATAATAATACTAATAACAGCAGGTATTAATCATTCTAGGCACACTAATTAATTTGAGATTTTTCACCTTGTCAGATTTCTCTTAAAATATTATAGTTTTTGTAGTCTACTATTTTTCAGGCTTGGATCTTACAATTAATCAGAATAAACAGAATTTTATTCCTCAATTATTAATACAAACAAAGGCGTCAGAAGATGGACTTGTAAGCAACATTGAGTTACTCCTGAATGAAGTATCATGAAATTCTTTCTAACTTGAACAAGAACAGCTTCATTTATTTGTGATATTCCATTGCCCAAAATGCAAGCTTCTTCAGTAAATTGAAGATGGTAAGAATGCACATAGCACATTCAAATATGGTTCTAATTATAACCAAATTATGTGTGAGTTCAGAGAACTGCTTGTCTGAAAACTGTAACCAAAGAACAACTGCTGTTCTCCCCTACAGTCAGCTCTTCCAGGCAGTTAAAAGTCTTGTTGATCCTTGCTTAAGCTCCTGTGTTTATTATGACTGTGCCTCCTCTCAGGATGACGGCAATGGTCTGAGTACGCATAAACACCATGTTACTTTTCTTCCACTGTGCAACATACACTTACATTCGGCTCAATTAATGTTCATGTACTTAATAAAAGTGTACTCTGGCACATACTTAAGAAAAAGTATGTTATGAGATATGAGAACTGTCCCTACAGCAAAAGAACAAGTGCACAACATGTAGCTAAGTTTTTCTTGCTTTGCTCAGATACAGTGAAGTCTAACATCAACTGCGTCAAGGTAAGTTCACCACTCCACTAATTATGACTTGCTTTTTTTCATTGCTCTATACACTGGACAATGAACAATAAAGAAAACTAGCATCTGAGTGTCATTTTATTGACTTAGGAGCTTTCAGGGCTCTACTGAACATTTAAAATGTAGATTATTTTATAGTTTAGATACTTGATGTATCTATGAATTGCTTTAAAATAAACAAAGTAAATTATTTAGCAGAGTATCTAGAGTTTTGAAAACAAATTGCCATTTTTGGAAACAGTCTTGCATTCCAGTGTCAAGAGACTTATGTAAAGATAAGTGTCACTAGAGAAAGAATCTTGTAAACCATTGGGTTTTTTGAAATTTTAATGTTTTTCAGGCATCACACTGAATAAATCAACCAAAAAAAATCAATGTTAGGTCTTCCCCATACAAAATCCTGTGGTATTCTCAAACTGAGATGAAATACATAATTGTGGTGTTGTATAAAACACCTGGATACCCAGAAAAGAATGTCATCACATGTCTTTATCTTAATAAGATAACAGACTGCTAAAGATTCTACAGAGAGATTGATGACCTACAGGTAGGCATGAGCTATATGATATTTTAGGGATTTGGGTTTTTTCACAAATTGAGAGTTGTGGGTTGATACTATTTCTGAAATTGAGCTTGGAAAGTAGTGAATAGTCTATCCCTAATGCCCTTCAAATCAAATCACTTTCATGAGATGCACTGGTTTCAGCTGAAAGCTAAGAACATACTTAAGTGTTCTATTGAGTTGAACAAGACTACTGAGTACAACACAAATGATACTTAGCACATCACAGAATTCATCTTTTTGTAAAACAGATGATAACTTTAATATTGGAGCATTGGCTGGCATGTTAACTGAAAACAATTTACAGATACTCTGAGGAATAGGTTATGGAAGTTACATAAGAAACTTTGCTTTAGATTTCTGCAAAACACACATGCTTCGGAAAAAAAGATCATTAGGTGCAAGCAAAGTAGAATCAATAGTACAATAAGTCCTGCAAGTAAAATGAAACAACAAAGACAATATTTTCTAAACAAAAAAAAAAGCCATTTGAAATATTTTATACATTTGTGTGTATTTAGAGGTCCTGTCATCTTTTAGTATTCCAAAATTTCATCAGTCGAGTGGGTCCTAGTAAAGAAAAAACAATTTCCTAATATTAATGACCATAAGAACATGTCATTTGTTCTTTTGCATGAAAATTGTACATTATATTATTTGTATGAATTAATAACTTTTCTTAAAAGTTTCAGTCAGCCATTCACACGGTCCTTACACACATAAAAAAATGTTCAGGCAAACTACCCGGAGATAAAGTAACAACAAAGACCAGGGAATAATTCATTAATGGTATATGAAGTATCAATTTGTTCATCTAACTGTTCAGCAAAGAGCAGAAATAAAAGATATTCAGTGACTGCAGGCTGTTTAAGTAAACAATCCACAAATACAAATTACAGGTGATTTTTTTTCTCTGCAATTAACAATTCATCCTGGTTTACTTATCAAACTTTTTCTTAACAGAAATATTAAAAAAGACAAAACTACAGACATATGGAAAAGGCTTTATGCAGAGACTGTATCTTGACTGAATTCACAGAACATGCAAACAGAAACTCCAAAGGTAGCTGGTTCCATGCTTACATTTTTAATGTCCTTTAGAGCTACTGGAGGTTACCAGCTGTGACCTTGAATTACAGTACTTCTGCCTGGATTTCTGAAAATGCAGTTATTTATTTAAAGGTGGTCAGTAAAATTATACTGTCTTGCATCAGACTTATTAGTTGTAAAGATCATATCCTTATGCAGTAGAAGGTGTCCTTTTAATTTTAAATTTATTGGCTAGTTTGAAAGTCCTTTAAACAAATAATAATTTATTACATTCTTTTTTAATGTAGGTTGGTCTACTGATGTCACAAACTACTCTCTAAGACCTAGCCAAGCAGGCCTTCAGGAAAGCAGGAAGGGAGTCTATTTCACAGATCAAGAGAGTTGTTGAATTAAACATGTTCCAGCAGTAAAGAACTAGATAATGTAATGGTTGAACGGAGATCCACATTCAAGGAGTTTCTTGGTTCTCAAGAAAGAAAAGTTGTTCTTCCTCTTGGCTTTTTATGAAATGTATGTGCCTTTTCACTACAAGGCATGTATGCATATACTTGTGCACAGCTTAGTGTATATGATATAAAAAAACACTTGACCTATATGAATTACAGATGCAAGAAAAAACATAAGCAATCAGTTTACTAGTTTCACATGTGTAATGTGTGCAAGGAAATCAGATGTATCCCAGTTTCATCTAAAGACTGAACATATTTCTTTCAGTGAAATTTATATAATATTCATTAACTTTTGAAAAAAATACAAGAAAGTATTATAAGGCAAATTTCTTCAGTAAAACAAACCTTAATAAAAAGAGACATCTATTTGATAAAAAGTCATCATATTAGTAGTTCTATGATTTATGTCTGGTAACATTAAATAATGTAATCTATGCTTTCCTTATAATTATTCTGTTATGCCTCAGTTAACAATATTATGAACTCACACTATAACTTTATTCCGTACATATCTAGAATTATTTCCATATAAAACATATTGATCCATCAAACATACAGTCCTGGAAAATACACAGTTGACTGAGTTGGCCATATTCAGTATGCTAATTAATATTTTCTTTCCTCTAACTTTGTGAATCTCTGGTTTTGTACTCTCCAGATAAAGAAAAAAGGTCAGTTAACATTTGATTTGAGTCAGAAAAATAAATCAAGTCGATGTCAGAAATATTCAAAAGGCATCTTCAAACTATTTAAAAGGACCATTTTATATTCTAGATTTTTGATGAGTGATTCATATTTTTAAGCTGTGCAACAAAAATCCATCATCTTTGCAACACAAAGTTTTTGAGGTCCTTGTTGAAATTTCTCATTGAAGAAATATTTTGCAGTTAAAGAATTTGGGAACTTAGATGTTACTTCTTTTAAAACACTTTCCAAAGATGAAAGTATGGTCTTTGTAGCACCTACTTATGTAAAAAAATTTCACATGACAAATTTATTAAATCAAAGAAAATGTGTTGGCTGCCCAACAAAAATCTTTAAAATCTCCTGCATTTGGCAAGCTACAGGGTGTTACTGAAAATACAGATGATGTTTTACAAGAGAAATATAATTCTTGAGTCTTCAAATAAACCCAGCAAAACTGTAAGCATAATTGAACATAATAATATTGCTTATTAGCTGAGAATGGACAATGTACTTGCCAGCATATGGACCTCAATTTAATTTATTTCATGTGCATAACATGGGGTAAATCCATCTTAAAAAGGAAAACTAATATGAAGATTGTTCCCTACTAAGCAATGTGTCTTATCGTTTCCTTTTCTGCCTTTTTTCATGGTCTCTCCGAAGTTTTCATTCTCCAGTTTCAATCTTTTGATCCTGTTAACTAACCCTGAAGACTTCTATGACATCCCTACCTCCCTACTGGACTTTAAAAGTTAAACTAAGTAAGTATTTATCAGCCTACATCTTGACTACTTTTTGAGTTTCCTGCACCCATTTCTTTGATTTATCTTCTCCAATTGCACAGTGAATTTTTGAAGAGAAACAGGTTTTTTTCCCACTCTGTCTCACAACAAAGAAAATTTGTATGATTTCGATGAGGCCTTTAGGTACAATAATAAGATAAATAATATGATTCACAATAAGAGAAAGATACTAAGAATGTGACTTTAAATACTCCTTATGTCTTTTCCTCTGCTGTCAGTTTATGAACTTCATGTACTGTGTCAAGCAAAATTTAGCCTATATTCTGCAAGACAAAGATAATTAATTCACTTCTATGACTAAGATGATGGCAATGTAAACTACTGCACTCATAATAATAGCTGATGAGGAAGGAGCTATTGCTCTGCATTTTTGATGGCATGTTATGGTATGGTGTATCATGTTGGGTTTTTAAAAAAAGAACAGATGTCTTGTATTCTTGTTGCAGTGTGCTAAAATTAAGTAGGTACAAATAAAAAAAAATGGACTTAAATAGTAATGTATTATGAATTATTGAATGGACCTTGAATAAATGCCTTCTCTCAAGGATAAGTATACCTACAGCTAGATGTTTATGTACATACATACATAGAAACATTAATAGGTTGACCTATACCTACAGATCTGCTTCTGGTAGCAGCCTTTTTGCTATTCCACACTTTAAAGTTCTGTATGTGTATTTCATTGAATTTAGGTAATTAGTTGTTAAATCTCATTAAAAACTCCACACTGGTATTCTGAAGACTTCAGAATGGAATTCTGGTTCCATTCTAGCAGTAACAGTGGTCTGTTCGGTGAGTGATATTTTTAGGAAAGGAGTGAGGATGGTTCTTCCCTCAGGGTATTACTGATTAAAAGAGTTCTAAAATGCCTAGTTACTATTATCACTTTAGCATCAGCAGGTAGAATCCATCCTACAAAGATTAAAAGAATAAAAAGTATTAATTTACTTACGTGCTTCTCTGGGATGCTCTGCAAGGATTTATCAACATTGGTCCATTTCTACACAGAAATTCACTCATTTCATTAGATCATGGCTGTAACTGCAATTCCATTAAAAATTGCAGCTATTGCAAAGGACAGATATTTTATTTTACCTTTAGCTCAGAAATATTTTATCTTTAGCCCCTGCAGTATTTCTTAATTACAGTTAGTTCTCAGCAACTAACACGTCATTATTCTGTTAGTGTTACATTGTTCCCTAGTTTAATCTTATAAAGATAATTATAAAACTTCCATGATCAATGGATTTGAGCATCTTCTGTATTTTAAATATTGTTTCTTAATCTCTGCAAAAGCTCACACTCAGCTGACATTCATTACCTGATATAATAATATGTTTATTTTTAATTACAAATCAATGGAAACACAAACTGATATGCACTCTGGAAACAAGTAGATTTGTCTGAATTCTCAGTCATTGCTTCTGTAAAAGGAATGTACCAAAATTTATATTCAAGAAACAAAGCAAAGAGGTATCATGAAATGTACCTTTGAAGAAAACTCTGTTGAACTCACTTTACTTTCTACCACAAAGGTACATCCTTCTAAAACACATATTTTTGTGCTAAATTAGCAATGTTACCCACAGCTGTCATTCCTACATAAGATATAATCTGAATCCTGAACTGCCTAACTTAGCCTCTTGAGTAGATTCAATCAATTATTTTCACAGCAGATAAACTGTTCCAAAAAATATAGATTATAGTAAAAATCCAACATTCTTGGACACACGCAGAAACAAAAAAACCATTATAGCTAACACTGTTATGTGAAAATTTAGGAGTAATTTAAGAATTTAAAATATGCCTTACTGAAAACCTTGATGGGTGTTGTGGTTTTACTTTAGCTGGCAACTAAGCAGCACCCAGCCACTTGCTCACTCTCCTCCAGTGGGATAGGGAGAGAATTGCAAGAGTAAAAGTGAGAAAACTCATTAACTGAGACAAAGACAGTTTAATAGGCAAAGCAAAAGCTTTGCATGCAAGCAAAGCAAAACAAGGAATTCATTCACTACTTCTCATCAGCAGGCAGGTGTTTAGCCATCTCCAGGAAAGAAGAGCTCCATCATGCTTAATGGTTACTTAGGAAGACAAAACTTCATAACTCCAAACGTCCCCCCTTCCTCCTTCTTCTCCCAGCTTTTATTGATGAACATGACATCATATGATATGAAATATTCTTTTGGTCAGATGAGGTCAGCTGTCCCAGCTGTGTTCCCTCCCAATTTCTTGTGCCCCTCCTTGCTGGTAGGGCAGTGTGAGAAGCAGAAAAGGTCTTGACACTGTGTAAGCACTGCCCAGCAGTAATAAAAACATCCCTGTGTTATCATCGCTGTTTTGTCCAAATTTCCCATGGTGCAACTTTGAGACATTCTCACGCATCCTGTCACTGGATCCTGGGGAGAAGAGATCAGCACCTCCCTTTCTAATTCCCCTCCTCGGGAAGCTGTAAAGAGCAATGAGGTTGCCCCTCAGCCTCCTTCTCTCCAAACTGGACAACCCTAGTGTCCTCAGCCACTCCTCAGAGAACACACCTTCCCATCCCTTCAACAGCTTTGTTGCCCTCCTCTGGACATGTTCAAGTAGCTTAAAATCCTTTTTGAATTGTGGGGCTCAGTTTATGGGATTGCATTGCCCACAGTACAGGAACACAATTAGTAGAGATATAGCTAATTGTTTCAGGACATGTTACATTAGAATTCATTTGCCTTGCACAGCCATTTGCAGAGAGGAAAACATTGTCTTAAAATGCATTGGCTACCAGTACGTTTTCAAGCATAACTCAAAGCATAGGTTTTAGCTCATAAAACCCATGTTGTTTGAAAGCCTTGCTGCTTAAAGATTGTGTTTTTCCTCAAAGCCCTCTGGACAGGGGGCACTCATGGCAAGGGATTTAGTCTCTAGCCTGACTCTGCCTGCTGATGTATCAGATCCACATTTGGACACATGCAAGGGCCTGTCTCTTCACACTCAGCTTGCATCAAAATTTTGAGATTCTTTAACTCAATAGACATAGTCTGGCAGCTTTCTGCACTCAATGCACCAGTTTTGCAAACTAATTACCATGTATGTTCTAGATGACCTTTTTTCATAGTTTCTTCTATTAATTAAAACAAAAAAAGAAGTTCCTTTGTACCTGAAAAACGTCAGTAATTTCATCACACTGACATTCTCAGATGGTTTCAAGTGGGTGTATAAAAAGCAAAATCTTCAGTCCTTCTTTGCAGTTATCTTACAGCTGCACTGGATCTCTTAAGGAGAGGCATTTGCCTTTTAGTGTTGGATGGCTACCTGGCCATCTGCCTCCTTACACATATCAGCATTATCAGCAAAAACCTTACCCTTCACTAAACATCTGCAGAATTCATTTAAAAACTCAGCAACCTTTATTCACACCCCTGGAGAGTACAGCATATCCTCACAGACAGCAATGCCACTAACTGCATAGCACTGACTCGCCAGCATTTAATCTCTTGTAGGTTTTTCAGTGTCTGGGCTGATTCGGCACTTTTTCCAACTGAACTTTCAAAACAGAAGCTCAGTTAATGCCACCTATGCTTATTTCCTTTCCTAAGAGGCAGACATCCATTTTGAAAATGACTAAATTTGACATCACCAGTTTCACGTTCGAGCCCACCCACACAGTGGTTGTTCAGACAACCTGTGAAGTGCTGGATCTGCTGGTCGTGACTGTGTGGAGCTGGATTCCATCAGGCTACTGATGGGTGAAGGCTCCCTTAATACAACTCTCAGGCTTCACCCTTCATGCTTTGATGTCATCAAATACATAAAACAGTGAAGTTCATGGTCAGGTCTTTTGAATTCAGATTTCAGAAAACCACTGTTCAAGAAATGTAGGTTTACTTGTCCACATCATATTCTGGATTTCATGGCATTTATGAGCCAGAAAAAGCTTTATCTCATGGTATAGTTCTACAGCCCCCATAATCCCTACCAGCTGAAGCTTTGACAGAATAAACAATGCATGAACTGCATAGTAGAAATAAGTAACACAAAGTCAGGTGGAGCATCATGAGTTTGTGTTACAGTTTGGAACCATCAGAGTAGGCAAATGTTCCTAGAGGTATGAGTAGATCAAAGCGTGACTAGGAGCCATGAGTATAATACAGGCAAATGTATTCTTGTGTGTCAGGCAAGATATTTCCACAGGAAATTATGCAAACCCCTGGCGAGAACTCACCTGTACCACTATGGATATTTCTCATTCCTCAGGTTCAAGAAAGATAAATTCCACCTGGGATGAAGGCAAACAAAGACTAAGTAGTTGGTTAGAGGCATGGAAGGCCTACAGAAGAAAATGACATCTAGAAGGAGCAAGACAAAGGCTGAGAGGGATGCCATCACTTTCAAGAAAGGTATTCAGGATGAAGGCCAGAGGAGGAAAAGAGCTATAGAAGTGCAAGGAAAAATGTGGTAAAGAATACAAAACTATTCAGGACTTATTTCCAAGGAGAAGACTGCTTCATAAACATGCTATCGATGAGTCTGTTCAAAGTTCATGAAAACAGAAACAAACCCCTTTCTTTCACCTCTGTCATTACCACAATCAAATGAATGTCTATGGTATAAATGCCCTTATTTACATAGTCAGAACGTACATACCAATTTTGGCACCAATGTATAAAATGACAAGAACAGTACCTTCCTGTCAGTACTCAGAATAATAAACCCTAAAGGAAAAAGAAATCTGCCTTATACAAGATCTGAACATCTTCCCACAAAGTGAGGTATGCAAATAAGATGGAGGGCTATAGGCTGTTCAGGAGGGCTAGGCAGGGCAGGTGAAGTGGAGGAGTTGCACTGCATGTAAGGGAGAGGTTTTCCTGTACAGCCCTTGCAGTTAGGGATGATGTGGTTGAGAGCCTCTGGGTAGTGGTTAGGGGCATGGAAGATAAAGTTGATATCGTTGTGGGTGCCTACTATCGATTCTCCAGCCAAGATTAGCACTGATGATTTATTCTATAAGGGGAATTAGGAGAAATTAGGAGAAATCTCTGGATCAGTAGCCCTTGTCCTTATGAGAGATTGCAACTTACCAGACATCAACTGGGAATATCATACTGCTGTGAGAAGGAAGTCTGGGAAATTTCTGAAGTTTCTTGAAGATAATTTCTTGCCCAAAGTATTTAGTGAGCGATCTAGGAAAGACACCCTCCTAGGCTTGTTATTCGTGAATAGATAAGGACTCATGAAGGGTGTGATGGTATATGTCTTGGCCATAGTTATCGTGAAACAGTTGAGCTTAAAAATTTCAGTGTATTGAGAAAAAAGGACAACAGAGTCGCTACCAGGGATTTCAAGAGAGCAAACTTTAAGCTACTCAGAGAGCTACTCATCAGTGTCCCCTTGGAATATGCTTTTGAGGGCTTAAGGGTCCATGAGTGATGGTCAGTTTTTAAGAACAACCCCTTAAAAGCACAGGAGCAGACAATTCAATTGTGTCCTAAGTGAAGGAAGCAGGGCAGAAGACCAGCTTGGCTGAACAGCAAGCTCTGTTTGGAGCTCAGGAGGAAAGAGTAATTGCATGAAGCAAGGTCAGGCTCTATAAGAAGATTACAAGTGGTCGATGCCCTATGCCTGTCAGTGTTCAAGAGGTATTTGGACAATGTCCTGAATACCATGTTTTAACTTTTGGTCATTCCTGAACCCTTCTCTTCTCTCTTCACTTCTCTTCTCTCTTCTCTTCTCTTCTCTTCTCTTCTCTTCGCTTCGCTTCGCTTCTCTTCTCTTCTCTTCTCAACTGTCAGGAAGGTTAAAGTCACAAATCAGCTGTGAAAGTTTTACCCCACGGCTGAAGCATGTTTTGTAACCTGTATAAACACAGCCAATTGGTGTGTTTAATAGAGGAGTTCTGAAGCTTGATTTCAGTGGGTAAAGGGGATGTGACGGCGATAGCAGCAATGAGCTATTTTTACAGTTTGGAAGAGTCAACATTTCCTTCACTATGCTTTAGGCATGATCTAAATGCTCATGGTTTGAAAATGATCAGCATTTCCATCACAACAGTGTAGCCTTTGCTCACTTGTTTTTCAAACCCTGTGTTATTTCCATGGCAGCCTGTTGGCATCATCTATCCCAACCTATGGCTCTGATTACACTTTGGCTTTCCTCCAGATTGTGGCTGCCAAAATCATCCCCACCCATTCCCCTGGAAAAGGGTTTGTGTCCAGTCGGACCAAGTCCCTGGTCTTTCTCACTACATGGCCTTATGAATGTTATGTCTGGTGCAAACAGGCAATGGCTAATCAGGGTCGTCTCTGGGCTACAGGGTTGGTTTCTGCCATGGCCTGAGAGAAGAATAACAGCACTAGTTTGTCCTTTGGAGCTGAGTGACAGACGACACATCTGGGATGTCCAGTAGCTGTGCCCAGTGCATGGCCACCAAAGACAGGGACAGTCCCCTGTGTTTCCTGGGCACAGGAACTGCCTCGGGGCCAGCACCCCAAAAGTCTTTCTCCAAAGGATGCTGGGTAGAGTGGTGGTGGGTGGGGCTGCAGGGAGCCTTGTCATATCCATGTCACAGTGCTACCACCTAGCAACACAGCAGTCACAATGCCCTGGAGCAGGATAAAAGAAGCATCCTCCCATGTTTCACTGCCAGTCTTTCCAGCTTCGCTGTTTGGACAGAACTGGCCCCGTGGGCAGCCCAAAGACATCCGAGATGAAGTCCTTGAGGAGTCAGTGAAATTACTTGGAGGGCCTGAAGGAGGAAGACTGGAGGCTGGACAAGGCTGCTAGAGGTTCTCTGCTGCAAGCAGGGCCACTTTCAAATCTCATCTGATGGACTGATATCCTGCCTCAGTCTTCAGTGAACAGACGCCAGCTCCTTAGGACATAAGAAGAGCCATCAACACCTGGAGGTATCCAAAGCTATCAGACCTTTTCAGCTGGACAGCAGTGGCAATATCAAGGGGAATGCCTTCTCAAGACGCACTTGAGGAGCAATGAAGAGCTTGCTGTCCTCATCTCCTACAGAGCCAGGGGCAGTAACCATAACAAATGGGATGCAGTGAAGTTGCAAGGAGTCCCAGTGCTTTGGAGATCCTACTGGTGTGTCGTGCCAGGTGTGGGAAGGATTCTTGCCCCCAAGGTCGATCAGGAATATTGCCACTCTCGGAAGCCCCTGAGATGGCGCTAGGTTGAGGGAGAATAGGGGTTGGGCATCTTCTAGAAGGTGTGACCCGACTGTGGGAAGAGGAGGTAGGTCTTGCTCGCGTGCTCAGGGAATAGCCAATCACTGGCTCTGGGGTCAGGAAGGAATTTACCCCTGGGACAGATTGGCACTGGGCCCTGGGTGTTTTTTGCTGCCTTCTGCAGCATTGAGCATAGCCACTTGTCAGGCCTTCTCTGGTCCATTTTGTCTAGGTTATTGTCTGCTGCTCATTCACCATAAAGTGGCCTCTTGTGCCTTGTAGCCAGGGTGGGCCAGCACTGGTCTCCAGGGTTTTTTTGTCTTCTACCACAATGATCATGGCCCTTTGCCAGCACTCCTCTGGGTCATTTTGACTAGGTGTTTGCTGCTTATGGTCCACAAAGGTGGCCCTCATGCTCTGTATACAGAGGGAGGAAGGAAACACTCTTTGCCCCCAGGGATGGCTGCGAGCCATCCTGCTGCTCCTGCTGCTTGCAGGGGTTTTTTTCCTCTTCCCCTGCAGCATTGAGCACAGCCCCTTGACAGGGCTCCTCTGATCCATTTTGGCTAGGTTCTTGCCTGCTGCTCTCACACCACCAAGGTGCCACTCTTACCCGAGCTCTCTCTGGCTCTCTTTCCTATTGCAAGTTTGTAGCTGGAATGAGCTCTGGTCTTCCCTTGGCTCCGTTTCCCCAGGTGTTCTTGCTTGTGTAAAACAGCCTGTGTCTGGAACAGCTCCATGTTGCTGCACCATCAGTAGCTGCCACTTTTCAGCTCTCCCTGCCTGCACTACAAGCGCAGGGCAGGCACAAGAGTGCTTTTCATGCACCGCTGGCCAAGAAGCAGAGTGGAGCAAGTTTTGAAGGCAAAAGGTGTGCTTCTCATCAATATATGTAATACTTTTGAAAATAACCCACAGTACCACACACCACTTCTTTTGTGTGCAGTTGGTCCTGATCCTCATTCTTCAAGTTCTCATGCTTCAGGAAACAGGAACTGCTTGGCCTGTATTCCTGCTTGCTGCTTTCTGTAGGTCCGTGGCTTGCCTTTGCCAGACTGCAAAGGATATTTTTTCAAGCTAAAATGAAGAATGCATCAACCTGCTTCTGGCTACACGTGAGCATTGTGTTAATGGCTGTGAGCATAGCCTCTGAAAAAGATTTAGAAAAATAAAATAAAACAGTATAAAATAAAATAAAAGTTTCCATTTGTAACTTTTGTGATATGTCTTTGAAAGTGTTTTTGGAGCTTTAAAACCCCAGGCATCTCAGGCAAATAACAGTCTCATTGTTATTGACTCACTGTGAGTGCAGAGAATAGACTAGTCTAGACTAGACTAGAATAGAATAGTTATGCCTATAGTTATGCATGACAAGCTATGACTTAGGACTGAGGAGTCCATCCAGGAGAGCAGCTATCTGCAGTGCAGGTCCCGGGCCCATCCAGGAGACGGAGTCAGAGATGGGCACACCTACAACATAGCTCAGGCAGGGACTGAAACGCTCCTGTATTATCAATATTGTTTTCAGCACAAATCCAAAACGTAGTCCTATACAAGCTACTATGGAGAAAATTAACTATCATCTGAGCCAAAACCAGCACAATGGGGAATGAAATGGCTGGCTGTTAATAATATCCCCCTGTCACGGGGGAGAGTGGTTTTAAGGTTTAACAATCGCTCAAAGAATCACCATCAAAGATATGAGGGAAAGGTGATTTTTAATATAAGTTTGTAAAAAGCGCGACTTTACAGAATTCGATGGCAAGATTCACTCACTTACTGCGTGAAGGGAATGTGAAAGGGAATTGGGTCAGAGTGGTGCTTAGGTGCAACTGTCACAGTGAATGGCAGGGGCGGGCGAGCAGAGAGAGAGAGAAGT
>VZSC01011028.1:91222-109162 GCA_013398225.1 Steatornis caripensis | reverse complement strand
GTGGCCACAACTCTTGTCAGATAACTAGTCTTGGCATCTCTCAGATGTGGGCTGCGACCCATGCAGGAGGAGATTTAGGTACGTTTCCCCAGTAACAGGAGTTCTGGAGATGGTCAGGGAGTGCCTAATCACTTCAACTCACTGTATTTGCATTAGGAGTTCCAGGTGCAATTAGGGAGTGCCTAATTGTCCCAACTCGCTGTGCTCATCCTGGGACAGAGAGGTACCGTATTACTTCATATCTTGGCTCATTGTACCAACAGGCAGGGTCATAGAGTGCCCAATTATCCCAGCTCTTTGTTCTTATATGGTGATATGACATTGCAATGCGGCTTGTTAGTAGGGAGGAAGCGGGGCCTACACCACAACACCCCCCGAAAATATAACTTCTTAATATTGTTTTCATGTTTTACTTAAAGTATTCAGAATACTTTCTCTAATGAATTCCATTTCTACTAGCTTAACAGTATTGATAATAAGAACTTTATTTGAGAGACAAATTGTATTTGTGCTTGTGTCTTCCTTCATCAATTTTTCAGTGCTTTGTCAAGCCATTATAAATCATGCTGAAATTCTGTTTTCTATGGCAGTCTCTGAGGATAAAGCTAGTGAGAAGCAGACCTATCATCAAGTCAGAGAAGCAGCAGGCAAGAACACACTTTTGACCATTTTATTTGAGTTCTAGTTCTGTCTTTGTGTTGTTGTGGAAGGAAAAATGCACATTCACTGCCCTCTCTGGAGCTCAATATATAGAAAACTTAATGATTCAGCAACAGTTTCTCTTTTTTGGCATATGCTGTCTTTGTACTGAATAGAGGTGTTAGACAGGAGATTTTTTAAAAATTCACACTCCACAGTGAAACAAAACTCTCATCATTCAAAAATGTCCATGGCAGTGAGAAACTACAGTATGAAATAAACTCTGTGGCATACAGTAGTTCAGAGATTAAGAAGCTGATGTTCATAGGAACACACAGGTTCAGAAGACAGCCCAGCACAAAAGACAGCAAAGACCCAAACCTCACATCTTCTATGAGAAAGTTAACAAAACATAGTTATCCACCATTGGATTAATTTTTCTCTGATGTTCATTAGAATTTTCTATGAATTGTTTCTCAAATAAATTTTTGTTGAAAGCTGAACATTATACATACAACTTGGATTACTTTTCACCATCATTTTCTGTTGAAAATCTGTCCCATTCCTTCTTCAATTTAAAATGAGAATTGAATGATTTTTCATGACAGATAAGTAAGTCTGTTATCTAATAAGTGTGTACAACTATTTCCTCAGTATATATGTCTACAAAATTGGTGCAGAAAGCAATTAAGAAAAATGAATTGTCATGATCAAGTTGAGTCAGTTTAACATGATGAACATAAGAGTTTCAATGAATTGTTCATCTTCCTGCTGTGCTAGATATGACATCTTCGAGAACTTCAAATCATTGTACCCTCTCTGGCAAAATGAGTTGATGATTGATGTTTTCTTTGGTAAACAGAATAAGGCATTAAAAGATTCAGTGAGTGTATAAACACTGTTCAGGCTGAGATTATAGCAGTAAGGTTGGCAGAGTCCTTCTCCATTTTTCATTAGATATGTATTTAGTCATAAAAATACACATTCCGCTCAACTTTAGTGGAGTAGTTAGGGCTTTAACTAGCATTTATATATTAGTGTTAAAATATAATGTCACATGTTTGACTGTTGCTTTATGCAAGAATGTGCATATAACGGGAGTGTATATATAACAGGAAATTCACTTTGTGCTTCTACTTCAAGATTAATTCATTCAACACATACTATATATTTTCAATTTTCAATATTAATTTATTACATTAATACTTTCATCAGTTAGAATGACAGAGTATGAATTGTTTTTAAAGTCCTTTAAAATACTTGAGAAAACACTTTTTCAACTTTTTTTTAAAAAACACAATTGTATGTAATACAGAAAAGACCAGCTAGTTAGGGTCTAGCTTCCTTGATTCTGCTGGAAGCATATCAATTTATACTAGTTATCTAGTAAAGTTAAGTATCTTAACTAAATTAGTATGACACCGTCTTAATTTAAGGATGTACACTTCTTTGTATGTTTTGAAACCTTACTGTAAGTAGTAACTAATAGTTGAATACTGAGAATCTAGACTTTTAAAATATTCAATATGAGAATGCTACAGGACAAACAGTGAGGATGCTACAAGTAAAAGAAATCTTACAAGTGTCATTTCAGGTGGCAATGTCTGTCAACTACAAAAGAGAATAAAAAAACCCAGGGTACTAGCACCTTCTATTAGTTATTGAGGAACATCTTTGTATTGAACAACTAAACAGTGAAATTACACTTACACATATTAACTGAATCCTTTATATAAAAAATACTCATCTATGCAACACATATGGTAGAAATGCTATGATATCTAAGAAGGTTTGAGCATAACTTACTAGTCTTTAGGAAGCATTTTTAATTTTCTGTACACATTTTGCCCTCTTGATTTTTTTCTGATATGTAATACATTTCTATTCTTACAATTTTTTTAAAAAAAGGTCATTTTCATTTCCTTTTTGGCCATAACTGAGTTATGGTACACAAAAATGTAAGAAATTTTCACCTGTGTTTTAAGACAGTCGAACATCATAGCTTGCTCCACAAATGCTAGCTGAATTCTGAGTTTGTCTGTAATGTATTTGAATGAATACTACTGTGATGGAAATAATTGTTTCTGTGGCTTTTATTTCTTACACATATGCTCTGGTAAATCATTTACTAATAGCCATCTCTTATTAAAATAAAAGTTTTTATTATTTTCCTATTTTAGAAAGCTCTTCCCAATGAGCATCAATCTCATACTCGGGGAAAAAAGATGCAGAACTCTAAGCCTTACAATGTTAGCTTCAGGCATTTAAAGCAGAAGATTTTTCCTCACATCCCTTGTGGAAGCCCTTTTCCATTTTTCGCCCCTTTTCCTTTAAACCATTTGAAGAAAATTTAGCACTGACAAAAAGATGCATTGTGATAGTCATGGAAAGTGAGTTTCTTCTATGCTTAGAGCAAGTATATAAAGACACTAAAAAGAACGTAAATTTTATAGTGAATTTAACCAATGAACTCATTTCGTATGTCAGTGTTTAATGACTTAAATGATTGTCCTGGTTTGACCAAATACAGTACTCCATCCCATACACATGATGCACAGTATAAAGCTGAGGGATCACAAGGGTCACGCCCTCTCCCTTTATGGACCAGGGCCTGAGGGCACTGATGGGCTTTAATGACCCTAAGCAGCCTCACCTGGTGCTTCCACCCACACGCATGGCCCAGGAGCCTATTTAAGCCCAGCATGGGCATGTCTGGATTCCTAGGGGTATTGCAGGATACTGCTCTCCAGCTCCTTGCTCCAGTGTTGGAGGAGGATGCTGGCCTATTATTCTGCTTTCAATGCTAATCAGTGTGTTCCTATATCCAGTTCCTACCTCCTGATGAGCACAGTCTGGGGCATGCCCCACAGCATCTGGGTGATGTATTTGGTCTTGGGAAGGGGGGAAGCTTGATATTGGTTTTATATGTACTTATATATATATAATAATTGCTGTTGTGATATTATTATATAATATATTATATCATTATTATGATATTATATATCATAATATATATTAGTATTATAATACATTATTATTGTAGTTAGGTTAAAGCTCTTTTAACTCTTCCAACCTGTAAGTCTCCCTTTTCCCTGTTTAGAGGAGGGTGGGGGTTAACAAAGAGCATCTGTTGTTCATTTAATAGTCAGCCCAGCTTTAAACTGTGACAATGATGCTTATTTAATGTTTCCCTTTTCTTCTTGCTTTTTTTTGCCAAGGATGGAAGTAAAAAGATCCCTTGTTAATTAGACTCCACGTGTCCTATCATTTATGCATCTAACAACATCTATTTGAAATCCACCGGGGAATTTATGGTCCCTTTGAGTTTGACACTTGAATTTTCTGTTAAACCAGCTATCCTATGTGCTAGATTCACACCAGTAGAACCTTCAGAAATACTGGTAATATTTGCAACCAATCCAAAACTTCATGAAGATCTATGTCTTTGGTTGTTCTTTCCCATTCTAACCCAGAAGAGCAAATACTGCATTTTTCTTGCCGTGTTCTTTCTACTTTTTGCTGAGCATCACAATCAGACACAAAAGGCTTTGTATGGATTTATTAAGGGGCAAAAAGGTGTTCCAGTTCCAAATTGGAGAGCAAGAAATTATTGTGAAAAGATACAACAGAGGAGTGAAATATCATTCTTTGTTCTACAAGGTGATACAGAGCTAGTCTCTGATTGCTATCTGTTGCCCTAAGGTTGAAACAGAGGATAGATATACCCTAAACTGCATCCCTAACATAACTGTGGCAGAACACGAGCTGCAGCTGGAGTCAGAAGCCTCTAGCTCAGCTGACCTTCTGGCCTTGGTTGGCAAGAAGCCATGGGAAGAATGAGCAAATCCTGTTCTCTCGTAGTGTGCTGAAACTGCAAGTATGCAAAAGAAAGAGATAAGAGGAAGGACAGGGATGAGCCAACAGGACCCGCAGGGCCTCCTGGCAGCAGGAGTCCAACAGGACCCGCAGGGCCGCTTGGCAGCAGGTACCTGTCCACGAGGCCAATACGGCAAAGGGATTGCGGAGAGACTGAAGCGGGGCTAACGGGTCCAATTAAAAGTGTGATCATGCGTGGTGCACGCATGGCTCATGAGCTCAATCCTTTTACTGATGGGTTTAACCTCGGAAAGATAAGATATAAGAATGTATAAAAAGCACTTGCTAAATGCAATAAACAATTTCATTGCTTCACAGCTTTGGAGTCTGTGCCTTGATCTGCCGCACATAACCTCTTCAATGCTGCCTCCATAATCATGGAAAAAGTTAATTAATTCCTTGCTCAAAGACAAACAGGGTTCAAATGAAATGAAGAAATCATTAACAAAACAAACCCCTCCTCTGGAATTAAATCTTACCTTCAGCCTCTTCTGGAAAATGGTACAGGTAAACAGAAACTTATATACTGTTCAGAGAGGATTGTAACAAGTGATTCAGATCTCTTATTTTCATCACATGAATTTACTAAATCCTTTTTCTTACCTACTCTGTCTGTGTTCTTTCATTCTCTATCTTATATGTAAGTGCTGCACACCACCTGAGTGGCAGCAACTGGAGAAGAGGCTGTAGGTCACAATGCCCATAGGCATGTGTCCCAGTAACTGGAGAGACCTGGCTATGTTCATCTTTTCCCAGTGAATTTAATCCTAAATGTATGTGTGCACATGTCATTCCTTAGCAAATTTTGAGCTGGACTAGCTGGCAAGCAGGAGACCTGAATGGAAAGGCACAAGTACAGAGCTGGGGGTGGGTAAGGTTCCCACTGTCCAGGAACAGGTATCAGGTAGACTTAGGGCTTGTGTTAATATGAGGGATATGTGACTGAGTGAGTGCAAGATTAGTGTGAGATGAGTGTGCAAGTGCATGCATCTTTTCTAGTGAACATTACGTTGGACTAACTGGCGAATAGGAGACCTACATGCTGGGTAAGGGGCCCAGAGTCCAGTCATGGCTATTAGATGGACTGAGAGGCCACACTGAAATGAGGGATCTGTGATTTTGTGTGTATTTATGAATCTACAGAGTGAGGGTGCATGTGAATTTTCACTGATGAACCAGACAGGAGGAGCACGACTGCGCTGCTTTATGCAAGTTCTGTTGGTGTTCATGGGGCTACTGCTAAAGACAGTGCCCTGACTGTGGTAGTCTGTGTTGTCAGCCATGTTAAGAGTCTTCTACGTGTCTGTGCACGCTTCTCTGGGACACAGACTCAGCTTCCCTACCTGCCAAACCTGCAAGCAGGAACAGCAGTATCATCCATGGGAGTGGGATGGAGAGACCCTTGAGTTCCTAGGCTGCACATGGCTGGGCTTCAGCAACTGCAAAGAAATCCTGATCCTGGAATCCACAGGCTTCAGCAACTCATAAATTGCTCAACATTCTCATTTTTACTACCTCTGAATCAAGATATGTTAGATTTGATTTGCTTTGAACAGCTTTTACACATATCCATTAAAAATACAAAACAACATTATTTTCAGCTGTTTGACTCGTCTCTTTTTCACAGGAACACAGCATCTGATGTACAAGATCAGAGATCCATTTAATCTAATTTTCAAACACTTTGTGCAATGCTAGGTGTTTCAGTGAGACGCTATGAAAGCTGTCATGTTGAATGGTTCTGTTAACAAAATCCTTGTTCTAGAAATTATTAAATTATGGATCTAGGATTCTCTAAGGACTGGAGAGAATATAGTACTCAGCATTAAGGATGGGACAAGAAAAGTGTCCTTCTGAGTAAGGAAGTATCCACAAACTGAACTGCTGCTGCTTCAATTAATGTTGTCAGCAAAAAAAGAGTTTCCAGCTTCTTGCTGACAGCATGGGGGAGAGGTGATAACAGCAATGAGGAGCCCATTAGTCTGAATGAGAAACCAAGAGAAGGGGACACCCTCAGACCTGAAAGGATCCACAGATGGAAGCACTATCTGCAGCAGATGAGGTGGCTGAAGGGACAAAACTTAGTCTTCCTTCTCCGAAGGTCAGTGCTTCAACATTCAACTTTTAAGCTACTGCAATTGAGTATGTATGTGTCTATATATGTATGTACACCTACACAATATGTATACACACATATATGTATGTATCAGTTCATTAAGAGATTGCTTGATAAAGTGCTTAGACTGACAGATCAGGCCAGTTTTAGGCTTTAAAACCAAACTTTACTCAATTTAGTCATTAACAACACATTTTGTGCTAATAATTAGTTCTTGCATGTTACTGATCATCATCACTACATATACAAAACTGTCAGTTAACACTGAAATAATACGTTAGTTATGAGTACACAACACCCTGGAGCTCAGATGACACCACTGACTACTGTCCTTGGTGTTTCTCAGTTGCTGAGGTTAAGATAATCAAGCCTGAGAGATTTTGATGAGAGAATTTAGAACTGAAGGGGGTTTGTTCTCTTTCTTCTCCATATTTCTACCATGTTTGATGTTTTTATGCTATTAGGTCCTCCCAAGGGGAAGCAGGGGTCTCATCTGTTCCCAATACTGCTTGTATCACTTTTTTTCTTGTCTTGTAAGTCATGCTTCTTTAGTATTCCCCAAATTCCCCTGCATGCAACTATACACATCTCTGTCCCTTTGATGATCACATTCCTCACATACTTTGTGAAGTGCTTATGAACTAGTTCTGCCATCACAGCATTACAAAATATGTAAGTATTGATGCTGGTTACCTTATTTTAGTACTCTTATATTTGGGTTCAAGGCAAGTTAATACTGACTAGGGCACTTGTAGCTTCTAGTTGACACAGGCCTCTGCTTTGGTTACAAGGTATGTGGCACCAAGAAAAGTTATTTAAGTCCTAAGTTCAAAGTCTTAGCTCCAGGCAAAATGCACAGAGATTTGGGTATTCAGTAATCAGATGGATTACAGCCAGCTCTCTGAGTACAGAGTTTCCTGAACTAGCAAATAAAGAATGAGGAAGAAATGAATTTGTCAAGAGTTTATACACCTGATTCTCAGCTAAAAGCAAATTACTTTATTACATGAGGATTATCAGTCTAGAATTCTCTCCTAGACCTTGGTGCTTAAATAATTTCTTTAAGAAACACAGTAGAGTCATTTATTCCAAAGGATGCCTGGAAGGAATTGTGCTTACTAAAAATCTCAGGAGCAGACAGCTTGCCAAGATTTGGGAGTCAGATTGGATGCTCAGTAAAAGAGACATACTACCTGGAAAGTACGGACACTGATCAAAGGAGAAAAACATGCTTCATCCCTTTGAGAAAAGCTCACGAATAAGCGTTCAATGATTAAAACAGTCTCTTGGAGAATAGAAACATGAGTCTACTCCTAGTAAGTACAACATAAAAAGTTACTAAACAGCTGTTACAGAAAGCAAAATTTAGTAAGTTTGACTTGGTTGTATTCAGAAATATTTCCTCATCTCTGGTATTTTTTCCACTCTGTATTCACCCTGTTTCTCTTAAATTCTATATGTAATGATGTGACAAGACATGGATATGAGCCATCATAAACTGTTAATGTGAAGTGGCATCATGTTACCTATGTCAGTTATACAGTTAAAGCAGTTGAGGAAAAATCTTCTGAAGTAGGGTTTCTTCTGTATGTAATCAATTTTGATAATCTTTTCATGTTAAATAAATATTTAGAATAGAACAGAAGAGTTCAGTTCAGTTGGAAGGGATCTACAATGATCAACTAGTCCAACTACCTGACCACTTCAGGGCTGACCAAAAGTTGAAGTATATCATTAATGGCATTGTCCAAATGCCTCTTAAACACTGACAGGCATGGTGCATCAAACACCACTCCAGCAAGCCTGTTCCACTCTTTGACCACCCTCTTGGTAAAGAAATTCTTCCAAATGTCAACTCAGAATTTCCCCCTTTAAACCATTCCCACACATCCTATCAGTGGGTACCAGGGAGAAGAGATCAGCACCTTCCTCTCCATGCCCCTCTTTGGGAAGCTGTAGAGAGCAATGAGGCCACCCCTCAGCCTCCTTTTCTCTAAACTATACAAACACGAAGTCCTTAGCCACTCCTCATAGGACATTCCTTCCAGACCTTTCACCAGCTTTGTTGCCCTCCTCTGGACATGTTCCAGTACCTTCATGTCCTTCTTAAATTGTGAGGCCCAGAACAGCATACAGTACTCAAGGTGAGGCTGCACCAATGCTGACTACAGCAGGATAATCAGCTCTTTTGACCAGCTGGTGATGCGGTGTTTGATGCAACCCAGGATGCTGTTTGCCCTCTTGGCTGCCAGGGCACACTGCTAGCTCACGTTTAGCCTGCTGTCAACCAGCACCCCCAGATCCCTTTCTGCAGGGCCACTCTCCAGCCACCCGTCTCCCAATTTATCCTTCTGACTAGCATTACTCCATCCTAGGTGCAGAATCTGGCATTTTAACTTAGTGAATTTCATCTCATTGTTCATAGCCCAATGCTCCAATCTACCTAGATCCTTCTGCAAGGTATCTTGTCCCTCAAGAGAGTCAATAGCACCTCCCAGTTTGGTACCATCAGCAAAGCTGGTAATGGGGTGTTCAACTCCTGCATCCAAATCACTGATAAATACACTGAACAGGACTGGCCCTACAATTGAAGCCTGAGGAGCATCGCTGGTCACTAGCCAGATGTACTCCTGTTCACTACAATCCTTTGAGCCCTGCCCTCAGCCAGTTCTTCACTCAGTGCACCGTAAACCTGCTCCTCCCATAGCTGAACAACTTGTCCAGAAGGATGCTGTGTGGGACAGTGTTAAAAGCCTTATTAAAACCTAGAAAAATGACATCCACCACCTTCCCTTCATCCACTAGGTGGGTGACCTTATCATAGAAGGATATCAAATTAGTTAAAACAGGACTTTCCCTTTGTGAACCCAAGGTGACTCTGCCCAATTACTGCATTGTTCTTTAAATACCTTTCAATAGTACGCAGTACAATCTTCTCCATAATTTTTCCAGGAACTGAGGGTAGACTAACAGGTCTGTAGTTAGTCCCTGGGTCTTCCCTCACACCCTTTTTGTGAATTGGAATAACACTGGCTAGCTTCCAGTCGGCATGGATCTCCCCAGACTCCCAAGACCCCTGGTAGGTAATTGAGAGGGATCCTGCCACAACATCTGCTCGATCCTTCGGAACTCAGGGATGAATCCCATCAGGCCCCATGGACTTGTGAACATTCTGCTCATACAGCTGGTCCCTTACAATTTCAGTGGCCACCCATGGAAACTCACTGTTCCTGCAGTTGTGGTCCTCCAACTCAGAGGACTGGGCAGCCCACTGTCTATCAGTATTACTAAAGGCTGAGGCAAAAACCACATTGAATGCCTTTGCTTTTTCTTCATCTTTATTAGCCAGATGACCATCTTCAACAAGTTTCGGTCCAATGTTTGCTTTAGACCTCCTCTTGCTATTAGCATACTTTGAAGAGCCTTTCTTTTTGTCTGACACAACATTGGCCAGATGCAACTCTAATTGAGCTTTGGCCTTTCGTGTTTTCTCCCTGCGTATGTGAAACACAGCGAACCCTTATCTTGCTTCCAAAGATCATACCATTTCTTTTTCCTCTTGAATTCCAAAAGGAGTTCAGTTTTCAGCCAAGCTTATCTTCTACTTCAACCGCTTGCTTTATTACACTATGCATTAATTATACTGAAAAATCATACAGAGTTCATACAGTATATATTGTTTTGCTATTTATTTTCCATCTTACTCTAGACATATTCCAACATTTTATTGTGATGAAATCAAATTATTTTAAGTAGCCTTTCAAAAATACAACATTATTTCCAACATATTTTCTTGAAATAACTGTAATATCTACAATTAAATATAACTTGCTCCATATGTAGCACTACTAAATATTCTTTTACACTTACCCGAGTTCATTGTCAATTTTTCAACATATTCAATTATCTCATTATTTTCTTTATTTGTGGCCCTTCACTGTTTCTAATGCAAATCTTACTTATTTAATATAAAATACTTTAATGCCACTTACTGTATCTCTAAAATACTTTTGCCAGAGGCTATTAGGATTTCAGACAACAAACTGCTTGCTTATAAATGAAACAATTTTCTTAAACAGACTGAAATGCATACAGTCATACATTCAGTAAGATAATATTATACAGTCCAATTTTCTTTGTCTCTATAATAATGACAAACACATATATGGGTAACACTATGCCTGAAATTTAAAATGCAACTGATTACTGTTTCTGAAAGGTAGCTAACACTTTAATAGGAAACTGGGAATCCTAAAACAGTAAGAATGTATCAGGAGAAAAAGAATCAGAGGAACTTGATCTTAGAAAAATTTTATATGTGATAAATTGGCATAGTATGGAAAATAAAAATTGATGCTTCTGGATATTAATACTATACTTCCTATTTATTGAAGTATTTCTTACTAACTGAAATTAGAGGACTTAAAACAATAGTTCATCTAGTCAGTTCATGAGAATGGCTAATGTTATACATTCTATATTTGCATATAAAAAAATAATCACAGAACAGTTCTAGAATCAAAAGTACTGCACATATCATGCCAACAAATTCTGCTACCCATCAAAACAATAAAGAGGTTAAGAAGTAGCACATTCAAGAGCATCCAACTAAGTAAACTATATATGTATAGCGCTGAAAAATTTAGCCTACCATCTGAAACACAGACAATGGTAACGACCAGCAAACTGTCAACAAGTGACTTTCTTCTTATCTCTTCATTTTTGCACATTTATTCCTCCTCAAACCACCTTGATCCCTTCATTTTCCCACTTTCATTTCCTCCCCTAAACATCCCATGATAAATCTTGCATAATCCTAGCATGCTCTTCCCCTGCATCCCATAATAGGCACTGCCTCCAGGGCAGAGATCCCTAGTCTGTGTGGTGCCCCGGACAACCACCTCCAGGGACTCACAGTGCTGGGTCTCACCTGGCCCGTGGGGCTGATGCTCTCCTGGGACAGCCCTGGGGAGGTCAGGGCAGGGGCTCTTGTCTCTGTGCTCCTCTGTGTGTGTGCGGGTAGCTTTTTATCACATACCCTAACACAGGTCAGTTCAGATCTGCATTTCAAGCTGCACAACAAATTATAGCATCACCACATCACCACTCATTACTTTTAGCTCATCATTCTCCAAGTGATATGCGATGCCCCTCCAGAAAAAGAAGCAAAGTGACAGAGCTTGCTGTGAAATGCTATTCAAAATCAGCACCGATATACTCTTTGCTGTAATACTGCACTTGGCTAAACAGGGGAAGGGATTCAAACATTATAAATCATTTGAGAGTGGAGTACAGAGCGAAATAGATAGCAAAAGGGTCGAGCTATGTTCATGCATGCCAAATATCTAGCTGAAACAAAATAGCCTGAAACTAGTCCAATAATCTTTTCCACCCACTTTCTTTATCTCTTCCCAGCTTCTGATCAATGTCTAACATTAAATAATACAAACAAAAGTCTGAAATATTTTACTAGGCTATCTTGAACACTCTCAGACAAATTAATAATGCAGTCACAAATCAAAACCAAATGTCTCAGCTGTGATATTTGTGTTCATCAGATACATTTAAGTTCCATTTCTGCGTGTCTTTTCTTCAAGATTAAAAATTGCAAACACTTGTCACCAAAATCTCCTAACCTGTCTGTGCCTTTATAACCTCAGCATATGGCATCTAAAAGCTACCAGGATATTTTAGTTGCGTATCCAGAAATATGCCTCTAAACCAGGTTGTCAGTTCTGTCTGCAATGTCAACAGTCTCTACACTCTTACGCATTTATTAAAGAATATATGGTAGGTAGATACAACAACAGTCTTCTTTTTATGTATAAATTACTTATCAAAGATGTTCATTATATAATTTGCAATATGAAATTAGTCAAGGTTACCAGTATTTGACCGTTTTTTTTTTTTTTCACAGCTCTGTACACTGAATTCCTGTTCAAGCCAAGGAGAATCCTTCACGCAGAATAACAACAAAACAGAGACCTTCTAGATTTGTTCTCCTGCAGATGTCAGACGATTTATATATGTAACTCCTGCAAGTATCATCAAGAATAATTAATTATTAATTTTATATCTACAGTGCTTATCTTCCCTAACATTCCAAGAACCACACAAAGACATTAAAAACATTAAACATTAAACAATGCAAGATAATACAGAAAAAACCCAGTCACATAAATAATTAAAACAAAATCTGAGATGCAGTAGAAACCTTTTTTCTATAAAGTATTCTTTTCACCCCCTGGCTAACAAATAGAAGTTTACTGAGAAAATCTACACTCACCAGTGAGAATGCAGTTCAGATTTTCTCAATGAGGAACGATAGTACATACATTGCATCTGATTATCACTGAATGACAGTTAAATAACTGACATGTTTAATATACTTTTGCTATGGCTCAATCTAATGCAAACAGGAAAGCAGAATTCGGAAGCATGTTTTAATCTCCCCTACCAGCTCACCCATTTTCCTACCTACACAATCCACAAAAAACCCGAAATCTTCTTTCTTCCTATTTCAGCACCTCACCACGCTCCTGATTTCTTTTCCTTTACATGCTGTAGTAGTAGTAGTGTTATGACAGAAGGATAATATTTGATGTAATTCTAGACATTTCTTTTATTTATTGACAAAGCATAGCAATTTCCTACCACACTTTTTTTTGCTTTATTTACCTCTTTTTTTCTACTGACACTACGTGCAGCCACTCCCACTATAGAATTTCCCTTTTTTATGTCCATGGTATCCGCAACTCCAGGTGATAACGTGTCTTTACGTATATGCTACATATGCAAAATCTGGTAGCAGTAGATCAAAAATAATTCCTTGAATTCCATTTGAAAAGTAAGTGTTCTATAGTACAGTATCTAAAGCAGGGAATGTTGCATAAAATAGAATTATATTCCCCCTCTTGTCTCCAGACAGATTACAGATGTGGGCTCTAGCAGAATGCAAGAAACATTTAATAGGGAGAAAACAAAATCACAGCTAATTGTGATAATGAAACATACGACCTCTGTCTCACTGTGAACAGTGGATCTGAAATAAATATTCCTTTTTTTCTTTCTTTGAGGGTGTAAGTGGGTACTCTTGAATATTGCTGCTATCTGGTTTTCTTGAACAGAGATATTTTGTGCTAGAAGCAGCTTAGAACCTGATTTGCGAACACTTCAATTAAAAAGTGGTCAAAAGGAGGTGGGTATTATGGCACCTTTCTCCTTCAGCTATTTCCATCACTGTATTTGCTTTACTGCATCTTTGGTTAGGTTCTATTATACTTGATCTTCATACTACAGCTGTATCCTGTACTGTGAATATGTGGCAGTATCATCAGCATGTGGTACCACCCCAACATTTGTGGAATGATCCGCGCCAGACCCTTTCCCATACAAATCTCATTATCTGTTTCACACCACTAAAACTATTCTACTCTGAGTAAACACAAGTAAGGAGTGAAGTGGCACCTACCTGGGGATGGCACAACGGTGTCCTCCTCTTTGTGACCTCCCCTGAAGGACTCCAACAAATGTTGAAAAGCATGAGAAAACAGAAGTTTGGGAGTAGATTTGTAACACTCCCCTGCTATTTTCAAGGTAAGAGAAGAATGTCAGGGCACGCCGACAGATGAGCAGGCAGTTCAGGGTCATGGTTAGGTCTAATAATATTTGGGTTTATAATCGGATGGACTAAGTTATGGGAATTTAGAAAATTCTGCATTAGGTCAGGATGTTCAAAATAATTATGTGATATGAGTGAGTAAGATTTGTATCCTAAGTCAAATATTCACTTTTAAATATCACTGCCTACATGCTTTACGCATGCCTACAAATGCTATTTGTGCTTGCAAGCACTGTGTATCGTATTTCTCACAGTGTTACTTGTCACAGAAGACCCCACAGCATTTTTTAAAGCAAAGCAGTCTATCTACAGTTAGAGTAAAGCTACCAAGGGCAAAATGTAGGAGTTATTTAACAAAATACAGCTACCTTACACAAAAGTATATGACAGCGAATGAAGAATAACAAACATAGTTGAAAATGTAGGAGGAATTTGTAATGTAATTATCAAAACTTAGATTTTATCTGCCTTGGCAAGTGAACAGGGAACTGTGAAGGGGGAAGATGCAATTACCAGTAGTAGTACATTATTCCATAGAACTGTTTTGGTGTATTTATTTCTTGGAAATTCTGAGGCAAGAGTGCCTGATTACAGATACTGTAAGTAAGGCATCACAGCATAGTTTACCTTATGAAGCATCCAACAGTAAAAGCACGAAGGAGCACCATCACTGTCAGGTCTCCGATACACATTTTCCGCTACCAGCACTGATATTCATATGCCTGACAGGTCAGGCATATAAGTATCTCCCCATTTCTGCTTTCAGCACATTTTAAAATTCTTGGGAGTATTTAATCATAGTGATTGACTTAATGGTCCTTGCCAAGTCACTTTCATCCTTGACTGGCACCCAAATGATCAATAAGCTTGACCATGCCAAAAGAGGGGAAAAAGAGAGAAAGAAGGAGAGAGGAGAAAAAGAGGGCAAGAAAGAGAAAGAAGGAGGGAGAGAAAGAAAAACAGAAAGGGAGGAAGAAAAACAGAGTGAAAGAGCAAAAGAAAGAAAGAAGGGAATGGGAGGGGAGGGGGACACTAGATGAATAGGAAACATACAGCATAATCTACAGCTTGAACACAGAACCATTCAAAACATTACAAGATGCTAGTATTTAACAACACAACCACAACAAAAATGCAACACCACAATGTTTGGTGTTTTGGTGTTCCATAAAGAAATTCAAATCAATCCCTAGCATTAATACTATCAAATGTGCCTAAAATTTGCCTTAGTAGCAGAAGTACTATTTTTTAAATTCATCTAAACTACATGGAAACCTAAGGGTCTTTGAAAATTGGTAAGAATTTGGCCACAAAAACTCCTTGGGCATTCCAATTTTTAACTGTAAGCATTTCTTCGTTCACATTTAACATCTAACTGATAATCCAAAATTTCATTTCCAGAAATAATACAGATAACTCACAGCATAAATCTTACCAGATGTTAAAAAGACATGACTTCTAACAGCATCAAACTAAGCCTCCTAAGTAAGTTAGGTATTGAAGTACTGAGCAACACAATGAGTTAATTAGAAATAATTAGTATCAGTATTAGTATTAGTATAGGTCTTCAATATCTGTTTCTTATCATCTGTAACTGATAAAGTATTTACCCCAAGGAGATCTTAGTTCCAGAGCTGGAAAGTATTCTTGGGGGAATAAGGGCAGAAATTTATTCCAAGCAAATAAAAAAACCTGAATATTAAAACTGAGGCCATTAGTGCTATTCTGAAAGCACAAGTCTCCCTTCAGTTTTGAAACGCTCTGGATTTTGAAAAATGGATTCCAGTTACATGCATATATACAGCATAAATGAAGATACATGTATATATCGAAGAGAAAGACACTGGAATTCCTTTAATGAATACAGTTCTGATGGTTTTTACCCATCCCGCAGTACCTAATACAGGGACCACTGAAATTGTGTCCAAAGTTGATCCTAACACGGCACTACCTTTAACACCAGCACAGGACTTGTCTCATTTATGAGATCACATTCCTGAGCCGCTGCACAGGAAGTTAACAAGCCCGCAAACTTTCAGTTACAACACTCACTCTCCAAGACGTATGTGTCTGCAAGAGAGGGCTGTAGAGAGTACACCAGGCCATGAAATACATACCTTTGCTTCTCCCAGTAAACAAACCTGTATGGATCCGATGGGGCCGGTTAGTGTCAGCACTTGCAGTTAAAGATAATTCTTCCTCATGCCAGCTACATGCAGTCTTACAGCTACAGAGACGAGTTCAGCCAGCCATAGGCAGGGCCACACTCTGCTAAATGCTGTTGGCCTCACTAAAACAGGGTTCAGTTGTAAGTACACGTGGAAGGCAGGCACGTACTGCTCACCCCTACACCCAGAAGAGAGCAGACTCATAGCCATGCAAACTTACTCTTTTGCATTGCGCTTTTGGAGTAACAGATGAATCATTACCTTTCCAGATTCCTTCAATACTGTTTTATATGACATTGTGGTACTACTGCATGTATGTGTGTGTGTGTATATATATATGTAAAATTATATACATATATACATATATATAAAATTTATATATACATAAGTTCATACAAATTCGCATATGCACCTACACATATATACAAAGCCTCACATGACATTCACACCCCTGTTCAAAAGAGTTCCTAACCAGGACACACCTTTCCACAAATGCACTCCATGCACATACAAAAACCACACACACTGTTCAACATGGAGACCCTGCGCAGACACACATGCAAAGAGCCACACTTCGTGACCACCTGTCTGCCAAAATTTCCCAGCTCACACACTTATGTACGTCGGCACTTCAGATTATACCTGTGTGCTCGCATATACACGTGTGCATATATGCACCACATGCACATCCACATGAAAACGTACCCATGCAAACCTATATGAATGAACACATACACTTGTGCAAGACAAAAGTACGTGCAGAGGCACACGCATGTTGACATGTGCAAGAACACAGGCACACATATTCACACACGCACAAAATACATGTACACGAAACCAATCTATGGACTCACACACACAGATGCATGCACACACACCCCCATGCACTCACATGCACAGAATCACGCAAGCACATAGAAGCACACACACAAACACATGCACTCACACACACACGGGCACAGACACAGGCGCACACACGGAAATACACGTGCACGTGCTCGCACACACAATCACACACCACACACATGCACGCTCATTCCACACAACAGCACATGTATGCTCACAAACACACCCACGCGGGCACACGCCTGCACAGACGCACCTGCATGTGCAAACCCACGGACGCGAACACACATGCACCCAAACACACCCCCACACCAAATAACACGCAACGCATGCACTAACACAAGCAGGCCCCCACAGACGCACCCGCACCATGGGGACAGTTACAGACACGTGCACACGCACACAAACGCACAAAACGTACCACCACAGCCCCCACACACCTCCGCACACCCACTCATATGCACACCCCCACAAGACCCCGCACCGCAGCTGTTGCTTGCCCGCCCCCTCTGCACGCTCCCCCCCAGCGGAGGGAACCTCCGCCCCCCGCGCACCTTGCGCGGTAGTTGCGCCGGACAGAGGAGGGATGCCGAAAGCGCGGGTCCCGAGCCCCGCAAGGTGCGGTCGGTGCCGGTTCCTGCAGTCCCGGCCGGCAGCTCCCCTTCCCCCCGCTC
>VZSC01011028.1:64341-76784 GCA_013398225.1 Steatornis caripensis | reverse complement strand
GGGTTTTATTATAGTTTTAAAATCCTAGTCTAACTCATCATTCATTTATAAAGGTGGCAGGAGAAAGACTAGAGTTGCAACATGAGCAGAAATTCTAAAATCTATCTATAAATTTATCTATTTTAAAGTCTAAAGTAAATAACTTCAAAACTTTAGAAGACAATGAGTCAACACTTTATTTACCAATCACAATTTTTTAACTGTAATTTGGTCTAGAAGTTGGCAGAAACACATGAGAAACTCTGAGAGTTTAAAGATTCTGGCTGATCTCTAAATCAAAACCAGCTGAGCAGATTTAAATATTTTGTGTAAACAAATTTGCATCCAGGCTGCTAATCTGCATGCCAGCTTTTAGGTTGACATTTTCTGAAATGATGGAAAAATGCTAAGCCCTTAATGCTAAATGGAGTTCATAATGGAAATTCTGACAGACCCATAATTACCTGTATTGTGATTCTGCTGAAAGCTTCTTTATCTGTCTAATCTTTCACAATGGCGTTAAATATATAAATTCTTGAAAGGATGAAAAAAAGGAACTTTATGTTGGAAATGCTAAACTGTAGCAATGCTATATTCTCTTCCAGATATCCACTTATGGAAGTAGCAGTGACAAAAATTATTTGAAAAAAGATGTAGAATTTTCTGTGAAACTGTTAAAAGCAAACAGTGATGCTTAAAAGCTTAACTTAATCTCCGTTTTTCAGTCTTCTTGAGTCCTTTCTGGTAAGGTATGAGTAAACAGATCCAATCAACCATTTTTAATATGGCAATGAGGAATTATTGTAGAAGAAATGTCATTGACTTGATATGGCAAAAAAATCCCAACCAACAACAAATACAGAAATTAACATTTCAGTGCCCTAATACTGACCACATGTGTTAAAATCTTCCACAATGGGAGGAGAAGGAAATAGAAGATGATATGTTTAGAAGAATTCTACAGAAAATGAAGTGGAATAATAATAAGAAAAATGAAAGTTAGTTATCTGGATTTTGTAGTTTAGAAACTCCGTAGTTTAGAAACTCCATTATCTGCCAACTTTAGATTAGAGTCTAGAAGTCTCTCTGGAAGAGCTTTTTCCCCAGTGTCTTTTTCATTCTGCCCATGAATATCTTCCCCAGCTTGTCCAGGCTATAACCACCTGAAAAACTAGACAGCATTTGCACTGCAGAGACTGCTTAGGATGGATGATTCAGACATACCAGCCTTATTCCATCTCCACACAATCTCTGTGCATTGGCCAGGGCACACAGCTGTCCTGTCAGAACAGCTATCCCACATCACGGTAGCCCTTCACTGAAACAGAACATCCTCTAGCATTTTTAACTTCTGTAGTTTGCTATGAGGATGAAACCTGTTTCTCCAAGTACCCCACAGAAAGGGCTGACAAAGCTAAAAGAAATATCCTTAGGGAAAATAGAGGAATATATCTCTCTGATACCTTCTTTCTAATCTGCCACCTTCTCCAGAAAGAGCCCTAGAGTTTTAATTTCTGCTCATAAAGCAGCTGCTTCAGTTCCAAGATCAGCTAGTTGTCCATCTCTGTCTTCTTTAACACCACTCTGCCCTTTTGACACGTAGGACTCCAAGCAGCGCTCAACAAATGGCTACATCAAGGTTTCCTGTAGGGGATAAATTACACTTTGTCTTTCTCTCAGTACTCTTCCTTATCATGTCTAATATTTGAGGAGGGGGTCTTAATTGCCATGAAACATGAAGTCAGCGGCAACTCTGAGATTGAAACTTTAAGTTCCAAGTTCAGTATTGGGCAGATAACAGCTTCGATATATTTTTTTATATGCATATTAATCTCTAAAATTCACCTACTCTGCATTTGCACACCTATTCATCTTGTGAGGACATTCCAGAGTTCCTCAACATTGGTGCATCATTTGATTTCCCAAAGGTTCTCAACATTATCTCCAGTCTCACAAATTTCACTGCATACTCTTTTACTCCATTGGAGATGTAGAGGAAAACTGATTACATCACTGATCCTAGGACAGCTGCTCTTTTGCATCTGCCTCATCCAAGCATGCTATCATTAAGCTGTACTCTACTTCTTATCCTTTAACCAGCTTTAAGTCCATAAAACAGTCTTTCCATCTCTCTTGCAGTAGCTTTTTTTCTTTAATAACCTTCTGTAAGGAACCTTGTCAAAAGGTTCTTGGATGTTGACAGTGACTACGTTTAAAAAGGTTGGTTATTCTGGTTGCCATGGTTTAAAGCTGGGCTGTCTGTTAAATGGACAACAGATACTCTTTGTTAATCCCCTCCCTCCTCAAAAGGTGGGAAAAGAAAGGCAAAGAGACTTATGGGTTGGAAAAGTTAAAACAGCTTTAAACTAACTACAATAGTAATAGAAAGAAGAATAATGAAATATTTACAAATATATACAAAACCAATATCAAGCTCCTGCCTCACTGACAGTACTTCACCCGGACACTGTGGGGCATGCCCCAGGAAAGGCCCGGACTATACTCAGCAGCAAACAGGAACTAGCTACGGGAATGCACAGATCAGGATCAAAGACAGAAGAATCAGGCGGAGTCATTGTTATCATAGTAGTCCTCCTCCAACACTTAAGCAAGTAGCCGGGCAGAACTGGAGAGCAGTACCCTGCCACATCACCAGGACTTCACTGGCAGCCCCATGCTGGGCTTAAATAGGCTCCTGGGCCATGGGTGTGGGCAGAAGCACCAGGTGAGGCTGCTTAGGGTGGTTAGAGCCCATCAGTGCCCTGACCATAAAGGGAGAGGGAGTGACCCTTGTGGTCTCTCACCTTTATTCTGAGCATGGTGTGTATGGGATGGAATGTTGTATTTGGTCAAACCAGGACACTGTTTAATGGATCTGTACCCAGCATTCTATTTTACTGGATGACAACTTTAACTAAAGACATTCAATGGGAGTAATATTTTGCCTGTCTCACATCTCCTTTCATAAGTGTGAGTACAAAATTTTAGCTCCAGAAGACAGTGGGCAAGAGCTGTAGCCACTATGCAATATGGAAAAGATCAGTTCAACCATTTAAAGTGTTTTGGAGAACTGTTGAAGGCCCAAACATGAGAGCCAAATACAGAGTTAGGCTTATAATCACAGTTTCACAGAGGTGCGTAAATGAAGTAAAAGTGCAAGTCTACAGATGGGATTTCCAGAGTGTTTCTTTCTTGAAAGCTCCTACTGGCAGCACACAAAAATCCCGGTCCTTAGCACGTTAGCTGCTGGCAATGCTAGTGGAGTTAAATTCTATCATGCATGAATTATGTGGAACATAAGACCTAACCTACATTTCTGCACTCCAGTCTTGGGCCTCCTATCTTATGGTTTAGCCATTGAAAGAAGGGTAAGAATCAATCTCAACTCTGCAACATCTGACTTACAAGCACCCAACCTCACTAGGTAAAGCCCCAAAACCACTGGAGAGGAGGGCAGCCTATGTATCTTGCCTTCTCCATTACTCAGAAGAGCGATAAATATTTTGTGGCCTGGATCAGAACACTTTTCATGGCACTTCTGAGGTAGGATAACAGTGTTTAGTACTTTAATAGGAGACTTAAAAAATATGTTTCTGGAGTTGCAGGAAATTGTACTGATCCTGTTGAAAGCACTGTTCTTTCCAGAATTTAAACTGAACTACTATTCTAAGCAAAGTGTTAGTAGAGACACTGAGCTTTTGCAGTTGCTGTGTTTCAGATGGATGTTGCTGGCATGTCTGGTCCTGAAAGATTGCATGGTATTTTTCACAGAATATTGTTATTAGCCTTCATCTGCTGGCTAAATTCCAATTTGGATAATTACAGTCTGCTATCTAAATTCTCTAAGTAGAGTATGTTAAATAACCTTCTACACTTCGTTTCCTAATCTTCTGAGGGGCATTACTGTGATTTATTAAATAATAGTTCTTCTTAATCTAAAAGGCAACTGCTTCTAAATGCTAGGGGAAAGTAACTGTTTTAGAAGGTGTGTTGAATGCTCAGTGCTCAGTGATAAATTACAGAGCTGTATTGGTGGTGCTTGCCTTGTAGGAAGAGTTCCTTAGCACTGTACAAAAAAAAAGGTAAACTACCTCCTTATGAAGATAGCTGTAATTTAATTTAGAGTTGGTGGAAACATTTTAAATAGGCGATACTGTATGTTTTACACAAGAAGACGAGTATAAACCTGGAGAAATCTATGTATAAAGTTTCGGAAATGTTGCAAAATTTTCAAGGTTAAATAAAAATTTGTTATTCAAGGTGAGGAACAAACACACGCAACTGTAGTATACAGTACGTGAAAAAGTGTAAAGCTATGTAAAACTTTGAATTTGTCTCAGATTTGAAAAAAATAGAAGGGACAAAATTGGTCAGTTGGACCAGTCATGAAGCCAAATACAATAAATGGATGAAAAGGAAACATTTCAGATATAGCTTAGTAGAACATTTTGCTAACACATGCTAGTTCAGTCCTTTGTTTCAATATGAAAAGAAAAAAAAAAGAGGAAAAAAGGAAAGGAAAGGGAAAGGAAGGGAAGGGAAAAGAAAAGTAAAAATGTGGGTTCAATATTAATCACTTTATTGTTCAAAGTGGTTTTTAACACTCCTAATTATTGGACTAGTTCAAGGATAATTTATTAAGCTTCAGTGCATCATTCCATCATAAACTGGTGTTTGCTTCTCCTTCTATGCCCCATGATAAGTAGCAACATTCACCAAAGTAAGAAAGAGAGAAAACAAAGGGACTCCACAGAAATGTTCTGCCTCAAAAGATGCTCTAATGTTCAGTATCTCCATCTTTTCTCTGTGCTTGTTAACACAACCGTGTTAAACTAGAAGAAACTCTTTCCTGTATAATTTCTTCCAATCTTATTTACCTCCCACAGAATACCCTCTATGAAGCCAGAAGATTTTTGCTCTCAATGAGAAAAGGACAGCAGTGTTGACTTTTTAGTCATGATTGTTCCACCACATGCTTTGCAAACTCTGTACAGGCTTGCAGGAAAACTTTATTTTTTTAGGTTTTACACAGAACAATTCAACATAATGCAAGCTCAAAACAATTCTATGGCTGATGGTACAGCTTGGCATTATTTTTGTTCAAGACAAAACCATCGTAATAATACTCACATACTCACTCATGTCTACATAAGTCCTATCTGTTTAAAAAAGCACGATACCAAAAGTATTTTGCATAACATTATGCATAAATTAGGTATTCATAGGTCTGATGCATGTCTGGATTGACTTGAAGCAGGGTTTGTGTTTATAGCCCCTTGAGAAATCATTTAAACCTGATTTAAAAAACCAGTGCCGTTATTGTGCATACGTTTGTCTTGATTGTAATCTCAGAGTTTGAGGATTTCTATATTTCTCAGATGTTACAGAAGCACAGAGACCTTTTTGGCCTGTTTATTATTATGACTTACTGTTGCCAAAAAGTGCATGAACTGCTATTTTGGTGTCTCCCTTGTACAGAATTTTCATTAGCTTACTTTCTTATTTGAATACAAAATTAATAAATATGAATGTAATGTAATAAGCATGGTTCAAAAACAAATAACTGCATTTTTGCAGATAATTATCAGGAGAAAAAGAGAGTAAGTTAATTTCTCTGTTAAACAGCTTCATTATTTGTGGGTTAGTAAAACCTCAGGTACTTTGGTTTGCAGTTTACCACTAGATTGCAAAAAAAAATCACGATGTACATTGAAGTTCGAAATGCACTTTGAAATCTTCAGCTCTTTACAGTTGTATAAGAAATTGGCTTCAACAGAATTGGTACTGTCCTTTGCTAGATAAAAACAAAACCAAAAATCTTGAAGTAGTGGGTCAAATATCATCTGCCATAGTTACTTTAAAAAGGTGGAAATCATGAACATTATTCATAAAAATCTGTTTAAATAGCCTTTATAGGATTATTATTGCAAGATTTTTTTCAGTTATGTAAATAGCAAAGTGAAAAAGAGCAACTGATATCATCTCATATCTGCACAATAGGAAATAATAGTGGTTTGTTTTATAACTATTCTGAGAATTTGAGTGGATCCAAATCCATTGCAGGCAGCACAAAAAATCTGAAGTTTAAGACCAAACTGTATTGAAATATTTATTCCCAAACTTCCAACTATTTCTTAATTTTTATCATTGTGTTTCACTAATACATGCTTTTAAAAGCACAACTAAGTTTCTGGGAATTAGATTTTTCACTAGGAGATAAAAATAACTCTCTTCAGATAAACTCTCAGATAATGCTTGATTTCTACCAGCTTCTATGAGATTTAAGTGTTTATTATTTTTTCAGTATTGGGGCTATGAATATGTTACTTTACTATTTGGATATGAGATTGCAGTATTTTCAAAACTGCCAGAATAAGATTTCTTTCATACCTGGAAGAGATACTTTTTCTGAGAATTATCTCACTTTCACATTTGTATTACTGTTCATTTTGCGTTTATGCATGGGTTAGTTCGGAGTTTCATCTCAGTACTATGTCATGTCTTGCATCTGAAACCAAACATTTCACTGCTGTCTAGTGGAGTGAATAGTCTTACTTCAAATGTTGGAAGATACTAAAAATTAAAACCACAATTGAACAACACTATCAACATTGCCGTTTAGACCCATGCGTCTGCTCAGTGTCCCATCCTTCTGAAGCTGCTGACCATCTGTGTTAGCTTCTGAAACTTTCTTTGTGTCCATTCATGCAGTTCACAGAATACCACAATATGACTAAACTTACATGGTTATAGCTGTTGAAATAATTTGCTTCCTACAATCCGTCAGCACATCTTAGCTGAGAGGTAGCAGGTTGTTGAATTGCTGTTACACAGCTGCAAAATAAACACATGATCACGTGTGTTTCCTCTTCCACTTACCGGCTGTGAACTCAGTCCTTTGTAATAGCATATTTTTCTTTTTCTCATTGCTCTCAATTCCTAAAAAGCTTCACTTTCAGAAAATGAAAGGAAGAAAGAGATTACCCCAGTGCATCTCTTTCTACAAATTTCAAAGACTCAGATACAAACTTGAGACAATAAGTTCTATATTTCCCAAAATAATAAGAAAAAGTAATCATTACTTGTTTCTTCATTTTGAGAAATACCTACCGCAGGTTACTAGTTAACTGTAACTAACTTAAGGAACAGTTTTGCCTTTGCAATATTACTTCTCTGCAATGCAATTCAAACTGCGTACACAAACTGCTTATGCAATCTCACCAGAATCCTTCTTTGTTACTGTTTCTGTTATAATCCTTGCGGTAGGTTTTTGTTTGGTTGTTTGAGTGTTTTATTCTTATTTGAAAAGAGAGCTGGGAATTCGTTTTATCTCAGCATAATTCTGAGCTTTCACAAGCAATGAATTACTTTCCCTGTTGGGAACGAGGAAGGAGGAAAAAAGAGCCAAATGATCCTTGTGTGTACATTTAGGGCAACATGTTCTGGCCTGACTCCAGAGACGCCGCTCCATAGAGACAAATAAAGGACAGCCTGAATTTCAGTTTGTAATACACTTTGTGATTCTTTGGGTTAAAAGTTGCTACTTCCGTGCAAGTGTTACTTTAATAGCAAGCCATACAATTCTTTTAGGTGTCCTGTTGTTTTCTCCCCTCAGCTGGGAGGTTTATCCACGAGTGAGCCAGCCTAGCTGCTCACCTGTACAGACCAAGTGGACCTGCAGGGAATGCCGGATGCTGCTCCGCAGAGCACAAAGCAGCCATGCAGAGTGGAGCATCCTCTGTGCTAAGTAGGCCGTTTCCCACCGTATTATAACAATTTCACACTATGTTTTATTGTGAGCCTTAAATGATTGAATGTCCCCTTTGAACATTCAAAGGTTTCCTACTATGCTAGCACACTGTTATTGCTTTTTACATTGCCTTGTGGCAAATTAGTGGAATATACTGTAAGAAAAGAAAGATCATCAGCACCCTATTTGCATACAAACATCATATTATTTTCAAATTATCCTCTTTATGCTTCTCATTTTTCTGGGATGTTTTCTACAGCCTGTATGAAGTTTGCCCATTCTATCTGTATTCTCCTATTAATGTTTTGTTGCATAACATAGTGGATTTTTTTTCTACTTTTATTCCCTCCCTGAATACAAGAGCTAAATTACACAGTGGTAAGAACATCAGCAATACTTCACTATTAGATTTTACCAATTTATACCAAGCTAATCAGAAAAGATAAGACAAATTGGTACAAACTTTCAAGAAAGATGAAACTCTTCACTTTCTCACTGCATAGAAAATGTTTGAGGATGCCTTCAATATTCCTATCCATGTCACTTTGCCTAAAATTTACGGCAAATTTTGCAGGCTCATAATGCCTTTGGCAACAGCCCCTGTGCTTTCCCTTCCACTAGAGAAGAACAAGAAAATGCAGTCATAATGAAGGCCAGTTTCCCTAGCAGCCAGCTTCCTTACTCTAGTATGTTCATGGGTCTCTTTGGCTCCTGCCTGTTACTGTATTGTGCTTGTGTTGTATAAAATCATTTGTACTTTGAGGGACATGTGAATGATAAGGGAATGGGAGGTGATTTTTCTAAGAGGAACATAATGAAAGAAAGCTAAACTATGTACAGTTACAAGTGCCTTCATTATTGACAATGCCTGAACTGCAGACATGCTGAGACATAATGGGGAATCACAGCTTCAGGGAGCCATCTGTAGATCTCAATGCAAAATTATTCAACCCAGCAAAGTTAAAGCCGAAGGAGGTCTATTTTAAATTTTTTCAGCTGGAAAAATACTTTCTAAGGAAGTTTACAGAAGAATTAATAGATTTCCACTCTACCTCAGTTCTGCCTTATCTTGACCAACGTTCTTTAGACAGTGACCCGGTTTTCATGCAGTATATAGTATTAACATTAAACTCTGATAGCGAAAATGTTAATGTAGTTCCTGAAAGACACTTTGATTGTAGCTTTTGAAAAAGGGAAAATATGTAATTATGACATTTCTTAACTTACATATTCTTGAGTTTACTACCAGAGAAATATCTCAGGTAGCCTGTGTTATCAGTATTTACAATGGGAAGTTTTGGAACCTTAATGTGTTAGCAGCAAGAAAAAGTTAAAACTACCTTTGAAGCAGACTCTTTTGTCCTTTTCCTCATACCTATACATGTCAGATTAGTAAGGACCTAAAACATGTACAGACACAAAATTAAACTGTTTTTAATGAAACTGTTAATTGCCTCACATGCACTACATGAGGTAAGTACTCTAAAACGAGCCATTAAAGAAATTAGTATAACAATCAGCTATAGTTACCATTTACTCAGCCATTTCAATAGGAAGGAAACAGAGAACAAAATAATTAATTAATTAAAAGATCCTATGGCAAGTCTTTAAAACACAGTATCTCACAAAGATTACCATACCTATCACACTGTTTCTGGATTACATGCAGTTCCTTGCACTTCCAAACACTGAAACAAACAGCACTACACTTCAGCATTGCACTAAATATGGGCTCATTTTAGACTTCAAAGTAGCTAAAAATAAGCAAAATAGTCTTCACAGATGTGAGTGGTGAGACATAGGTAAATCCAGTACTAATTGTTTAGAACTATAAAACACAGAAATACTTGCTTTTCATTGCTAAAAGGAAATTAGGATGTATAAGCATATAATCATGGTTTGACATTCAAAATAAGCCACAAATGTCCTGTGTTTGAACTAGTGGAAAGGGAAATTGGTGTGTAGAGGAGAAGGTGACACCTAGGCAGATGATGTGCTTAGTGATTTGGTTTATTTTTATTTTAAAAAGCAATTCTCATTTTTTTCTACAACTGATCAGGAGCAGAATGTTTAAAAGCTGCACTTCATGCAGTGTCAGCTAGTAAGTATTGGCACTGTTTCAAGGTAGAACTGTGTTGGTAAAGAAACAGTATCTTTTCCAGAATACTATTTTTTTAATAATCTCTAGCACAGCAAACTTTTTCTTAAAGGATTTCTTTAATGATCCTTAGACATAAAAACTATGATAGTCTTTCCTAGTTAGTGGATGTTGAATTATGTTTAAAAAGCTTTCATGCTGACTATGAGGACTTTATTTGTTCATGCCTTTTCAGTCTCGGTCAATATGTTAGATCTCACATACATTTATGCTTTTATTGGGATATAAAATGTTTTGTACTATTTAAGACTCGGGCCCAGTTTTCTCAGTGGTTTCTCTTCATATTATCTGTTTCAAAGTGATTAGGAATTGGGATTACTTGTTAGATTCACTCTCTTTCCTAATAACATCTGCCTTACTTTACCCATTCCTAACAGAATTGTTTTACTCACATGCCAAGTGTGGTTTGCTCCATTTTGGGATAACAGCCTTGCTTTCAAATACAGACAACCAACAATGACACAAAGATGCTGTTGTTCGAACTCCTGGTCCAAAAGTCCACTAAGAGAATATGAAGTGATACTAAAATACAAATGTAGTATATGTGAAGCAGAACTGATAGGAAGAAAAAAGAAGTGGAAAAATGTTCCCAGAAGAAATTCTAGAGGCAGCTGATCCAGAACAGATTGATTAGACATAGTCTGTGATGTTGTGATTCTGAGTACTTATGATTTTTTTAACTCATTGCACTTTGGATTATCTTCTATCACACAATTTATTAACAGTTGCTATTTCATCAGTGTATTAAGTCCATAGAAAATCTTCAATCATTAGCAGCACCGTGCATTAAATTCACATGTGTTTTTCAATGCTGCTTATAGACACCTTTCAGTCTGTCAGTCCCAGGTCTTTTGGGTAGACTTAAATGATTTTTGGCTACATGATGGACATTCTACTTATCAAATTGTAACATACTGTTTATCAGTATCATATTTAAGATACTTTCTACTTCTATGAACAAGTATAATACATTTTTTACTATTATTCAGACATTCAAAGCATTGCTTTTATCTGTTCTGTTGCTAGAGAGAAAAGAGGATAAATAATTCAGGACAAACCAAAAAAAGCACACAAAGATACACCTTGAAATTAAGCACATAGAGATATTGACTTTTTAGTATAAAATACCTTTGTTTTTTAAAAAATATTTAACAGGTAAATAATGCATCAGAAAGAAGGGAGAAAAGGAAAATATCTAGAGCTAAAACATGTTAATCTGACGTGTGAATACACGTAAATTGATAAAAAATTCAGGGGATCTAGTACAGTGAGCAGATTACCTGCTTTAACATGAGGTCTTCCTGACAAGTTCGTTTTCTTTTTGGTTTTTTAGGCTTTGGGATTCTTTTGACTGTTTTCAACCTCTGTTCTAACCTTTTTTTCAATGCACTCTAATTCTTTTTGTCGCAGTCTTTAAAGTACCTTTCTGCAGTGTCATCTCTGATACAGGCTGGACACTACAGTATGCAGTTATATAGATAAGACTGCAGCATTAATATTATGTAATGGCATTTCTTAATGATCTATCCTACATATTGATATACCACTCCATGCTTTAGTGTCTAGCAGTGCTATAATCTTTAATGCAAGTTTCCTTATACCAATTTCATGAGGGAATACTACTACCTACTACCTAAAATCTTTCTGAAACTCAGTTAGGGGCTAGAGTTTTTAAGGATACTTAGGTACCTAATGACCCAGGCAAGATCCTAGTGGAACTGACAGAAGCCTAAATGTCTGAGTCCCATTATTTCAATAAGTATTAGGTGCTACATTTTTCAAAATCATACTGTGGTCTATCTTGATTTCCAGACACTAAATACCTTTTAAAAATCCTAAAACATTTTTAAAATACCCCAAGTGACTTTCTAAAGTTACAGAAGTCTTTGGTCAACCAGAAAGCTGAAGCCATGTCTCCTGATTCCAGAACACCTCTGTTAACATTCGATCCATGATAAATCCTCTCCTTTCATATGAGTAAATGTAAAATGCTAACTAGGTTATCTTACAGATCTTACTATGTGTAAGGGAATAATTTCCAAGAGTTTTTTTTGTATTATTATAAATTAGGGTTTTTTTTCTGATAAGGTATTAGGTTGCACACAACTTTTCGGTATTGATCTGCCATAGAATCATAGAATCATAGAATTGTAGGGGTTGGAAGGGACCTCTAGAGATCATCCAGTCCAAACCCCCTGCTAAAGCAGGTTACCCTAGAGCAGGTTGCACAGGAATGCGTCCAGGCGGGTTTTGAATATCTCCAGAGAAGGAGACTCCACAACCTCCCTCGGCAGCCCGTTCCAGTGCTCTGTCACCCTCACAGTAAAGAAGTTCCTCCTCATGTTCAGGTGGAACTGCCTGTGTTCCAGTTTGTGCCCGTTGCCCCTTGTCCTGTTGCTGGGCACCACTGATAAGAGTCTGGCCCCGTCCTCTTGACATCCACCCTTTAGATATTTGTGAGCATTGATCAGATCTCCTCTCAGCCTTCTCTTTTCCAGGCTGAACAGACCCAGCTCTCTCAGCCTTTCCTCGTAAGAGAGATGCTCCACTCCCCTA
>VZSC01011028.1:32469-62501 GCA_013398225.1 Steatornis caripensis | reverse complement strand
GGCTCCTCCACCACCTGCGTTAAAAAGTTATCACCAATGCTTTGCAGGAACCTCCTAGACTGTACATGCCTGGCTGTGTTGTTTTTCCAGCAAATATCATCCATCCATCTAAAATAATCAGACTAGTGCAATAATTCATAAAATGGAAGTGACACAAATCTCTAATTTTTAGGTGTTACTTTGTCTGGCAAAAGTCATCCTCTTTACTATGTTAAAACATTAAATGAACCTAGTTGCCAGTGACATACATGTATGTGCAGCCAAAACCATTGGAAAATGACACATACACAATGAATCCATGAATCATTAGTACTGACTAAAACATACAAATAACTGTACTTCCATTACATATGTGCAAGATCTGGGAAATAAGTCTGATAAAAAAGGAATTCATATTGCTTTTTTTAACATGCTCTGTGAATAATCCCTTTTTCAGATGCTGCTTTGTTACAATTTCTCCAAAGCTGGTAGCTGTCAGGCAGCTGGTGACCTAACGCCACTGCACGTTATGGTGTTTAGCACATCTCATTATTTCCTTGTGAACCCCAGTCTGCACGTACTTGTGCTATCCTGTTTTTTGTTTAGACTGTAGTCTTTTCAAATCAAAATCTGTGTCTTTCCTGTCCCTATACAGCGCGTAGCACAACATACATCCTGTGTATGTCAACATTTCAGGAGTATTGTCACGTAATAATGGTGGAAGGTATGCATGTAGTTAATTCAGTGCGTCTAATTATCTACTACTTGGTGCTTTTGAAAAGCAGTTGTTATTAAATTATACCAAATCCCAATTTTGCATTTCAAATGGCAATAACAATTTATGTCAAATTTTCAAAAACATTCATCACAAAAGGAGATTCACAGACATGAAGAATCAAACTTCATCTCTGTGGAGTTCTTGTCCTGGAAACAAACTGGATTTTAAAAATTTTTTATTTCTTAAGCCTGTTTCAGTAGACTGCCTAATGATTAATCAAAATGCATGCAACAATAACCTACTTAATTAACTTCAAAATTGCTTGAGTTTTTCTTGAGATTTTTCATATTAAAGTCCAAAATGGAAAATATTTCTCCTGAATATCACAAGGACTTCATACTTTAATTGAAATTTCCTTATATTTGTATTAATTATCAATCTGTAATGAAGAAATATTTGGTGGGTTTTTGAAGGATTTTTTTCTAGCATGAACTAATGAACAGTGTATTCTCAGAGTATAGGTAATGATGTTTGGTGAAAATAGGCCTACCAACTGTAAATATTCTGATCTTTTCTCAAATATGCATTGGGAAGATCTGGTTTTTTGTCCACATTCCATTTAATACAAGTGGAACACGTATCTTTGCCAGACAATGGTAATTTTGACATCTACATCCTAAACTCCTTTCTTTGCGCTGCAGAAAAATACAACTAGCTACACAATATACTGAATCATACAGAAATGTCAGAAAAAGAATGACCAAACTTTTTTCCCCTCCTTGGAATCCTTTATAATCTGTATGTAAAGAGATCAACCAAACAGCCAGTATGGAATGATCACTGTTGTAATAAAGAACATACTAAAGTATTTATTATTAATATGTTTCTCCACTACATTGTTTAGTTATGAATAGGTGTGTAAGATACTAATTATTTTTAGCTCCATTTTTTAATTGTTCTTATAGTAATTTTGCAGTGATAAAAGGGGCTACAAGGTCATAGAAAATCAGACCAGATGCAGAGGAACAGAGACTTAGGTGACAGTATTTGTCTTGCACTTTCACGTTTCAGTGTCTCAGGTGTATGTAAATCTTCTGTCCTGATGTGTAGTTGCTATATCCATTACAAGTTCAAACGAGTATGTAAATTATGTTCTTCCTGAGATTTGGAGGTTTTTGTCTATGTTTGTTATAGTCGTGTTGGCTAACAGCTATCGTAATACTCAAGGCAGGGGATAAATACTACTTACAACTTTACAGCCATCTTTTGTTTTGATGTATAACTCAAGATACACAGAAAGAAAAAATATTTACGTGGTTGTTAGTGCATGAATCAAGGACATTTTATGGCTTGTATTCTTCTATCTTCCCTCTATCCCAAAGAATATTTCCTTCTATTTTTTTCTCTTCTTTTTGCTTGACAGCAATAGAATGACTACAAATGGAAGACTGGAGAATGTCCAACAGCCATAGTGTGGTGTTTAGGGAAATCTAGAAGACAACTGAATTCCCTCAGGCAGAATAGAGAATTTCTGAACCAGGAAGAGTACTAAAATTATAATCTTCATTGTAATGTTTTTGCTTGGTTTTTGTTGTCTGGGAGGTTTTTAAGGACTGATAGAGGAGCAATGTTGCGTTCACTTGGTATATTTAGGGTAAAGTTATGAACCTCATGGCATTTGATAAGGAACCTAGTCTATTAGGTGTATTTTGAGAATGCTCACTGCTTGTTCTGAAGATGTAAGCAAAGAGATGGCCTTGATCCTGTCTGGTTCAAGTCCAGGCTAAGGATGAGATAACTGCTCGGCATCTCAGTCTCATCCATGATGAAGCACAGCAAAGCATGTTCAGAGTGGATTTTAGGCACCCAAGGAAGTTTTACATAAAATACTGAGTAACTTTGAGTGTATTTCCTTCCCCAAATAAGACATCAGTGGAAAAGGAGATGTATGGATCATAATTTTCATAGAGATATAATTTAGGTACCCAAATCCCGCTTTATCCAGCAGTGAGGAACACACTGGAAGATAAGGCAACATCTTACAACATAAATCCACACAATTTAGTACGGATGGATAGCTCAGGTAATTTATTTACTTTCCAACTTAGTTTAACACTTCTGTATGGCCCAATACTTTCTAAAAACAACTGCAGGTGAAAGGAATATTTGAATAACATCAACGCTTATCCAGTAGACGGAACACATCACGGACACGTGATTATGCTACATACCTTTATATCTATCACTATATGTTTGGGGGATCTGTAGGTTGAAGATGTGGAAGAAGTTTTATTTAGATTTTTTATTAACTCAAAAGAGTACATACTAAAGATACATCTTAATAATTATGAGAAGTGTTTGACTTGAAATACCTTCGCTTAGATTTCTTACATTGGGAATTGTTTGAATAACCAGAATTACACAACTATTGCCGAATAATGTATGGTTTGTTCCGGGAACTAAATTTTCTTATGACTTCTCTCAATTTGCTGGATGGGTATTTAAGGAAGCATGTGGATCTTATTTTCCTGTGGGTGTTTACCCCTTTCTTCCCCCTGGTTTTGTAAATTCCCAAAGTATGAATGCATCAGAAGTAATTCACTGGCCGTGCATGAAACGACTACGTGCGAAAAAACAGTAACTGCTCTGTTTCTCATAGCTGAGTTCAAGCCAATGCAACCCTTTGTGCTATTAGGGATTAAACCTCCTCTATTTTGTGCTACAATGTCTGCAGAAAAACTTGGCATGCACATGGACCTTCTTTATCATCTATATTGCTGGGAGAGAGAGCTGCTTTCATTTACTGTACACAACTGCTGAAGCCAAACCAGCTGGACCTTGGTTTTGGTGTAGATTGGGTTTTGGTTTTGGGGTTTTTTTTAAAGAAGAAATGTTCACAACAATAATACTAAAATAATATTTCAATATTCAAGAAAAGTAGTGGATACAGTTGCTTTGCTTTATTAGTGCATTTTGGTAATGGAAAGTCAGTCTCTCACCTCTGCAGTCTGCTGCTCTTGGCAGGCTTCTGACTTTATTTACCCTGCATTTGCTAATTCATTATTATAAAGCTGACAACTCTACAAATCTTTGTTTGTGAGTCTAAACTGTATGAGATGAATACAGCATGTGAATTCTGAATTGCATCGATTTCATCATATATAAAACATTCTTTTTACAAGCTATGTGTAGTTTTCCTACTTGTGTAATACTTCAAATGCATAGTATATCGTAAAATAAATGCTCAAACCTTTATGTAAGGTTCAATAATTTATTGCTACTGAGAATATATTTTGTAAGCAGAAAAAATTCATTTTATTCCCTAAAGACATATCATAGAGACAAATTAATATTTGCAAAGAATTTTATGATCCTGAGCTGAAATACTAGGAAAAAATACGAAATACAGCTATACTTTATGCTCCATAATACCTATGTGTATGTTCTCACTTCTGTGTCTGATCCTGCACACACAGGATTAATTTCATTTACAGTGCAATAATCCTGTTAACTCTTTCCTGTTCTTTTCCTGTTGAACTGAATGGCAAAAATCCCGCAGGACTTGAAGAACAAGACAATATGTACAGTTCATTGTGTGGGTAGATTCAATTACGTGGGTATCACTGAACAAACAGCATTTATTTGCTCCCTTAGTACTGTTGTCTTACCCCCCTCTTCTTTCCAGAGGCCATCTAAAAAAAACCTGTTGTAAGATAGAGCAGAGCTGTTAAGACTCCTGTCTCTGTGTGCCTTGTGCTTAACTTAGGTAAAAGCTTAGATTGCCTCCAGTGCACTTATTTTTTCAACAATTCTGAAGTAATTTCAGCTAGATTTTATAGATTTCACAGAGATCAAATTGCAGCCTGCGCATCTGCTTTTATCAAGCACTTATTATAAAAATGCAAGAAAAATGTACATGTGATGAATGCATATGTATAGAAGGATTGGCTTTGCCTTCAGACATTAACTGACTAATAGGCAAAAGTATTTATGAAATAAACATTGAGTTAGAATATTTTTCATATATCCATCAATTATATAATGATGCATTTGAATTGATTTTTTAATTATTATACCATAGAACACTTCAGTGTTACATGCTATAGCGTATTTCCCAGAGACTATTTTCCACAATATTTTAGAGCAAAGCAATTCCAAATGAAAAAAAAAAATCCAATTTATTTTCTTAGAAGATTATTTTCAAAGTTTATTAGGTAAAGTGGAGATGTAAAAAAACAATTGAAAGTACAAAGAAATTATCAGAGAGGAGAAAAACAAAGGAAAGCAGAGAAATTCAACCAGAAATTCAACAAAAAATAACCATTTATAGGAATATCTTACTCCCTTTTGGCAGTGAGAGTGTCTTCAATAGCCCTTTGCAGAAAGGTGAAGTTACATTAAAATACATAATGGTTCATTACATGCTTAAAATTAGGCAATTAAATTTAAGTACTTGCTTGAATTACAGGTATTTTTCCCTTCTTTTTCCAGAAGTTTGTCAGATATCACCATATGAAACATCCCTGGGCAACAGACAGCTGTTACTCCTTTTTCTACTCAGGTGGTAGAAAAAAAGGGAAAAAAATTGAAGAATTTGAGTATAGTTGGGATTTGGATGATAGCTGATGTGAAATGAATCTTTACAATAGACATCCACTTTCTGATCAAGCTACTAGGCAAAGAAACTTTTGAATGATTTTAAACTAAGGTGTGTGTGTGTTTGCGGGGGTTTTCCTGCATTGCTGGAATATGAGTGTGATTTTGAATCTGTCAAAGGTAAGGTTTTCCCATCCCAGTTTCTTTGCAATCCTATTAAATATCCAACCTACTATTTTTTATTGGTAAATTTGCAATGAACGCATCAGGATTCCCAGCTTTTTCTCTAACCTCTCAAAACTCCACTTATTTTCCAGAAGGTCCATTACCTTTTGGTTGTAAATTGCCATTCTGTAGGCCATAATGCATTTATTAATTCTCCAACACTGTTTATCACTATGCAGAACTGACCCTTCCAAATCATTTTGAAAACTAGAGTGCATTTTCAAGTATAGTGTATTGGATTTTTTTCTCTTTCACTCATGATCTGCTCCTGTGTGACTCATACTTTATTTAAATATGCCTTTGGCTTTCAGAGCATCCCAGCGTCTTCCTTTGTTGGAAATCAAACTGGGTAATTAGGACAAAACCTAACCATTCATTTCACTGAAAACTGTGCCAAAAAGGGTGACTGCACAATGCGGGCTACTTGCTTATGGGAACAAGCTATTTTATAGACTAGAGAGTTGCGGGTTTTTTTCTTTTTTTAAAAAAAAATTTAGTTGCTTAATAATAGATGCAAAATGAATATGTAGATAGTGTGCTGCCTTTTGAAGGTGTACACATTTTCACTTAGCAAAATATAGGGGGTGAAATTTTGAAAGGGCTTCGTATTGACCTAGTCTTGTTCTCATTTCATATGATTCTAGTGACTGAAAAAAAAGGGATTTCTGTCAGGACTGAGTGCTGTTGAAAATCCTGTCCATGCTGTTTAGTAGTACTTACCACTTTGTATTGTTTTATGCATACAAAGACTCATATTAACAACTTAAGGGAAAAAGCCATGGTTTTGAAGTAAAAATGATAAGCATTTCATTAGTGCCAGCAGTGACTGACATAAGAAACTGCAGCTTTAGACAAACCCTTGTAGGCCTGAAAGTGCTGCATATCCATTTAAGTGAAAATTGCTTATACTGAATAAGAATGAATAAGTTAACATGGCTTTGAGAGGGACAAACAGAAAAGATGCCTGATTGTGACAAATATGGGTTTGTTCTGCTCACTGTTTTTATAACCAGTAACATCTGCAGATACATTTAAAAGAAAATAAACCTTTTAAGATGTAATTTCAATGAATTAAGTAAAAGGTATAAAACTTTTAAATCACTTAACCAGACCTAGGCCACCACATTTCCCTGATGTATTCTTGTGTTGTATCCTGAAATCTGCTTTTTGAATGAGTTAATTAAAAAGTATGTTATGCAATTTAAATTTCAAAAACCTTTAACTGCATAAAAATACCATGCTAATTAGAGATTCTCAGGATTTATATCTCTTACATTTCATACCACTCTCCACTGGCCTGTCATCAGATTTACTTCCCTCTTCCTTTTCTCAGTATAAGTACTTGAACAATGTGAATGACAGATAACTTGGTCTTTCGTAAAAAGATTATTCGGTTTATTACAGAAATTTGTGTGGGAGGGAGGTCTAGATTAATTTTCTGTATCCTTTTCAACATTTTGAAACATTAATCATAAACTCCAAACAGAGAGCCTGAAAGTAAGTCTTGGGAATTCAGACATTCAGGGAATACTGAATATGACAGCAAGCACAGGGAGGGAGCAATGATGGTGAACTACCTGTGTGTGGTTCTGCTGCGTTTTCACTGTTCCTGAAAATTGTAAGCAGGTTTCTTTATGGAAAAGTACCTTTTAGAATTAATTCCGTCTTATCTCTTGTTCTTGTTCTTCATGGTAGCAAATACCTATCTTGTTTAAGCATTTTTCGTATTTGTGTCTTATATCAGATAATCTAATCAAACTTTAAGAGTATCCACTGTAATAAATCCATCGACACACACACAATACTGCTGCTGCTGACAGGTCAGGCATAAGGACGGATAGGCTTGGGAAGCGGCTGCTCCAGGTCACACTACTGTGGATAGGATGGAGAAGTTTGAATCGCTGCTTTTATATAGAAAAACAAAAGCATGTAGCTTCCAGAAAAGTCAATCTCATTAAAGCCACAGCATTCAGTTTTAAAATGTTCCTATTTTTCTTCAATTCTCTCTTTTTCTATGCTAGTTTCTCTTTGTGCTTCTCCTTATCCCCTTTTCTCAAAAGATAGCGAGTGTTTTTCCCACCTTGCTTAGACAAGTTCCACAGCAGGCTAATTTATTTCAGAGTGTTTATACAGTTTTTCAAAGGTGAAGATACTAAGCTTCGGCTTAAATCTGTGTTGTAAAAGTGACCCTGGCAAGGACTGCTGTGGAGCAACTGCAAGCAGAGTCACTTGTGTGTGTGCCAGGGCAAACTGTCAAGGGAAGAAAGGGAAAGCTGCAGGAAATGGGGAGAGAAGTCTTGGCGTTGCCTGAAATGGAGCTTTCAGATTTGCTCTACGTGACAAATCCTTACCTCTTCTTATTTAGTTCTGTTATTTATTTATTTATTCTTACTTGGAAATACAATAAATAAGAAGATAATGCACTCATAAATGTCATTTGGGTAGAACAATATATAAAAAATATTCTAGTTATCAATAACAAGTTGGAAGTCTAGGTAAGAAGAATGAAAAGCTAGGATAATTTTATTCCTCTTCTTTTTCTCACTTTTTCAAAGTAATTTGTTAAAGTTTTAATAGACAGAAACCAAAACCAAAAAGATGTGCACAGTCCAGGCCCGTTATGGTGTGAGAACAAGGAAAGAAGAAGCAAGAAGAAGGAAATAAACTCTAGCGGACCGTGCATTAAATTTATGATTTCCCCTCATGGAACTTGTTATTTATCTTTCTGTCTTAGAAATAAAAAGGTTCTTCACATTCCAGTAATCTCCCAGCGCTGCTTTATGAGCCAGATATTTGTCCTACTAGTTTGTCATGTATGCAACAGTGCTGCAAGCAGCACACAAATTACTTGTTAAGGTCAATGGACATTGATAATTTCTTCTTAAGGAACCGATCAGTGACCAGCTTAATTAAGTACAAGTTAGATTCCACTTCTATGCAAATAATGCTGGTAGATTATACAAACTATAGCAAGAGAAAGAAGACAAATAGTTCGCTAAAAGCTGTGTGTGCCATCTCACTCTTTGCCTCTGGCAAAAAAGTTGGGTGAGACATTTTAGTAAGTAAAGATAGGACTTGTCCCGTGGCTATACAATACTCATGAAGCACGACTTCTGTGCCCTACTTCTTTATTTTAAATATAGGTTTTATGTGTAGTTTGCTTGATTAGGTTGTTTGGGGTTGTTTTTTTCAGACAAGGTAGCTAAGACTGAGTTTTAAACCAAAAGGATTATCCTTGAACAAAATTTTTGCGCTTAGGATGGCATTCAATATACTTGCCTTGATCTAAGCCTTCAGGGTGTATTCAAGTATGCTATAGGAAGATAAAATCCATCTGCTAGGCTAAATTCCATTATTCAGGCGTATGTGTTAGGACTTCTCCATACTGAGTGCCTTTTGTACCAGCTTTTTTTAGGCAGGTTTTGCTACCTATTCGTAACTACAGTTTCAGTCCATATTTGTTCTCAATAAATGGGATCTACCAAAGAACTGTAAAAGTAGATGGTCTACCATGCCTACAGTAGTGGTCACATTCCTTAATAAGGGTTGGGATGGAGGGTAGTCTATGTCTCAACTTGCCTATGAGCTTACGAAAGCACCTGTAGGGAGGAGTGCCAGGTTCCCTGCACTCTTTTAGTCAGACAGCGTGACCTCACATTTGAAGTCAGCTTCCAATGAAAACAAGCTCTGAACAGTGGTATGGCTTTCCTCTGTCCAGCTCTAATCAGTTTTGCACTTCTTGTACCATTTTAATGAACTTCAAATATAGCTGGATCTTACAGATGTTCCCATCTCTATGGGCTTTGTGAAAATAAGTAAGGAGAAGAAAACCTAAATAGTGTTTTTCCATTCTATGCCAGTAGAAAGTTTCAAGAAGGATTAGCTACCAGGCAGTAGAAAGCCTGCCCAGGTGAGTGAATAAATTGGTTTTGGAGAAAAAAAATAACTGCAATACAGCCTCAGAATTTGCCAAATAACAACTACAAAATAGTCTTCACAAACCATAAATCTGCTGCTCATGGAATTGTGAGATCTTACTTAATTTTTCAGTCTTTTTTTCTAATTTTCAAATACTCTTGTTTGCAGTACAGAATTGTTGTCCTGGTTTGAGCTGGGACAAAAACAGTTTTCTTTTTAGTAATTTTACTTTTCAGGTAAGTCTCTTCTAAGAGACTGCACTCTTTGAAATTAACAGCATTTTTTTCAGACAGTATCTGCTTCTAGGCATGATAATGGTCACTGTTTGTAGTTATTGCTAAAGTAATGGTACAAATAGTATGCGTAAAGGCTGTTGCTTATACTTCTTTCTACGGAAACCAAGGTCACTGCTTGGTTCTGCTAAGCTTATTATGCATTAGAAACAAAGGAGTGGAGAACTGGTCAGACCTGTGACCTTCCTGTGGGGAGAAGCTGGACAGACAGGTGGCATAAGCCTGACCAAACAAAATATTCCATCCCATATGTGTCATGCTCAGTAGAAAGCTGAGGGTCAAGGGTCAAGTTCTCTTCTTATACAGCTAGCGTCCAAGGAGGACTCTAGCTGTTTCTTCTGCCTTCGATCCCAATTTGTGCGTTCCTGAATCCAGCTCCCATCTGCCACTGAGTCCCATCTGGGACTTTTCCTGCAGCGTGCAGGCTGATGCGATTGTCACCAGGGAAGTTTAATATTGGTTTGGTATATATTTTTATATATTTCCTTATTTTTCCTATTATTATTATTACTATACCTCTTTTGGTTTATTGTTATTGTTTCAGTAAAGCTGTTTTAATTTTTCAAACCCATAAGCCTCTCTCCCTTTTCTCTTTCCCTTCCTCTTCTGGGGAGGGAAAGTGTTAATAGAGAGCTTCTGTCATCCATATAATAGCCAGCCCAGCCTTAAACGGTGACATTAATCTAAGACTTAAATAATATCTAAAAAAATCTGATTATGAAGAGATGGTTAAAATGGAGTTTCAGAGATATATGTGATATATAGTGTGGGAAATACAACTTGTGCTGTCTTCCACAGAGTTATGCAGACTCAGAATAAATCTTTAAGAAGTTTTTATATCTAGTGAGAATATAATAACTAGTCTTATAAAATATTCAGCTTTTTCCAGGAAAAGAATCCACATCTGCTTATGCCTGCAAAGAAACATGTGGTTCGTGGTGCTCTATAAATAATGATATTGGATGTTCCTTGAGCCTCAACATTGACTGTTTCAACTAAAACTGGAAGTTTATTTTAAAATTTACAGCATTTCCCTAGAAATTAATTTTATTCCTCTTGCTTTCAAAATGTATTTTATTATCTGTTCCATAAATAACAATTCCCTGTGATATGCTTATAATGATGTTTGCTAAAATTTCCTGTGAGTGGTAAATATTTTCCCATTTTCTGTAGATGTCATTAAACTGTATTCCCTGTCCAGAAAATAACAAAAGATGGTAACACAAAGTACCTATCTGGGTCATCACAATTAAATTGTATAGCAATAGATAAAAGAAAACTTAAAAGAAAATTACTTCCTTTCCTCTGCAGAGACTTGTTCCTCCAGGGTTTCCTAAGTATTGACATCTTTAATCTTTAAAACCAGACACGGTGCTGGAACTGTGTCCCAGAATAAAAATATTTTTGTACAGTAAATACATTTTGCAAAACTGAGTATTGAAGCTGTCATATTCATCATGAAAACCTCAGCATGGAAAGTTATTTCCTTCCCTAACATTGAGACCACACTTGCATGCACACACATCCTTCTGACTCAGAGATATGAACTTGTACAGGACAAGTTTGGATTTTTTTTTTGCTTCTCCCTCATGCACAGAGGGATAACCTCTTCCTAGTATAAGCCTAACACTGATTGATTTTTCATAACCACTGATGTATTTGGCTTTGTAATAATCCTCTTTAAAGTAAAAACTGCCTAAGTTTTTTTAGAGGTGTGAAAAGGTATAGGTGTTCATGTAGTAGTAATTGCAAAGGTGCACAAACAATTCAGTGACAGCTCTAGCTGCAGGTGCCTAGCCCTCAATTCAAAGGTCTCTAAATTTTATGTAGAACATAAGAAACAAGTGATGGAAAATTTACATTTAATTTTTAGTTTCAGACTGAATTATGTGATTTTTATTCAGGAATCATGCAATCAAAATCATGGAGCTCTTTCTCTGATTTTCCTGTGGTTCTGATAAGCATTTTCACTGATATTAATGTTACAGTTCCTGTTATACGGATACAGAAGTGCTTCCAGTTTTAAAGCCAAGTATTTAATCTTGAAGAAATACATTCTGTATATCCTGGTGTGCATTTTGACCTTATAAAAGCATGTCAAATTAAGATTAATTAAATTTGTGATTTTATATTTACTCAGTCCCTTAGAAGTTTAAAATAATCCCTTCTGCCTCCCTCAGATTTTACCGTCTCTGCATTCCTGTGGTGAGCAAGATGCAGTGAAGAGAATTCCTAACATTTTGTATTGTTTCTTGAATCATGAGAAGCTGAAAACTCAGAACAAAAAAATGGTACAGGACATCAGAGGACATTAGATTGCTTTCTACATGGATAATCCTAATAGTAGATCATTGTTTCCAGGGCTGAATGAAGATAACAGGAAGACTTAATTACTCTTCTGCTTCTAGTTTCCAGGTGATATGTTGATAATAATTAGCTGGTACCATATACATATAGGTACTAACTTTATCATAATTTACTTTGGAAGTTTTACCAGCTAAACTTGAGGGTGAAATACAGGACTGTCATAATGCATTTATTTCATCCTCTATGTGAAGTAATGCAATATCAGAACTGCAATGTCAGTCACTGGTCCCAAGGCAAATCACCAAGAAAATTAATTCTGAATATGCTCACTAGTCCTCAATACTAACAGAATTTTAATGGGACATGAAAATGAGTGTATTAGAACAAAGTGGATTTTGGCCCACCACTGAACCTGGGAAGTAACAAACCCCTGAGAGGAAACCTGAGAAATAATACTAGAGGCATGTATGGATACAGTGGAAAAGATTTCTCAAGTTGCACAGCAAGGTTATAAACTAAGCAATGTTGTCATCATCAAGGCTGATGATTAGTGATTACTAGCCTTCACACTACTCCTCAATCTGCAGATACCATTACAAAGAATTTTCCCATGAGTATCTACTAAATATATGAGGGATAGATCTATTGCACACAAAGTCTTGAAGCAATCTACAACTTAGACATTTAATTACTGGAGAGTTCAAATAAAAGGATGTCAGTGGAGAAGGAATACATTGTTCAAAAAAACCACACTGCAAGATATGACTTCTCTTTCATAATCACAGAATTTGTCAGTGAAGTTTTTCAGCTGCTATGGCAATTTATGGCTCAGTGTGATAAGAACTCAGAACAACACTCCACTGCCAAGATATTTCCGCCACTGATTTTAATGACCACCATCATGAAGCACCTACTGTAACCACACGGAAAGAAAAACTGGTTTATAAACTATGGAAAATAGTGTTTCTGTAATGTATGTAGCTAGGGTCTGTGGGATACAGATGTTCCAGTGCTTACACTACAGTGTCCTGACAGCATATTCTGGGTATAGGCAAGGAAAATTAATCTTAATTAGACAAAGAATTTTAAAAAATTGTATATACTTATCATCAGCAGCTTTACATGGAAATTATGAGTCTTTTAAGAGCAAAATTGTGTAAGCAAAATACAATGTCATCATTTATTAATGAGTGAAGGGGAAAATGTCTGTGTAGTTCATGTATCCATGAGCCCGCTTGATCTTTTAGCATTTCTTCCTTGCTCTGGACCCCATTGCATATTTTTGTATTTCTTCTTGATTGGTTTCAATGAAATAGATGTTTTCAACATAAAGCAATGCTTTCACCCAAAATAATTTGGACTATTAGAATGAAGATAACAAAGTAGGAGCAAATTTGCACTTCTAAATTACTTTAGTTTATCACAGATATACTTAAAAGAAATCAATTCAGCAGTAACTAGGAAAAGAAGTGCTTGTTAGGGACAATTATTATGGTCATCCATGAAAAGAACTGAAACGTTTTGTAAAACAAATGGTTTACACATGCCGTGAGCTATTACTAGCATACATAATGTATTTTGTTCCTATACCTTCTTTAAGAGTTGTGGTTTTTCCCATCCAAGACAGGTTCTTTCTGTTTAGCAATTTTCAAAACTAGTTTTTCATAATTTTAAAGGCAGTGAGATCAAATATATTGCATCTTTACTGAATGTCTGTCTTATGTTTAAATTGGGTCTTCTCCCCACTACAAAATAACGGGAAATATAAAGGGATATGTCTTATCTTCACAAATTTCCAAGGAATTTCACTGCAGAATATACCAAGGAAGTTTTACTGAATTACCTTGTTTCATATTCTTCTCCAAGAATTTAATTTTCCAGCTAACATAGCATGTAGGAGGTAGGCCAGTCTAACTTTTACTGTGCTTCATTATTAGGGCTGTAATAGCAGTGTGAGGAAAATAACACTTTTTTAGCAAACGTGCATGATTTCCAAGCAGCAAAAAACATAGATGTACTGTGATTCATGCCCTAGGCTATATTTATGGTGGTAAGAAAACTTGTATTATTTTTCTGTGATTAAAAAAAAAAGCTGAGATGGGAACCTAAATTACCACTTCCTTAGAAAAGAATTACTGTGAAAACATAAATTATTGTAAAGGAATCCATGCAAGGCCCATTAAAGGAATTAACTCATGTTTGCCCAAGGTACATCTGAGAGGATGAATACATTTATGTGAACTCGTTATGCAAAATGTTTGGGTTTGAACAATGTGTTGTTATTAAATCACTAGCTGCAGAGGATTCATAAATCTAGGAAGGATAGCTGGTAGCCATTTTGTCTTCTGTGCTGAAATTGGTGAAAGCCTGATATTACTGCTTTTAGTCCTTCTTTGGTGATTTCCTTCTCTTCTTCAGCAAAGATTTTGATGTACAAACATTCTGATAAAATAAAATTGTGTGCGTTTTCTTATATTTCTTTGTGAGAAGAAGTGAATGTATGTGAATTGATGTGCAGACATCTGTGTTCTTTGGTACTATAACCTGACAGAGCTAATGAAGACAAATAGTTTCATTCAGCAGCTCTGCATGTGTTGGGGGTTTTTTAACGTATTTGCAGCTCTTCATGGTCTTGATTTGCATTAGGATGCCTGTGGAAATACTATGTGCATAGTGTTATTTCCTTCATATTCTTTATTCTGTTAGTAAGATTCCCACTGCTTACGCTTTCCACTTCGTAGTTTTGGTGGGTAGGATGGAAGATAACAAGTAACTCTGCTACCAGCATGAATAAAAAAAAAGAAAAAAAATTATTTGATATCTGCTGAGCTATACACCCTGCTCTCTAATTCTTTAATTTCATGTTGAGTTTGGTTTGGGGTTACATAGCAATAACCAATTTTCAAAGGTTTTTTTGCTTTGCCTTGTGTCTGTGTTTCATGAGATGGTGTAATGGCAGGAATTAAAGCACAAGTCAGAAACATGTGAAAGTGGATTTTCTCTCTTTTAAAACATTGAGATACAACAATGATTTCAAACAACTTTCATGGACATACATAGCTTCTTTCCTAATATAAACTGCTAGCAAAATAACCTCGTTTTCACAATACTAAAACGCTCAAGAAAATGTAGAAAGTTCTGTGAAAAGTTTAGGCTATGTTATGTTTTGCATATATGTATCCTAAAATAAGGATTAGACATCAACTCAGTGTGGGCAGAGGAAGTTTGGAGATTAGGTATCATTTACAAAACAATTCTCAACTAGAAGTGTAATAAAATTGTCATTTAAAGTTAAAAACAATGTTAAGAGTCATTAGAACTAATTTAGATGCTTAAAAATTGTGGTTAAAACTTAACCAGTCAGTCAAAGGTCTTTTTATAATCAACATATGGAAAAAAATAGTAGTAGAGGGTAGTTCACATGGTCCTCCTGAGGTGTTAATCTGAAGACAAGATGAAGAAGTACTTAGAGGTGCCCTTTTGTCTCCTTTGTGTATAAAGGAAACATAGAATGACAAGCCCAGGCTTAGAAGCACAACTTTTAGATCCTTAAATTAGGTGGGAAAAATCCCATCCAACATAATCAATGGAAAACGTATACTGTTACTTAGTTTAATTTTTCACAGTAGAAATTTCTGATCCCTTCTGAGGTGTTGAGGGTTTTTTATTTTATAAAATATAAACAAATATGAAAAGAATCTCCTCGTAAGAAAACAAGTCTTATGAGCACTGAATTTTAAAATATCAAATAGGCTGAAGACAAAAGAACTTCAACAATTTGTATTCAATAGAATATAAGACAAAAGAACTTCAACATCTAGGACACATACTTAAGTTTCAGATCAGATCTTTTTTATTATTTGGCTATTCAATGGCCTGCCAAATAAGATTAACTGTTAGCCCACTTTCTAAAATGCATTTGATGGAATGCATATGAACATCCATATAGTTTATGACTCATAAACAATTGCTATGACCTGTTATGTAAGTCTCAGCAGGGAAAAGGAGGAATTAGCATCGAAGCAGTTGTGTTGCTGTGTCGCGGGGGACAGTGGATAAGGTTTAACAGTCGCTCAAAGAATCACCACCAAAGATATGAGGGAAAGGTGATTTTTAATATGAGTTTGTAAAAAGCACGACTTCACAGAATTCGATGGCAAGATTCACTCTATTACTTACTGTGTGCAGGGAATGTGAAAGGGAATTAGGTCAGAGTGGTGCTTAGGTGCAACTGTCACAGTGAATGGTGGGGAGGGGGGGGGCACAGAGAGAAGTGATTTTACAGTGGTTGGATAGGGGAAACCAAGTCAGGGTCGAGTTGGAGTGATGTATACAGGGTTTAGGGAAAAGGGTATAAGGAGTGCCCTCCCGTTGAGTCACGAGGTTCAGAAAGGACCCCCTTGCTTTCTAAACTCCTTCTCAGAGGAGTCTAGGTGCGGCTGAATCCACTCCTAGTCCCAGACTTGGTCAACGGTTTATAACTAAAGGAGTGTAGTGTTGGGATTTCAGTGAAAGTGATTTAACATGTAAGTATGGGTCTTATAAAAATTAACAGTAGCAATAAATGGTATCTTAACACTACTAAAGTAAATAATAAACTAAATTATGTGATTAGCAATACTTATTCAATAATCAATAATCAGCAGTTATGACGACTTAGTTAACGATTTGAAGTTTCCTAACTTAAAACACATGTATACACACACATACACACACACACACACACACACATAGAGGTTAACCTTTGTTTAAGATGTTAAATTTGGTACCCAATATCCTTCGAAAATCACACAGGGTCAGGAAATAGTGAGCTACACACTATTTCATCCTGTGAAAATACTTCGCGAAAATCTAAATTCAGTGACTTACTCACTTTTTTCTTCGCTGGCGTCTGTCAGGGAAGGATCCAAATACCTCGCGGAACCTCGCGAAAACTGCTCTGAGAGGCGTCCCAGCTCAGAGGGAGATACACGGTCACAGCCTGCTGTGGTCCCGGAGAGCTCAAAGGGTCTCGCTTTAGAACCATTATTTATAGAATCGCAAGATGATTGACTTTGGTCAGTGTTACCATTTCGTGGCCACAATTCTTATCAGATAATTAGTCTTGGCACCTCTCAGATATGTGGGCTGCGACCCATGCAGGAGAAGATTTAGGTACATTTCCTGGGTAACAGGAGTTCCGGAGATGGTCAGGGAGCGCCTAATCACTTCAACTCACTGTGATTGCAGCAGGAGTTCCAGGTGCAATCAGGGAGTGCCTAATTGTCCCAACTCGCTGTGCTCATCCCGGGACAAAGAGGTACCGCATTACTTCATATCTTGGCTCATTGTACCAACAGGCAGGGTCGTAGAGTGCCCAATTATCCCAGCTCTTTGTTCTCAGATGGTGCTGAATGATCTGGCATTGCAATGCGGCTTGTTAGTAGGGGGAAGCGGGGCCTACACCACAACATGCTGGGAATTACTCTTCCTTCCCCCCATCTCCTAGAAACATTAACATTTATGTTTCCTTTTGTTTAAAGTCCACAGATCTCAAAATCTCTTTGGATTTTGTAGCATAGATAAAACTGATCTTAAAAATACTGTCACCCTAGACAGTGGGAACTGTAGTTCAGTAGTTTCCTTTGCCTATTCTCCTCCAGGAATTAAACTTCCTTGCTGGACTGAGGTTTCTGTGCTTATCCTCTTTATATTTCCTTCATGTGTTACAGTGCACTGACACTGCATGACTAAGGCTTGGTTGTGCCCCACAGCTTCAGCAGCCATTTAATTTTGGAGAAAATCCACTACCTTTATGGTATTCCACTTTTATGTGGAAAAAAAAAAGTCACGTATTAAAGGTTTCTATTTAAAATACTTTTGAAAGAAAATGTTTTATCCAATGAGTCCATCTAACAATTATGGCAAACTCATTGAAATGAACTATAGGGGCTTGATATATGGATAAGAAGGTTCCTTGTGGAAGACGCCAATTTGAAAAGTTTCCAAAATATTAATACGAAAAAAACTGGCCTATGCTGTGTTATTCAGCAGTGAGATTCTGAGTAATGCATTAATTTAAAACAGCTCCTGTCTGAACTTAGAAGTCTATTTTATAACGTGGTTAATGGGCAACAGCACAGATGTAAGAGCTTTCAGACAAAGAGTATATGTGATACTTTTCCTTTAAAAAAAAAAGCAAAGCTACTTATATAATTCAATTACATTTTTTTCGCAGTATAGCTGTACATCAACTCTGAATTAAGTGCTTTAATACACTACTGAGTCATCACTACAGATACCTTGGTAGCAATGTCAAGGACATTACTACAATAATTTTAACTGAAAGAAATATATGATGTTGACTTTTCTCAAACTGCTTAAAATTTTCACTGAAATCAATGGAATTACATCTGAGTCACACTCAAAGAAGCCAGCTGGAGCTTTTCTCATCTATGTTTAATTGTGGACACAGGCTAAGAAAACTATCTAGTCTATGTCAGATGATAAGCTGCTAAACTTTTCCTAGCATGTTCTGAGTTGATATAGTTTTGGGAAATGTTACATTTAGGAAAACAAAGCAACAAAACATTTATGGAATATAAAAAATCAATATTTTTGATAAGTATATTTCTAGATAATGTGCCATTAATGGAAAAAGAAGTGATATTGTAGATCATAAGCTGATTCCACTTCCATTCCTGGAACAGATTTTGTCCTTACTCTGTAGAAACAAAGTGGTACAAAAGGTAAATTTTTGTTTCACAAATAGTTGGACAACGAGGCAAAGAAGTATGTTTTCCATTAAAAGCAAAGGATCCTAGGTAATAAACACACTTTCATTTTAAAATTTATTCTGGGCTTGTATATTTGAATTAGATTCTTAAATGTCTGGTGAAACAGTACCAACACAATTTGATGTCTTAAACCTAGTCATTCAGATATAGACAATCCTTCTTTTAGGAGAAGTAAATGACAGCTTTGTAAGATTTTCTGGAATGTCTCTACACTGCTTAACAAATTAAGCTTACAGAGATCTAGACCTAGCAAAGCTTTTGTCAGTATTTGATAAAGCAATTGTATTTTTTAAACTCTAAATTCCTCAAGACAATTAATAGCCATTCAACAGAAAAAAAGATATGTTTAGTTCCAGTGTGGTATTTCAGGATAGGGAAGTGTTCTCAATTATTTTTTCTCCCAGAATGGACTGATAATAGCTTTTGGCGGCTACTTCTCAACCATCTGCTTTAAAGAGAATGAAAACGAATATAGTCTCCTCTCTTCCACTGAGCTCAGAAATGTAGTTATTGGACTCAAAAAAGTGGTCATACTGCCCTGTCTGTAATACAGAACAGTAAGGGTACATTAAGATAGATTCTTGAACATAATTAGCACTGGGATAATTAAAAAATGACCCAAAAGTAAATTAAAAAACCCCAAAAAACCCCGACCACTGTGTCACAGTTTTTAAAAGCTTCAGTAGTGTCAGCAAAACATGATCTCAAACAAAGTCGTAGAAAAACCAGTGTATTATTTGTGTTCTGTGATCTGCCTGAATGATTACTGTCTAGTTTTAAATCTAAATTTCACTGTAGCTTGTAATTACTTTTCCATTGAGTAGAGGTTCATCTTCTTATAGGAGGAAGAAAGAGTCCAATTCAGACTTCCTAGAGAGGCAAAACCATTTTAAGGTATCATTTTAATTCATGGTGCAGAAGCTCAGCCAATCTGATGATAATGCTTTCTTCTGGAACCATTAGAGCAAGCATCTCGTTCAGTGCAGTTTTCATAGGGTGAAAGGACTTTTGTCTGGATACCCGTGTGCCTTTCTTGAGTGACTTACAACTGAAAATGGTGATTAGCTCTTCACATGAAGTTGATTTTATAAATGTACATCTGCCACTGCCACAAAAATATGACTACTTCCCACGTCTCTTCCTCATGCAATCACATTATGATTTCAATTACATAAAAACTCTCTTTTCTAAAAAGGTTGTAATGATTAAACTGAGAATTCCTTTGATTACATGAGACTTCAATTATCTGAATGCTTTGTTTCCTTTAGGACTTCAAAAAACTCAAGAGTGTATTGTATTATCATGTTGCAGTTGCTTGTATTATTATGTTGCAGTTGCTCTATCATCAGGGAAATGATAGATATTATCTCTGTGTGAGATATTATCAATGTGTGACTCTCTGTAGAGGCCATCTGGTCCTTAAGATACTGGGTGTCAGTCTGATGCTAGTACATCATGTATTTATATTTGCACATATGTCCCAGTAAAGTCAGGAAGGCAGAATATTCTAAAGCATGTGAGATGGTGTTCACATCTGACCAACCTATAGAACTATCATATGCTGCTGTTTATTTATATTTTAGAGAATTAATTTTAAGATGCAAAAGATATGTAAAACATTTTCTGATAAGTAGCTAATGCTTTCTTCTTTTTTGAGACTGGGACAAGGACACTTGTGTCACCTGGAGAAATATAGACCTTTTTATAGTTTCTAATTGGAGAGTTGCTCAAAAACAGGTTACATGTATTTGAATACGTAAATCTCATCCTTCAGTTAATCATGATGCTACAACATTACAGGAAGGACTGTCATATTAATATTATTATCTATTATATTCTGGAAAAATAAAGTGTGAATCCAGAGTTGGATACATGTCTATCACAGTAAATGGAAGACAACACTGGATTAATCCAGCTCTATTTGCAAATGTAGTGGGAAAAACTCCCTGAATTTATCAAAGTATTAATTACTGTTTAAGTCCATAGCTAGTATGAAAAAAAAAGAAAAAACTTGTTCAATTCTTTGACAGATCTCTTTTCTAAAACATACCATCAATATGCTTCTTCAATTTCTAGAAGCCATTTCAGTGTTTTCCTTGAAATATCTAATTTCGTACTTTGCTAATTATATGGGTAAAAATGCCTTGATGATTTTCTAAATTTTTTTTGAACTTCTGCTTCAGTGCTGTAATTTACATTTTGCTAATACGTTATTTCTGTTTGGCATGCCTTTTCAACCACTACCAATCTTAATGCTTGCTAAGTCAGCCATGAAATGTACTACGTGATTACAAATCTCTGATCATACAGTAGTTCATGTTACAAGAAAAAAAGATGTTGAGAAATTAAGTTCTGTTTCACTCAGCCCAATTCATACAAAATTTTAGCAAGTAGATAACTTAGATGATATATTAGTTGGCAGAAGTGATATGGCTCATACTATATTACATGTCTAAGAATCTCTGAATTACAGAATGGTTGAGGTTGGAGGGGACCTTTCCAAATCATCTACTCCAACCTCCTTTCACAAGCAGGGCCACCTAGAACAAATTGCCCAGGACTATGTTCAGACAGCTTTTGAATGTCTCCAAGGATGGAGATTCCACAACTTCCCTGTGTCATTGCTTAGTCACCTTTACATTAAAAAAAAATGTTTCTTGATGTTCAGACAGAACCTCTTGCATTTCATTTTGTACCCATTGTCTCTTGTCCTGACCTGGACACCACTGAAAACAGCCTGGCTCCATCCTCTTCACACCCTCCTTTCAGGTATTTATATGCAATGATAAGATCCCTGCTGAGCCTTCTCCAGTTCTCTAAACAGTCTCAGCTCTTTTCAACCTTTCCTCCTAAAACAGACGCTCTAGTGCCTTAATCAGCGTTGTGGCCCTTCGTTGGACTCTCTCTAATATGTCAATGTCTCTGTTGCGTTGGGGAGTCCAGAACTGGAAACAGTACTCTAGGTGTGACCTCACCAGTGCTGAGTAGAGGGGAAGGATCATGTCCCTCAGTCTTCTGGCTATGGTCCTCCTAATGTTATCCAGGATACCATTTGCCCTTTGCAGCAAGGGCACATTGTTGGCTTATGTTGAAGTTTGTGTTCACCACAACCTCAGGGCCTTTTCTGTCAAGCTGCTTACTACCTGGGTGGCCCCTAGCATATACTAGTGACTAGGGTATTTTTCTCAGGGGCTGGGCTTTGCATTTCCTTTTGTTTAACTTCATGAGGTTCTTGTCGGCTTATTTCTTTAGCCTGTCGAGGTCTCTCTGGATGGCAGCATGACCCTCTGGTGTATCAGCTGCTCCTCCCATTTTTGTGTCATCTGCAAATACGTTGAGGGTATACTCTGCAACCATCATTAATGAAGACCTTAAAGAGGACTGGACCGAGTATTGACCTGGATTGCATCATTAGTTACTGGCCTCCAACTGGACTTCATACTACTGATCACCATCCTCTGGGCCCAACCATTCATCCAGTTTTAAATTCACTTCACTGTCTGCTCATCTAGCACATACTTCACCATCTTCTCTGTGATGATTTTATGGAAAACAGAAGTATTTCAGGAGTACCCTACAATGGGAATACTATACTGTAGAAAATACAGTCACTGTATTGTAATTCTTTCCATATTGCATAAAGAAGAAAATAAATAGTTGTGGCTGCTACCACCCATCAACTATAAAATAGAACAAAATTGATACTTTTCTTGACTTCTAATGGACCCCTGTTTAAGAACTATAATGGGAACTTTCCTCATGCCATTCATTTCCAGATGCACTCTTCCTTTTACTAATTTCTTCTTGAGAATTCTTCATAATTGTAGTAAAAATTATCTGATTTCCACAGTCTTTCAGGAAAGCATTTAGAAAATCAAAATTTGCTTTTCAATGTAGTGAAATCACAAAAAATAGTCTGTTACCAAAAGATAAAAAATGTAGTGATCATTTATTTGTCTAACCCAGTAACCTAGTCAGTTAATGGCACCTTGCTTTTTAAGGGAAATGTTTTCAAGATTGCTTGTTCTCTCTTTGTCCATTTATGTTTCCTGATAATGTTCCCGGAAGTTGTCAACAAACAGAAAGATAATAGATGATAAATAAATTTTGGGGTTTAACAGAAAGATAGTAAACAGCTTGTAGTAAATATTAACATCTTTGACAGAGTTGTGGATAAGTATCTTTTTGCACTCCCTCACAATCCAGAAGTAAGAGCATGTTCCATATCTTTTAGACTCCCTCTGTTAGTTTTATACAAAGGAGCTAAACACGACAGATGCAAAACAGAGAAAATATATCCAAGTCTGTATGAATGCAGTTAAAAATACCCAGACATCTTTAATTTATGGAATCCCAAGCAGATGGTAGAATATGTTTACTGAACTCTTGTCTCTTTTTCTCGAAAGAACTAAAAGCTTTAAATATCACAGCATGTTTCAGAATTTGGCAGTGAGGACATGAGTCTTCTGTGGTTTCTTCTTATTTTTAACTTTTTTTTTAAATCCTAATAAGATGTTCTTAAATTTGGAACACTGTAAGAGTTGTGATAGCTACAAATCTGACTCAAATTCCTGATTTGAGATTTCTATAGAAAAAAAAATATATGAAAAAGAAAATATTGACTGACTGTTTTCAGTGTCCGTACTACTGTTTGATTTAGGAATCATAATTTAACACTGTCAGAATTAGGCTGCTTTGAAGGCCAAGGTTACAATTAAATAATGTAGTTTGTTTTCTTGTATAATAGTATCATAAGAAGGTGATTTCATTATCATCGCACATAATGACAACGTAGTGTTTGTCTTAAGCATATCTTCCAGATAGACATTCATTCCTGCTTTGAGACAACAAAAGATTGGAACATGTCCTGCAGTCACTAATTGTTTGCTTCTGTCACTTTAGTAAGGATGCTCTTAAAACTTCCATCTCTCTTTCTTCAGTTCAGTAAAGATGGCTTTAATTTTCCCTTAATTTTTGTTGGTTTTTCTCTATTCATGTAAATTCTTGATCATAATTCAGTTTCAGAAATAAAATAACAGAATTTACGTGATTTAGGAAGACAAGTAGAAAAAAATCAACTACTATTACAACATATCAGTAAGTGATATCACATGTCAGATACCACATATGAGATGCAGTTTGTGCCCACATGTGGCTTCATGTTCAGGTGGTTATTTTAGTAATATGTTTGGTAGTATTCCTCTTTGAGGACTATACAATAGTAGTGCTCTACATACTTAGATAACTATTAATAATTGTGTTGTGATTTTGTGTCATCCCATGTAATCATGTACATGTTTTGAATTATTCTGAGAACTTATTTGATGTTCAGAAAATGTAAAATGTTTTCATCTCTTGAGCTTCAAGATAATGGAGAATGCACCGTTGGCATTCTGCATGACATCAATTTTTGCAAAGTGATTCGATACAATATGTGCTAAAGTCTGTGTGTCCAACCTCTGTGAATCTATCTGAAAATATGAAATTATGTTCTATATCTTCTGAATACTTTTTCACAAAAGTGTTTGGCTGTGAGAGCTTCATTAGAAACCTGATTCATTAGAAACCCAACCAGAGCAGGGCAGAGAACAAGCAATGGCTGGGGCAGTGTGCAGGGAGAAAACAGAAGGCAGTTTCTCAGGTGACCATTCTTCAGGATTATTTCTCTGAAGGAGTTCCTGAACCTCAGTCCCCAGATGAAAGAAGGAAAATGGATTTTTGGTCACTACATTTTTCTGTGCTTTTTATTGGATTGTGAAGGAACAGGCAAACTACACATGAAACTGCTATTATTATCTACATATCCAAGACTTGAAGTGAAACTCCTGTCTGTTTTAGGACTGTGTTTCAAAAATTGTGTGGGTATCACTGACCTCAGATATTTTCTTCCTTCTGCAAAGACAAAGTGTCATGAAAATGAATAATAAGAGGAAGAATTATCATGCAAGTAACTCTGTATTCTGTGTGTTCTGAATGATACCTGTAGTAGCAATTCAGGGATGGCTAAGCCTCAAAGTTTGAGTAAGGAATGTGTGTGTACATGCAAGTGCATGTGTATGCGTATATATCCCATTTTATATATTAAAAAATATGGGGAACTATGTGAAAGTTGGATTTGATCTACCTAAATCTGCAGATTTTGCAGTTAGCAAGTATAAAACCAAGAAAGAATAGGGTTAAGTATGTAACACTTGACAGTCCAATTTGACAGCAGAGAAGACAACTGGTTTGGGGAACCAAGTTTCAAGAAAATGTAAAAGTGCAAATCTGCACATTCATGATGGAGACATATACACATATTTGAATATATCACAGAATCACAGAGCCACAGAATGGTAGGGGTTGGAAGGGACCTCTGGAGATCATCTAGTCCAACCCCCCAGCTACAGCAGATGCCACTAGAACAGGTTGCACAGGAACACATCCAGGCAGGTTTTGAATATCTCCACAGAAGGAGACTCCACAACCTCCCTGGGCAGCCTGTTCCAGTGCTCTGCAACTCTCACAGTAAAGAAGTTCCTCGTCATGTTCAGATGGAGCTTCCTGCGTTCCAGTTTGTGCCCGTTGCCCCTTGTCCTGCTGCTGGGCACCACTGAAAGGAGTCTGGCCCCATATTTATGACACCCTCCCATTAGATATTGATCAGCATTGATCACATCCCTTTTCAGTCATCTCTTCTGCAGGCTAAACAGACCCAGGTCTCTCAGACTTTCCTCATAAGAGAGAGGCTCTGGTCCCGTCACCACCTTTGTAGCCCTCTATTGGACTCTCTCCAGTAGTTCCATGTCTCTCTGGGGAGCCTAGAACTGGACACAGCACTCCAGATGTGGCCTCCCCAGGGCAGAGCAGAGGAGAAGGATCACCTCCCTCGGCCTGCTGGCCACACTCTTCTTAATGCACCCCAGGATGCCATTGGCCTTCCTGGCCACAAGGGCACATTGTTGGCTCATGGTGAGCCTGTTGTCCACCAGCACTCCCAGGTCCTTCTCTGCAGAGCTGCTCACCAGCAAGTCAACCCCCAGCCTGTACTGGTGCATGGGGTTGTTCCTCCCCAGGTGCAGGACCCTACACTTGCCCGTTCTTGAACTTCACCAGGTTTCTCTCCGCCCAGCTCTCCAGCCTGTCCAGGTCACGCTGAATGGCAGCACAGCCTTCTAGTGACTCAGCCACTCCCCCCAGCTTTGTATCATCAGCAAACTTACTGAGGATACACTCTGTCCCTTCATCCAAGTCATTGATGACTATGTTGAACAGGACTGGACCCAGCACCGACCCCTGGGGAACGCCGCTGGTCACAGGCNGTGGTCTTTGACCCAATCCTCCTTGACCACGGGGAAGTCTTCATTTCTCCAGGCTTTCTCTCTCACCTCTGGGGACTGGGAATCCTGAGAGCTGGCCTTAGCAGTGAAGACTGAAGGAAAGAACGCATTCAGTAATTCCACCTTCTCTGCATCCTCTTGTCACTAGGGTGCCCTCCTCATTCAGCAGTGAGCCCACATTTTCTCTAGTCTTCCTTTTGCTGACAACGTACCTATGCTTTCACGTATAAATTACTGTGATCTGTTTAAAGACTTCACTATTTTTTCTCATATATTCCTAAAATTTATGTTTTTTTGATTTCACAAATATTTTTAGTAATAATTTGTTTTATTTCTTAATCATATGATATTGATTCTTTAGAAAGTTTTCAGAACTTCTAGCTGCCTAGAGTAACATCAAATATGTATAAAAATGAATAGTGTTATAAATAATACTTGACATTCTTGACATATTTCATTTATTCTTTTGAACAATACCTCTCAAACACTGGCATTCTAATCTTGTGGTGCTCTGTAGAAAGTTCTAAGCGTTTTGAGTAAAGTGAAGGTGTGAAGTTTATGTATATATTTTAAAGGAAATCTTGAGATGTTTCTCTTGAAAAATCTGTTTGCATTGTGGTGTCAATTGTCCACTTGAATGTTCCATTAAGCATAAGGATGAGAATTCACATCTTTTATTTGCATTAAGCACTTGTACTAGTCTTTTGAGATTGCTAGTTATAAGCATTTGAACTGCACACACTTAAATCTTTATTTTTTAAATTAACTGTTCTGAAGCTCCAGTCTTGATTCTCAAAACTGTCTAAATATAAATGTCAACAATTTGACTAAAAGTAAAGGTAGGGAAATGAGAATTGTGGTTAAGAAAAGTATGTCTTCAGCTGTGTCCACTTGCGACAAAGACATCTGACACCTAACTTTTCATTCTCTGTTCCTCCATTTCACCCAGTGACTTACTAGGAGAAATATACCTTTTTATTAAGACAATGACTATGGGAAGGAGAACAAATACTTTACAGTGTAGAAGATTATCACTCATTTGTTATTTTTTGAATATGATAATGTTTTGGTTAAACAACCTGTGTCTTTTTCTTTCTGGAGCAACCAAAACACTTTCCTGTGGTTGCAAATTACTTCATAGCAAGTCTTTATTTTAGTAGAATCAAAGTGGGGAAGTAAGTTGGTCAGGGGCACTTAATGCCTTGTCCCTGGCTTGCATATTTCTTACACAAGGCTGTTGTACCAGAATTGTTAGAATTCCTGTCAAATAAGCTAAAATGATAATAATTTTGTTTAAGAACAGTTTACCTGTACAGTTGGATCAGTCTTTAATTCTGACATATCTGTTGTGCATTGATTGTCTTTCTGGTCCTGAGGACATAGGAGCTAAAACTGTAAGAGGTACCAGAATACCTTTTCTAATGCTTTTTTGTTGTTGTTGTTCTTTAACCTTAATGCAGAAGTCTTCAACAAGAGTAGAAATCTGACCTAGTCAACTACTTATCTTCCTTACTTAATATCACCAGATTGTCCCTTAACATAGTCATACAAGGGGAAAGGAAAGAAGTACCCTCTGCAATCTGATCATCTGGCTGATTATAAAATTTCACATAAACTTTTTCTGATTTACCCATGAAAAGAAGCACTTTCAAAATGGGAAATAATATTAAAGCACTTGAAGAAAAACAAAGTGCAATGCTAAAAATACAACTTCAACTCTTTGTGAATAGTATGTTTGCATATATATGTGTGGACAATGATTTAAACTTAGAGTTGTAAACTTGTACACTAAACTTCAAGCCAGCAGATATTCTAAATCTCATCTGTGCAGGACAAAGCTCCTCCCAAATGCTGACTTTGTCTTTGAAAGTCTATTTCTTTATTTAATGTTGTCTAAGTCACTAAATAATGGAGCTAATTAAATGTGCTCTTTTTTTTTCTCTGAGGATTGTAAGAAAAAACAGCATTGCAAATCTGCCTTGTAATTAAGTGAATTGAGCATTGTTATACCAGGATTTACACTATGTTAGAGGGATTGTAATTGGTTGGTTCCTAATGATTTTTTTTATTGTCATTACATCAAAGTTTGTGATAAGGAGTCAATTTTTGCTGTAGAAAATTATATATATATATATATATATATAACATATATTTAAATTTATGAGGATATAGCCATAGCTTAATCTGCAGATATAGTTTTGACAGCAATGAATGTAACATCAAATAAAAAATATTTTCTATGAGATTAAAGTAAATTCAGCAACTGTATACCAAATTTTAGATTTAAATGATCTGGGAAACATTTGAGGGGAAGGTGGAGAAAGGAAGTGATCGGGGCTGCTAGAAGTCAAATCAAGGTAATTTCAAAGAGGCAAAAACCACTGTGCAGCTCAGCAGAGTCAGCTGTGATTACCAGGGGTAAATCATACCTGACCAATGTAATTGTCTTCTATGAGAAAACAATGGGTCTGCAGATGAGGAGAGAGCAGTGCATGTCATTTACCTTGACTTTAGCAAGACTTGTGACACTATTACTCACAGTTAAGCATCATGATCTGGACGGGTGAAAAAACAGATGGGTGAAAATTTGTTGGATGATTGGGCTCAGAGAACAATGGTTAATGAATTGAACTCTGTCTGAAGACTGGTAACAAGTGAAGGGTCCTGGGACAGTCTTGTTTAACATCTTTATCACTGACTGGGAGAAGGCTGTGGAGCACACTGTCACCAAGTTTCTTGATAACACCAAACAGGGAGGAAAATAAATGTAAAAATTAATACTCGGTACAACCTTGTTTAAAATGCTGTAACTCACCACACAAACTAAATTACTTAGGAAAGATACATGGGCAATAATAGAACAAATTAACCTGACATTCAGGTTAATTCACTAATCTATTATGAAATACAGCAAAATGAGCATTCAGAAAGATACAGTATCTGTAAAAAGATTAGCACCGTGCAGCTACATCTCATAGGCCATTCTTTGCTTTATTTCCTTTAATGGGGATGTAGGAGAAATATCTTTCTAGAACTCAATTCAACTGATTACATTTTGGAAATGTGAATAAGATCTAAATAAAACTGTCTTCCAAATACCTAGCTAACCATCTGAATATATGACTTAATTTTCAAAATTGGGAACACTCAGAATTTCACACTGAATTTGCAGATAAACCTGCAGATAAGCTTTAAAAAGTGTCTAATTTTTCTCTGTGTGCTTTAAAAAATTCAGTAGAAGCTGCCTAATATTTCTTGTTCTGTAAATTAATGACATGCAGAGGAAATCAGACCAGTCACTTGGAAGTAAATACTATATGAAGAAAATACCTTTAATTCTGTTCAAGGATGGTGAATGCCTTTTCTTCAACTTCCATTTCCCTGTTATTCACCATGTGAAATCCATGTCTGTTTTACTCCTCTATTGGCATAGCTGTTGTTTATACAGTTCTTGTTTTAAGAACCTTATGAACTTTTATGAACCAAAACCTGCTTCGGACTGGACTTAGCACACAGTCTTTCAGTGGAACATTTCAGTATGAAAACTTTTTTAATGGAGGACAAAACCAAAGCAGAGTGCATTGGTAGATACCACAAAATTTGTGATTATACAGACTGGTAGGTTTGGAGTTTCATCTACTATGCTGTTGTAAGTAGAGCAATAAAAATTTAAATGCCCTTTTTTTTAAATACCAATATAATGCATCTGAAGTTGATTTTGGATTTTTTGGTAAGTTTTATGCATTTAATTAAGATATAATAAAACCAAATTTTTCCACTATCATCTGAGTTATGATGCCGTAAAGCACTCCAGTTTTACTAGACATGGAGTTACTAACTTGAGTACCAGTTCTTGACAAAATTAGATTATATCATACAATTTCCTATAAAAGTTTTTTTT
>VZSC01011028.1:18883-32373 GCA_013398225.1 Steatornis caripensis | reverse complement strand
ATACAATTTCCTAGAAAAGTTTTTTTTGGCAAGTAGGTTATATTACAGTCAAGCACTTATTTCATCATTATGAATGTAGGTGAACTGAAAGAACTTAGAAACTGCATACATTACTATAATGTTTAGCTGCTTGTAAAATTGTCTGTAAAACCAGCAAAAGAAGCAGGACTAAAGGTTAGCACTGCAAGTAGACTAGCTCAGGCATAATAGAAAGAAAAAAGCTTTCAGGTCATAATTCAGCATATTTTTTTAATAGAAAAAGTATGTTTCATTTCTACTTTAATTAGGAATGTAACAGTCAATAAAATGGAGATCAGGGTGCAGGAGATCCATGTAAAAGTTCCTGTTTTCCTTTTCCTTGTCTTATTCTTGCTCTTATGTTCCTATTTTCAGCTCAAACTTGTTCGCTTCTGAATGGGGCTATTGTTGGAAACGTAGATTTTACAGGACATTCAGAAAAAAAATCCCTGTGCAGGTCTTGTTGTGCAATTCAAGAAAGACAAGCCTTAAGGGTTTGGGAGTACTCTGAACAAAGTATTATTTAGCTATTCATATAAGCTATTGATATAGATAATTTTTTAAGATCATGTTGCCCATTGTTAAATTTTCTTTAGTCTTCCGTTTTGGTTATTCCAGATTTTTCTAGACAACGTACCTTGAGTAAATAGCAAGCTGAAAATACTGATAAACCCCCCCAAGCTGACAGGTCTTCTCCCCATTTTGTGTATGAAGTATAGGACAGAGACATTTGAGCTCATGGGATGCCACAGAGGTTGCATAGCAACAAATGAATGCAAGAAGTGTCTCATCTCTGCTGACAGACTCCCAGGGAAGCAGAGGAAGAATTTGAGGGTTTGGAACTCCAGATCTTCTAGAATCTTTAACATTTTTGGTTTAAAATAAAAATTATTTTTAAACAGCACTGAATAAGCATGCATGGCTTTTCAGGTTCCACTGAGACAAGGAGAGTTGAACAGGAATATTAATACAACTTTTTATTAAATGTTTTTTCTTATTCCTTGCACTATCAAAGAATCAAGCTAAGAATGGGAGAAAAATATGAAAGGAAAATATTATATTATACTGCCCATTGACAACATTGTGCTACAACTAATTTTTGTTAGTGATAAGCAAATACCATTTGTCGTATTTTTCTGCATCAGTGGATCCTTTGTAGTGCAGTAAGGGAAATAACAGATGCATGATATGCAGAGAATAAAGAAAGAGTTGGAAGTCATGAGAATTGGCAGTTAAAGGCGACAATAAAAAAAGTTGCAACTGGGCTAGATAACACTGGTCACTAAGTGAGTGACGCTTCCCATTGTTAAAATTTCTAATATTTTAATTTCAGGATTTTCATACTTTCCAAAGAAGAAGTTGGACTTTACAAAGGGTTTTTTTTCATTTCTTTACAAAGAAAACATGTGAATCTCGATAACATTTCACACATCTGTAACTGTTCCTTTAAAAGATTGTAAAGCCCTTTAACAACACTAAGCAAGAAAGCTTTGTGACAAGTCGTTCCCAGATATAAACAAAACAGAAGTATGGCTCCACAGAGAAGTAATTAGGACAAACCAGCACTCTATTTAGATTGGAAATCATCATAGAGTAAGATTGCCTTTTTAAGCCTCTAAAGAGCTTGAAGTGATAAATTCATTTGTCAATGGAATATAGACACCTCCTGCATTAAGATGAGCAAGGATTTTCAAGATCAGAAGTCTGGATTTATGTAGCTAAAATCCACATACATTCTCTGTAATCCAGATTCCTTAATGATGCTACATAAGTGGCTTAAAATAAACTTTTAAGGTAGTCAATATCTGTATGTTTGTCAGTAACTGATGCAAGGTCTCAGAGAACAAGTTTTCAGGACTAGTTTTTTACTAAGACTTACTATTCTAACGGAGGCCAGCAGTAATGTGCTTTTGAACTTGTATGAACTTACAAAAGGTTACATAGTGCTAAGTGCTGTGAAAAATTAGATGACTCTAAATGCAAACTTTGTGATTACTTTTGGATTTGAAGACCATGTGCTTCAATTCATCTCCTGAAAACTATACTACCTAATCTAGCATGGATACTTTTCGGTGACGCCATGTTTACATTACTGTTAACTGGATACTTGCAGAGTAGTTAAGTCTATCTGAGGGACATACACTTTATTTCAGTGATGAAGTAGTCTCTGCCATTTCAAATGCAGGCTTTGTGTTTGTTATTTTTGTGGGTTTTACCATAGTATAAAATAAAGTACTAATTCTGAATGTTTATGTCTGATCTTTGCTTTAAAACTACATGTAATTCAGGAGGTGGCCAATTTGTTACGATCCCTGTAAAACAAAGGCTGACCCAACTGGGAACGGTACCTCAGTTGTTGAAAATGGCTGGTTTTGAACTGCTGCTGAGCAGATACAGTTAGGATCCTCATATCCCAAGATGACAAAATTCGTTTCTGTGCCTATAAGCAAAAATAGTGCCAAGTGCTAGAAGTACCCCTAGGCGCGAAGACTCCAAAGCATGCTTACATAGACAAACAAAGCCTGGGATACATTAAATTAACTGCATGAAAATAGTCTGTTAAGCAGATGGAGTGCAATACACATAATGTTGTTATATATTTTTAAAGAACTATATTAAATATTATAGATAAAAAACTAATTAAAAGAGAAGAATTCTGCCAAATACAGTAGCATTGACATTCAGGAATTGTTTTGGAGTAAATACTGATTTCAGAACCTGCTTCCATTTTGGAAAGGAACACAAATTTGGAACTTTCAGTTTCCATAAAATCCATTGAATGAACTAAAATAACATTATTAAATAATTTCACTTGTTTAAAAATTTTGAAGTACAGTTCATATTCACCTATGGCATTGAATATATAGCTATTTTAAATATTAAAATATTTGTTGAAGCTGAACAATTGATCTTTGTTGAAACATTTTTATTGCCAACATGTTTTACCACATCACAGAAAACATAAAAAAAGAATAAAATTCAGTTCTACAGCAAGGAACTTCCCATATATGATAATGAGGGTAGTGAGACACTGGACCAGGTTGCCCAGACAAGCTATGGATGCTTGCTCCCTGGAAGTGTTCAAGGCCAGGTTGGATGGGGCTTTGAGCAACCTGGTCTAGTGGAAGGTGTCCTTGCCTGTGGCGGGTGGGTTGGAACTAGATGATCTTTATGGTCCCTTCCAACTCAAACCATTCTATGATTCTAAGGGTCCTCTTTTGAAAAAGGAGAAAGAAAATAAGTACAGTAAAAAGTCTTTAATAAAAACATCCCTTCCAACCTAAACCATTCTATGATTCTACGAACAGATTCTCCCAAAAGACCTGCTATATATTGGCTTTACTAATGTCTAATGAGAGGAATCCCTTCAGACTGAAAAAAGAATCTCACAATATGTATGTGGTGGTAAATAAATTCACACCTTGTTTCCCATTAAATAAAAGTTAAGATTTCTTAGTATTTTAATGTCAGTCTTGAAGTCTATTGAATTTTCAATATGAAAGTTGAGCCCCAAAAAATTTATTCATAAAAATTAAGTTACATACATGCTTATGGACTTGAATTTGTAAAAGTTTCCAGTATTACCTTTCACAGCATCAGATAATTTAGCAGCAGTGACCTTTAATATTTGGGAGTGGTACTTTTTTTTTTGCAAATAGTAGCAGGAAATGAAAGAAGAAAAAATACTTAGCTTGTACTTTGTGGAACTAACAATTTAAATACGTAAGCCTGAACGAAAGAAATTATTATTCTATTTTGGTAGATGAGATACTGAGTCACAAAAATTGAATTAAGATCACAATGTTGCATGAAAAATGATGGAATAAGAACTAAAAGTAAACTCGAAAGAATTCTCTGTGATCTGCATATTACTAAATTCTTCCATTCATAAGTATTTTATCCTATTCTTAGTACTCTACCTTTCCAGTCCTTCCTTCTAGTTATAACACATTATTCTCACCTTTCTTGAATTGTTTTCATATTTGTTGTCATTGGTATCCACTTCTGTAATTTCTGACGATTCCATAATTGCACATAAACACAAAGAAGTAAGCATTTGGCATGTAATAAGTATATATATATAGTATCTAGTGTATAACTAACTACTCACTTTTCCTACCCTTTAATGACTAGAATAATTGTGAAAATATTATGGTATCTTTGTGCCAGCCATCATTAGTATTTTAGGTAAAATGAAGGAGTAAAATACACTTCTTGTTTTCCTTTTGATTTTTTGTCTTAATTTAGCTCTCAAATATATGTAAGAAATATGAATTGTCTTTAAAAGATCTGTCCATGTGAAGTCAAATCTGGAGTGATTTCAGTGGAACTACTCAATATGATTAGGAATAGAAGAATCTGAGGTCCATACCGAAATCTCTTTTCATACAGTCCGTGTTTATTGTGTTCTAGCACTTGCTGTATATAGATAAATGCGTATGACAGCTTAATTTATATTATTTCAATATATCTAATTTCGCAAGTTAAAAAACTTACAGTATCAGAAAAATTGCTAAACATCTACATGCATTTCCAGATCAATTTTGATTTTCAGTTTAAAAAATATACCAGAGAAAATAATATTTAGCACAGGATAGCCACAAAAAATTTTTGTATACTGTTTTTGAATAAACATCAGAATTAAGTTCAGAATGTTTGTATTCAAAGGAAAATCAGAAGAAAAACACTAATTTCTTTGCTTTTACGAACTACTGAAAATCAAACTCATTATAGGATTCTAGTTGAAATTATACAGACATCTTCCTCAGAATCTTTCCTTTAAATGAAGGCAAGAGTGCAGTATAGACAGATAATGATACTTGCAAGTGTGCAGCAACAGCATCCTTCTCTGGTACTTAACAGCTTCTTATCTCTGAAGTGTTCTTTCCCTCTTGTCCCTTGCTATGTGCCATGAGAGTTTGTCCTCTGCACTTGACTAGACCTCAAAAAGAGAATCTACACATGGAAAGTATGTCTGGAGATATCTTTACCTTTGATGTTATGATGCAGACTATTGCTTGGCTGACCAGGGCCACTCCTTATTGCTACCAAAATGATTTTTTCCAGAGCTGGGTACGAGGTCATTCAATAACATTTATATTTATATATTCCAGGGAAGGAATGAGATGAGGACCTTCATCAGTAGAAGGCTCCTTGGAACAGATCTGTTCTCAAATATTATGTATTACACAGTGGGAGTTGTAGTTTTAAAGCCATAAGAGTTTACCAAGTCCTGATCAGAAAAGATATTGTGATAGGAGCAGGATAGAAGGGACACTAAAAATAATTCTGACATTTTGGACTCTGCTAACTTTTTCACATGACTGATTAAGATTTGTGTCATTTCCGTATTTCTGTAACTCAGAAGTCTGCAATATATTAACTTCCGGAACACTTGCAGATTAGCCAATTATGAATGGCTAATTAAAAATCATTTGGCTAATGCGTGATCATGTGGATGAAAGAAGTTATTGATGTCAACTCAGAGAGTGTTTCTGTGAGCTGTGAAAAATATTACTGATGCTACTGTTCAGTTTATGCTGGCTGAGGGAAATGTGAGAACACAGAGAATTAATTTTTGCAATGCATTCGAAAGCCAGCAGATGGAGTGTTTCAGTTACAATGATAAATACAGTTATTCCAAATTTCATCAGACCAGCTGATACCTAATCCTTGCATCACAGCAGTTACACTTTGCCTTTTAAGGAACAAAATACTTAAAAGCTTTGAAATGCAAAGCAGCTGTGATGCAAACCATCTTACATTTACAAATATTATTTCTACATTATTATTATTAACTGTGAATGCAGTTCTGTATCAAGTATGCTTTCTATACATTCACAAGATTTAAGCCAGTCTATGTAAATGTGATGCAGACAGTTTTGTCCTTCGCAAAAATGTTTTCTATTCTACTACATCCTTTCTGGAATGGACTTTCTTGTTTGTTTGTCATATGAGTTTTTTCAATTAATATCATATTCAGTGTGTTCTATTTGTAGCCTTTTGTCCTCCTGATTATTTAAAAAAAATCCTTCATGTGTCGTACAACAGAAATTATGATTTGTTTCATTTCTAGAGACTAAAATGTGCTTTACTTTAAAGTATAGCACATAATAAAATATAGAAATACAATAAAACAGTACAGTGGGTAAAATTTAATCTTGGTCCTCTCATTTGTCCCACATGCAATTTAAAAAATAATTTGTACATTAAAAATGTACACAGGAAACCAACAGAGTCACAAGAGGTAACTGTGTGTTTCCAAAGTAGACATTTGATTTAATGAATTATTGGTAAAGTGGAAAGAAACGTGGAACAGTGTTTTTAAAGAAACATAATATGAGTGGAAATATTTTATGGATACAGTTAAAAAGGAGTCTTGTCCAGACTGAAGTCAGTCTTGCAAACTTGTGCAAGTTACATTTTTAGAACTATTGAAGAGAGAAAAATGTTTCTCAGAACTAACAGTTGCTGTTCAAGAGTTTGTGTACTATAACATGCAAATTATTCTTACATTTTGACAATGCCCATTAGCTACTTAATATATCACGTCCATGAAAAATACAAATGGAAATCTAGGTTATTTTGATAATTCCTTTGGTTCATAATTAATGAAGCACTGTCATCATAAGCAAAAACATTTCTGGGATGAGATAAACAAATTCTAAATGTTCAAAAATGACCCTGCCATTTTCTTTGAGATACATCATCATCATTGAAATGTTTTAAATAATTTGCCTATTTAGGAAAAAAAAAATCTATCAGTACCAATGAATTGATATATGAATTAAAAATCTTTTTATGTTATTTACATGAATTTGCTAATGCTAAACTAAACGGTGTGGAATGGGGAGAAAGCTTGGCTTTAGTAAATGGTTGAGATTTGGTTAATATTAAAAAACCTCAGTCTTCTGTTCATTGTGCCTCTTACAGAAAAAAACTTCCTGTGTGAGAGTTTTATATCTCTAACTTGCAGATCATAAACTCATACAAAAATAAAGTTCTGATGCTAGTCTATCTTGGTGTGTGCCTCAATTTTGATGAAGAAAAATCACTAAAATTCTTGCAGGAAAAATATCCTTCAGAAGTGCAAAGGCTTCTACATTAAAATGGAAAGTAAGCTTCAAAACTTATCCTAAAGGAGTGGTGGTAGTGGTGGTGTTTGTGGGGGGAGAGAGTTGTGTATGTGTTTTTTTCATTTGAGAGGAAAATGTATGTTTTTCCAAATTAGAAGCGTAGGGATTTTTTTATAGGGCTTTTTTTTTTTTAAGCTGCTAGGTCTGTTTAGACTTTGATTTTATCAGAAAAAAATGAAAGTGGTTGGTAGCATTAACCCCTCACTGCCCCACATAAACCTGGTCACCTAAACAAATAAAGATTTGATCTTTTTTAAGGAGTCAATCTATAAAGGTAAAAAGTCCCTTCTAATGTTGAAGTTTATAGTGACAGAAGAATTTTCCTTATCTAAGTAACAGTAATTTTATCTGGAGGAACACTTCTGTGAATAAATCTTGTGTATAATGCTGAGTAGCAATATTTTTGCAATACGATTTCTAACATGTCAGATATTTGTTTTTTCTCTAGTAAATAATTATTGTATAATTTGCTGTGTTTACTGCATTCACAATTTTAATTCATAAAAATAGCTGCTGTTTTGTCTCAATAAACATTTTGAAAATTAACAGTGATGACAAAATAATGTAAGCAACTTGTCAAGTTTAACACCATTGATCTCTCTGAAAAGATTTTCACATTCAGTTTTGAATTAAGATGCTGCATCTCCTTTGGAGTAAAAATAAATCAAAACAGCAATAGAATAAGAAAAAAGCTGATGAATAGCCATGTTGATGTCTATTGGTTTTAGGTATGAAGATCTGAGCTGGATGTCTTTATTATTGTTGAATGGTAGAATCATACATGGGAGAAAAAACAAACCAAATGTATTCCTGTTCCACAGTCATTTGTCTTTTCTCTCTCTTTCAAACTGCAGAAGGAGTTGTAGAAACATAATACTCACAACAGGTTCACAATCCTCTTTAAAGGTATTCATACTGAAAAGGTCAAATCTTACCCATTTTTGGAAATAAGTGTTTTTGAAAAAAGCACGTTAGACCTCATCAAGATTTTATAGGAAGGGAAAATGTTGTTATAGCATAACGTTTTATTTTCACACGTGTGTTTGTTTATGAGAATCTGGATGCAGTGAGAGGTACAAGTTTTCCTATTATTTCAGCCAATACCAGAAGTTCTTTCCCCTATTCTTTGGGGTTGGACTAGATGATCTCTAGAGGTCCCTTCCAACCCCTACCATTCTATGATTCTATGATTCTTTATTTCCTCCCTTGCATGAGAGGTCATCAGTGAAAACCTGTACTGTTTTGTTGGAAGGCATTGTATGCAATAGTAAGGAAAAGAGAAGGCACTTGTGTGTGTACAGGAAAGTCATGTAGAAAAATATAGATCAATGTCTTTGGTTAACGAAAAAGAAATCACAACTCAAAAAAACCACACAATATTTACTAAGAAAAATAAATGCCGCAGATCTTAAAATGACAGTGACTGCCATCAAAGTGAGTCTGTCTTCTGGTATACTGATGTGGTATCACTTTAATATAAAGAAGAAATACAGGAGAAATATAGGCGAAACATATATAAACTGGTAGTTTATTCCATTATTTTTCTCTAAGTTGGTCAATAAGAAAATATACAGAGATTCAGAGACTTTGATGTAGTCACAATGGGTATATTCCATTTATTATTTGGACTGTATAGTTTCAGACACTTTATCACTGTGTGATTGGGAAGGAAAAGAATAAAACATGGAAAGATTATCTCTAGAGCTAAATTCTGCCTGTTCAACTGCAGGTTCAGTTAGTAGTTCAGCTAAAGGTTTTTGTAGGATGCTGTATATTTAAGCAAGGAACAGATTTCTGAAGAAAAGTCTTTGGTATCTTTGTTAATCTTAGAAATGGTAGAACTAGAGAAATTATAGCAGGAGAGAAAATTCAATGGCTGTAGTTTCATAATCATGTAATGTAGCTGTAGTTGTTTGCATCTAGAACATGACTGCTTATATGCCTATGTAATATAATCATGGAAATTCCTTTCTTTCCATTGAGATAGCTTATCTTGCATTTTTAGTAAATTCATGTGCTAAGGATTTTCTTGTGTGAAAGGCTTCTACAAAACTGCTGGTTAAATTGGATGTGCTTTTGGAACTTTCCAATGTATAATTCTCTTCTTTTAATATTCAAGAATTAGTCAACATAATCACTCCAGAGCATCTTGTCTGGACTATCTGACTTATCATTTAACCACTCTATCATTTTATGCATCCCATTCTTATCTCTTTTTAAGTTGCCTCTTTCATTCAGTCTCACATTGTCTCTGCATATTTTTTTCTGGTTGTTCCTGTATTCTTTCGGTTTATGACTGCAACTGAATAGTTATCAGCTATCTTATACCACCGTAATTTGCTTGACTTGATTGGATTTATTCCAGTGCCAGAGGAGGATGTAATTTAGTATTTCAGGGGAAGAACTTTCAGGTACATTGATTCAAAATAACAGCATTACGTGAATTTTGTGGACTCATCTATTTTTAAAAACTTTTTTCAAAACTTTAGATCATTGCTTCAGTATAGTTGAGATTTTATTAAGATAAACAAAAATATGTCCAGACTGTCTTTGGATTTTTTCCATTAATTTTAAACCAGTTACTGTTCATTTAGAAGTGTGTTAAATAAAAATGAGCTATGTTCCTTTCACCCACTGTGGTTTTCTCAAATGCTTTTTCATGGTCCTTATGAACATCCTCCTGGCCTTTTCCATCTTTGAATCTCTCAAATGATTTCATCACTGTAAAATTCTGATACCTCTAACTTTACTCTTTTCCAAAATAATAAGCCATTAAAAAAAAAAAAAAGAGTGTTCTTTCTCTTCATTCTTAACACTCCACACAACTTACAGTCTGATACAGGTGGGTAAACTTCCTAAGGTATTCTGTGTTCATAGGAAGTTACAACAATGAAATTCAATTTTTGCCTTGTTCATAGATGCTGCCATAATAAACATGATTAATAACGTACTTCTACTCACTTTCTTACTACCAACTGCACCAACATGTTACCTTTCACCCTGATTTGCTGCTCAATTTACGATCTTTAAAAAGCTTTCATCAAGGACTTTGTCCAAAGCTTTTTAAGCACTCAGATTAGTCATACCTAGTGTTTCATCTCTGCGACACTATTTTGTTGACTCTGTAGTCTTCAGACACAATTTTTCTTTGTTTTTCTTATAGTCCAGGTTGTGTTAAGTTGCTCCATTGACACTGTCTGGATCGTGCTCTTCTGAACGTCATGACTTTCATTATTGTTTTCACCAGTTTTCCAAAAACTGAGTAAAGCTTTAGTTACCAGTTTTCCTTAGTGGTCTTGCTGAAATGATAATGCTATCTAATCCACTGCATTTTGACTGTCAACTTCATTTGAAAATTAAAATTAGCAAAGAACTTTATACCAATCTGCTTGCAAAAGAAATAAACTTAGTAATGTATGATTATTTTTGTTTACTTTCTGTTTCTGAAAGGGGAGGGTGGTTAAGGAACATGGAAGTTACTCAGTGAGCCTCTTTTGAACAGAGATCTTACAAATCTAACACAAATGTTCTAATTACTATTAGTCCTTACATCCAGACCCTCTAAAAACTGCAACACAGGGTCCCCTCCTTGTTCTGTCTCATTCTAAATGTAGTTTAATTGCAATAATGAAACAAATACTTTACAGTGTATTTTGTACTGTAATAAAGGAGAATAAAATACTAGTGGCAGAAAAGGAAAGAACATTTCATACAGAAGTGTTCTACTAATTTTGCAGACTTTCATGTCCTTTGTCTTGGAGATTTTTTTTTTTTTTTAAATGTGACACTTACAGATGTTTGAAGAACAACACACTTTATAGATACCATTGTGTAAAGCTGTAGTGGATTTCCTTGTCTTTTTTTCCTAAGACTAGATCTTCAGGTGGTATGGTTATCTTACCTTAAAGTCAATGTAGCTATGTCGTTCAGTAATCATTTATGTCTGATCCTCACGAATTAATGATATGATGAAAAAACTCCTTTCTCTAACTTTTTGTATAAAATGTTTTGCCATAACAAATCCCAAGAAATATTAGGTTAGAGAAAATTAAAGAGTAAAGTGGTCAGGAATGTCATATTTTATGAACCCAGTAACAGCTCACTATAAATCCGTAAGTGTTCTTTCATCTTTCTTGAGCTCATTAGCTATAATAATCTTCCTAATTCTGGGTCACTCATTGAAGTGTAAAACCCACAGGGATATGATTATATTTACCTGTTGTTAAGACAACTTTTTTTGACATCTAGGGACTGATGAGAAGGGTAACTGTAGCTAATCTGCATTATTCCTTAGGCATTTTGCAAATCTTGTAACTCAGTCAGATGGAATATTCCAGCATGTTTCACTACAATATCTCAATGTCATTGTCCCCTGTAGCAGGTAATGCAAGCCACAGAAACATTACTAGCTTAAATAGGCCATAAATTCCCATAACATGAAGTTTAAAAGACAGATCTAGAGATGTTTTCTCTGATTATATGTTTTAAAGCAATTACTATTGACAATTAATTAATATTTTCTTTTATGTTATTCCTAAAACTACCTATCTCCACTTTTTTTATTTTTCACAGTAATCTGAAGAAAGATTGGAGAAATAGTATTTAAACAAATTGTTTAAAAAATGCAGAAAAAACTTGAAGAACAATAAAGCAGCGTGCAATTTATTGCAATGAAGACTTGAGTAAGAAAAGAATGCATGCAGAAGCTAGAAGTAAATACTGAAAAAAAGAAAAGAATGGAGTAACTTAATGAAGCAAATATTTAAAGAAACAAAGTAGCAGAAATGAAAACAGATAAGCTTACCAAGATATTAAAATATTGTCCAGAATATAATGAATAAAAATATAATAATGTTTACAATTTTCCCCTTACATGGGAATTCTAGTACTTGGTGTCATAAATAAAACTAATGATCAAAGGTAAGGATGTACAGAAGATTTCAATAAGTATTACAACTTTATTTTATTTTTTCTCGTATTGTTACATAGTACACTGAGATAAATCAAAGATAATATTTGTGCAAAAATACTCATGAAAGGTATGCATTTTAATGATGGTACAAATTGGTTGCCTTTTTATTTCAAAAGCTGAGATGCATTTAGTTGTAAGTACAGTGCTTAACACTCAGAAGGCAACCTGTTAAGCAGATTGGAGTTATCTGATATTTTTTCCAAAGTATGGGTTTAATATAATATTGGGGCCTTCAATGTTTAGAGATTTTAGATGAAAATAAAATCTATATCTTATATCTTTTTAAAAACAGACCTTTTAAATTGCTTGCAAATTGCAAGAAACAAGTTGGTTTTATTTACTCCGGTTTACAGGAGAAACATCAATTCATAACTTCACAGAAGCATGAACAACTCTTTAAATAGATTATTTCTATTATTCTTGCTGGTTTTTATTCCACATGGCATCATTAACCCTTCAACATTTAGGATTATATATTTACATAACCAAATTATTAATCAAATCTACACACAAAGCTGGACAGAATGTCTCACGGTGAGAATGTGTCTAATTCTTTTGCTGAATAGCACCATCTAGGAAAATGTAACCCACAATTAATGACTGATCTTTGACAAAATGTTGTAAAGAAGAAAAAAATACAGATTTCTATGAAATGTTGATAAGGGAATGAAGTACAAAGAAAGGTAGAATGTTAAATCTAATTTTCTCCATTCTGAATAAAATTTTGAAATATACCTCTATGTTATTAATTTATACATTTGGATAGAAGGGTAGAGTTGGGTTTTTTTTCTTTTTTTACAGTTTCTGCTAGACTATCACAAGGATTTTTTGTGAGCAAGTGAACAATTTTTGTGAAGTTGTTTTGTGAACAGAATCCTAAACTGAAAAATGAAATAAGATCTAGAGAAAGTTTTTTCTAAATGAAATCTAAAAATATATTGATTATTGATGTAAATGAACAGTCTGATTTTTATCAGGAACTGCCTTATTCTCAGCGTTTCTGAATATTAGGACACATGTTGAGTATCTAATCTCCTATTTCAAACTATAGCTCATGGATGAGTTTCATTTGGTGCTTAATACATTAAGTACAGTGTCACTTAAAAAATTAAATCACTATTAAAATTAATTCTTATTTCCTCTTTAAGTTCTTATAATCATTTTTCAGACAAATACTAATGCAGTGTGCTTTAGCATGACTCTTTTCAAAGGTAATCTCTTGGAGTGGTTCCCATTATTTGTTTTGGTTTTGAAGTACAGAGAAGTGCACTCTGAATTTTCTTATTGCACATGCTGAAATTTCAGAGAGCTTTAATGAACTTTTAAGCTTTGAAAACAGTCACAGAATCTGGGCATAGAGATAT
>VZSC01011028.1:0-18756 GCA_013398225.1 Steatornis caripensis | reverse complement strand
ATAGAGATATTCAGCTTCTTTAAATGGAGATCTGCTATCTTTAAACTTTCTGATGAATTCTGAGAGTTATTCTTAATCAACTTAAATCATGGTAACAATGTTTAGCCTTGATATACCACTTCATATTATATATTCAAAGAACCTTGCCAATATTAACAATTAACAAAATCTGAAACACTGTCTTAGTTGCACAAAATTATAGCCTAGCAATCTGGATTTTTGAATATACTGAGTAGCAGTTATATTCCCTCCTCCTCACATAAATCATATGCAGTTTGCTGCAGTAATTCAACAAAGCAAATACATCCTTTAGATCTAAGAAGGAAGTGATATTTTTAAAAAGTTTTTAGGTTCGCCGTGCATTGATTTCAGCTTATTACACTGCATTAATAACTTAGTCACATCCCTCAAATTACAACAAAGTAATTAAGAGAGACAGAAAAATATAATTACTTTTTGTTTGAAAATTCTGTAATTTCCATGCAGACTGGGTAAATTATTCATAGTGGATGTGGATTCCATTTCCATTTCACTGCACTGATAGCATAATCACATAGTCCTAATTATAGAGATAGTAAATAAGAGACAAAAGAATATACCACTCTTCACTCCTGTAGAAACTTCTATTGGCGCACTAAGCCCCAATTAAAATTCATTATTGCATCACATTTTGCACTGATACAGAAGTTTTGTAACAAAAAGAAGATATTTTGTGTGTGAATGAGGAAGATAGAAGGTTACTGTTCAGATGTTTTTCAATGAGTATTGTTCTCGCTCTCTAGCCCTTGTTCAAATGCTCACAGTTGTTCCCTTAAAGCTGTTCCTGTTGCTCACCGATGTAATGTTAGCTGGGGCACTCTATAAAGAAACCCATTGCAGAGCATTCATTTGCACCAGCTGCAGAGCTGATACATCGTGTCTCTCTTGAAGAGGTAGTTAATCAGTATCCCTATTACACACTGTTCCCTCCCTCTTCACTGCCTCTCTCCTACTCCACCCTGTGCACATAAAAGTCTGAATTTAGGATTTGAGACTCTGTCCTGGGATTACCAGCATCTCCCTCTCATAGAGAGAGAGAGAGCAGGTAAGCAGCCTACTTACCTTCTGCACCTCTTGGATCAGGGAGGAACCTGTTACAGGGAGAGTGAGATGAAAAAAACCAGCTTAATTTTCCTGCCATTACCAACAAGGTGTGATGATTTCAGTTAGTACTAATTGAAAATGCTGACAAATTTCTCCTTGCAATGCTGGCCATCTCACATTCCTCTGTGTGTACTACAGTTACGACAGCAATCATGGCAACTCTGTGTTGTAATGTGCAAGTAGGAAATGGAAGACCAGATGTTAAGTGGGTATGCACTGCTCAGCTACTTGGCCCTCATCTCCAGGAAAGGCAGAGGAAGAGAAAACACTGTGAACCTTACAGATACAATTACAAGTAAATACTGAGGTTTCTAAGCAATTGCCCAATTGTGCTTGATTTTATTCCTGTCCTTGCCTTGCTTGGGAAGAAAAAAGGCATTAATACAACCATGGGAAATGACTAAACATCAGACGTATCTCAGGTAGAATTCCTTCATTTGTCATTAGACACCTGCAGAACAGATATCTAAGTTGATCTAGGTATTTATATTATAGCCAATGGAGACTATATGGAGTCAGTTTATTTGACTGCAGTCTGATGTACATGACTAAGCACTGCTGAATCTGTTGTCCAGCACTCTGCTGATAGTAACAGGAGCCTTGCTGTTAGGACATTGTAAACACCCACATTTAATCAAATTCTTCTCTTTGTATCTCATTTGTAAGCAGATGAAAGAAGAATAAATGTCACACTGGAACATAAAGATGACTTAAACCCCTGGACTGCATTCAGCAGCCAGAGGATTCTGGATTCACTGGCAGAGGAGTCACTGGACATACAATTAAAGATGGAAAACAAATCTGCTTTTACAGAAACAAAATATAGAGGTTTGGAAATTTGGCTTTGATCCTAAGTAACACATTAAATGAGAACTAAGACACCCTAGAAGATACAAGCATGAAGCTGACTTGCAAGTAACCTATGTCCAGTACTCTGCGAGACACAGAAACTGGGAGAACACTGAGAACAAGGGCTTGAAATCGAGTTTTGTATACCCCAGCAATAGTGTGAACAGCTGTGAACAGCTATCTATTACATGAGACATCACTTTTAGTTAGACCACAAGTTCATGTTGGCACTAAGAAACCTTAATGAAAATGGTTTTGGATATACATTCAGAGAAGGTTTGATTTAACAGATATTTATTATGTGGCAAAAACAAAACCAAAAAGTTATATCCAAACATTCCAATCAATTCTGCTTCCACCTGCACCAACCATCATCGACCAGACAGTGCCACACAAGGTGGTCGCATCTCCTTTGAGACAGATTCTTTCATACAGTCAAAGTTTTTTTGCTCTGGTGCAGTCTTCTACCATTTCTCATTTTTCTGGTATTTATTTACAAAAACTCAGTTCAAATTCCATGTTCTTGCCTCAGACTGAGCACGATGAAACAGTATGCTACGTGTTTGAAATATGATTTTGCTTTTCAACTAGAGGGATCAAATGATGCTGTTTCTCTTGTAATCTAGGGACTAAACATAGATCTTAAAATATAATCCCTTTGTAGCAAACAAAGTTGCCATGTGTGTCCTTAAGGTTTCTACTCATATTGTGGCTGGTGTGTTCAATCCACCCAGACCTTCCTCAAAACTACTGTGATAAAATGACCACAACCTTTGAATGTAGTCTCTCCAGATTATTCTGGAAGGACTTGTAGTGCGGTCCTTTTTTAGATTCCACGAATTCCACTTTCTGCAAGCAGTAAATATTTTAATCTTGATACACAGCAATGTAAAGCTGCTCTCTGACTTCCTAAACTACTAGAAAAGTCTTCCTTCTTATGAACAACTCCTACACCTTATGTGGGCTGAGACTGAGCGTTTCCTTATCACAGCGATCAGTGTGGAGTATTAGAAAGAACAATTTAGTTTCCTAGATAAGTGTTATACGTATGTGCTTTGCCTGCATTAGTGTCTGTCTATCAGTCTATCTGTCTTGATGCATTCACACACATGCATATATACCAAAGTCAAACATTTTCATAATGCTTCCCATCAAAAAGACTGTCTCTGTATTAGTCTTTGCCCTGTTATAAGCAGACATTTTTGATTACTCCAAAGAAGCAGGGAATCTAACTAACAAGAATAACATGCCCTAGGTTTAGGGAAAAAAAAAAAAATTAAAAAAAATTGAGCTCCTTAATATTAATACTAAAGTTCCAAGGAGATCAAATGCTTACATTTTTAATGCTAAAATAAAAATAAAAGTACATAGTGTTTAAAGACAAAAAAGCACCTCTCGCCTGAAAATTTTGTTAGGTAAGAGACTGCTATTATCTAATATTTAATAAAGGGAATACGATTGATTCAACCTGAGAAAGACACAAAGGTCTCTTACTCAGAATTGAACAAGCTTTAACACTCTACTGAGATTTTTTACTACTGAGAATGTTTTAATGCAGTAGAATTTGTTTCACAGTAATAGCATTCCTGTTAGAGCTAGTTTGTCATGTCAGAGGGGATGATTATTCATGATAAGCCAGTGGCACTATTACCAGCAATTCTTTAAAAACTGAGGGTAATGATTAATTTCAGAAATGTTAGCTACTGAAAGCAGACATCAGTGCTGCAGAATGGATGAGATACTTGGAGTAACAGTCGCCAAAAGGTGAAATAAGCTAAAACTAGGGAGCATGTAAATTAAAGATGTAAAGTTACAGAATTTAATAGAAAATTTTGTGTTTTGCTTACTTGATAAGAAGACACACAGACCCCTGCTGCGTATTAATGTTTAGGAGGGAGGAGCTGAATGTCCAAGGCTGTTCCTTGGGCTATTATATAACAAATCATCATTAAGTCTCAAGAAATAATTAGCACTATTTTTTTTTCTGATATAAGATGAAACACAAGAAGAAAGATTCAGACCAGGCATCTACAATTTTCCGATGCATAAAATATTTGCATGGGAATAGTAAGAGTGTAACAATATATGAGGCATTTGTCAGCACTTAATACCTAGCACATTAGCTAAAGTCTGTCCAAATTTTGATCAGTAGATACTGCAAAAAATAATATGCCAAATTTCTTTGTCCCATACAAATGAACATGAAGACATCTAACCAACTATAAAATCTCATTTTTTACAAGAATAATTTATTAAAACAGAATGGTATAAATGTTTTCTCAAGCAGTTTTACATGCAAAGTTAAACTATGCCATCCAAGTCAGAATTGTTTACCTAAATATTTTTTCTTCCCATTTCTATGACCGCAGTGCTGTGCTGTTTGCCTTATTAGTTTTCTTTCTGTCATTAAACATTTTTACATATTCCTTTTCTACAGAAATTCTTCAGTCTAGCTTTTCACATAAGCCTTTCATCTAACTTTAATCTGCACCCCAAGCTCAAGTAACAGCGTTTTTGGCTAGAAGATATTGTTGGCAGGAATATGGAAAAGGGTAACTGGTCAGTTCTTGAGAACAAATGGGTATTTCTTTGATACCAGGATGGAGTGGTTGGGTTTTTGTTTGGTTCTCTTTTTGTTATTTTCAAGGGAAGAGGGAACAGAAGACACCAGTAATACCATTAAATATTTATTCCTCTTTCCCAGTTCTGCAAATGGTCACAATGTAGTTCCAGGTTTTAACTAGCCATGTAGAGAGAAAATTCAGCTTTCCTTGATGGTGATGACTTTTTATGGTGAATTTTATCTCACTTGGTAGACTGGCAAAAATCAGCTGGGGTGGATGAAATGGTTAATGTACTCTCCCTTGCCCCTCTCTCTGTAACTCACTCTCATAATAAGGACACACACCTTATACACACACTATATGCAGTTCATCTGTCTGCCACTACAATGAAGCAGTTTGTCTCTGGAAAGGTCCAGAATAAATATGTAGAGCAACAGCAACAACTTCAATGGTCCTGGTATCATTGGGTCCAAAACAAAATCTGAAACACCTCTTGATTATATTGCTTGGCTCTATACCTTTTTAGCATTGTTATCTCTATTAAATATTCTAAAAAATGAGGTAAATTCAAGAAGCTGTCAATGCCAAACAGTTGAAAACATTTGTACTTGTCCTGTTGTATAGTATTATCAATAGTTTTATCATCTTTCCTAGAAAATTGTCATGACTTTGCAGTGGTTTTCAGTGTATAGAGAAATAAATCTTCTACTTTTCTTTTTAATCCATTATTTTATTTGTTAAATACTACATATTTTAGAGTTAAACCCTCCAGTGGTGATGTTTGCTTTTTAAATTGAAATAGTTAGTGGTAATTAATGTAATATAAACAATATTGATAATACTAAAGTTATTATTTTAGTGATACCAATAAATGAGGTCTCATTAAAAAATCTTACAAACTGAGATATCTCAATGACTATTCTTTTTAACTTATTTTGGATCTTGCCTCAGTCTATACTGCCTCAAGTAACTGCTAAAGTTTGTATTCTGGCTTATGATGAAAAAATAATCATGATAGAAAGAAAATGAAGGAAGAAATCATTTATGTTTTTTAAAAAAGATCCCTGTTAGCTCTTGAGGAAATCCTATTAAAACATACATTATTTTAACTAGTGGACATAAAACATTGCCTTCAAAAGATTTTTACTGACTAAACTTTCTGGTTGGTCTAGTGTTCTTTACATCTGGAGTTTTTGGTGTGTTTTATTTTAGAAAACCCCTGGATACCTCAGTATAGACACTTCAGTTTAATAATTCATCATTAAAATGGCACAGATTTACCATAAACACTGTGGTAATACCTTTTAAAAGTTGAAGAAATTAAGGGAGTTACATAAAATAAAATTTGTTTAAAATGTGTGGCTTCATATGAGATTCCTAACTCATAAAATTGGACTTAAAACAGAATAATCTGTAGAAATACAATGCTTGAATATCTACCATTGACAATCATTAGTTTCCAAGATGCTTAAATTGTTGTCCCTTAATTTTTAAGAACTGTGTTAGAAATTGTCCCATAGTGTCAAATCCTTTATGAGTTCTTCTGACCTCCCTGCATTCACTTGACCCTTATATAGTCTACAGCTCTTTGATTTTTGAAGTGGTGGCATTTTTTCAGAATTATATGATCTAGAAAATGAAAATTAGAAAGCCCACTCCAGTGTACCATATTATCAGAACTGTGTGTTCATCTATGTGTCTACTTATAGAAGGACACTTTTTTCTTTATGGTCATCGTCACTGTGTATTTTCTTTTAAAATTCTGTTACACTTGCTCATCTTCAGAAAAGCTGTATTTGCTAGTACATTCACTAAAGGGATTGAGATCCTGCCTATTTAATTCAAATCTGTCTCCTGTTTAACTCAAAAAATGTTGTCACTCTTTGGAGTAGATCAACAACAATAGCTGTTTTTTCTAACTGTTGCTTCCTTTAATTCTGAACACAACTTTAATCTTGCTGCCCTCAGGTAGTTTAGGCTGTTGTAGAGTGCATGGAGTGCATTTTGTGCAATAGTCCAAACCCTATAGTAATGACATCACAAGGTATCTATTGACATCAGGTTTTTATAAATGTTTCACTGAGAAAACTGATATTTCACTGAGAATGGTAATATTTCAGAAGTGTGAAACATCAGATAATTTTTTTTCTTTCTAAGCTTATAGCAGAGTTTCAAAACTCTGAATTTCCATGTAATGTAAAGCAAGAAGATATTTGTTTGGTTTTTAAAAATTACATGTCTTCTGAAGGTAATCCCTGTGAGTTAATGAAAAGACTTTCTAGGCTGTTTACATCTGAAGCAGTCTAACCTGCCATAGAAGGTTGTCTGTGAAGGAAACAGGACATAGGAAGACCACCTATGATAGTGTACAGTAAATACTGCGCCATTCTTATGTTCAGTTTCTATTGGCAGAAACTTAAAACAGAGCCTTACTTTTGTCCTGATTTTCCAAGTACTGACTCTTTAAAGTCTTTTCTAAGCTTGTTGAAGTCACTTCAAACCAGCATCATATTTATTTGGCAATGTTTATTTTCTATCTGAATGCTTACTGGAATTTTTATCATCATTCTGGGTTTTCTTAGCCATTCTTCCCCTCTCTTTTTGAGTTTGACTAAATCTATGATGTTTTAGAAGGATTATGGGAACTGTTTTTTTCTTTCTTTAAATCTATATACTAATTTCAACAGGTGGCTTAGATTTGTAATAATCTGTTCTCTGCCACTTATCTGAAATTGCTGCAAGACTTCAAAGTACCAGATGAAACATACTGTAATTGTGTTTTTCTTAACTTTTTTTTCTTCACTAGATTAAGTCTCTGTGTAAATGTCATTAGAGAGGTCCAGATCCCAGATCCTAGATTTTAATGAACCAGCTATGTAATGACAGAAGTTTACTGTGTATGCCAATGGCCTTTAAATTTAAGGAATTCAAGTCAGCGTTGTATTGACTGTTCTGCCGTTACATTACAATTAGTGTGAAAACTGTAATTAAGGGCCTTGGACATTTGAATTTAATTTAAAAGTGTAGTACTAAATCTATCTTAATTTCTTCAGAAGTTACTTTTTTTTTCCACTAATACTAAGAGCAAAGGCTCTTGAAACATCTTATTGTGTGACTTTTTCCCTTACTTGAGAATTCTGACATTTACCAATTTCCTAGTATTGTTAACGAATTCTTCTGCTGTGGACAACTTAATGTACTCTTTATTTTTTTCCAAATACAACTTTTTCAAGCCTTGTTATCTACTTATATTCTAGAGACCCAAAGACCTGTACTTTTCAGCAACATCTTTTATCTATCAACATTTGAAATGTAATGAGAAATAAATACAGCATTAATGAAGAATTAGAAACAATATATTGCATGAATTTAACTAAATGATAATCTACTTCAGAAGTTTTAGCTTGGCCTGCTACTGCAGTTGTTGTATCTTGCCACTGTCTTTCATGCAGTTCATATGGAATGGGCTGGCTACGTATCAGCACATTTTAATGAAAAGATAATTTTACTCTAAGGTATATTATTTGAAAATCAATTAAGAAGTCTATGCAAATTAAGACTTGTTATTTCAAAAAGAACAGAAATGTTTTAAAATGCTGTTGACAGTTGATGGTATTCTGGAAGTGGTCGTCTTTGTAATTTTGACTTGTTAAGTGATGGTTCTCAGCTACCTTTAAAAATGCCCTGATTTAATTACTAAATTAACAGTTTCTCAGATCACACATTTAAAAAAAGACAACAAAAGAAGCACAATACAAAACCTCTGGACATCTGCTTAGCTTTGCAGAAAAGGGGAACAGTGAAAAGGAAATGTAAATTAACTATAATTTTTCAACAACTGATCTTTACAGTAGAATCTCTGTTCATATCTTTTCCACAGAGTTAATTTCCTATGTAATCAAACACACAATCTGCATGAATTCTTTTGCAGCCATGCCTTAGATATGATGTTCTCTTTACGGCTGCCAGGAAGATTCCTGGATCTATTTATGGTTGTATGCTGGTTACTTTCCACTTTTCAAGTGGAAGAACTGTAGGAACAGTAGGTAGAAGAAAAAAAAAAGCAAGGTTAGAGTACTAATGAAGGCACTTTTCACAATTAGTTCTCCTAAAATGAGGAAGTCATAGCTCAAGATGTTTATTTTTAAACATAGGAGAGAGAAGCAGGGTGGCCAAATGTCACTGAGACCAGAAAATCTACTGTTTTAAATCCAAATTCTCTCTAAAAACCCCAAATGCCTTTAATAACTATTTACAATCTCCCCAAACATAAGAAATCTGATTCCCCTGCAAGTTTGGCTGCACTAGCATGTGTGAGGGATATTAAATATGGCAGGCTTTCAATCCCAGAGAAGCTTTTTAATTCGTTCTCTGATGAGATTCCAAATGTCCTCTCATTTTTATGTCTAGTTCAATTGCCCAGATGTTTGTCACATCTGAAAGATTACCCTTCTCTGGCTGCATGAGCAAGGAGGCAGTTATTTTGGAACAGATGATCTCTGGTCTATAAGGCATTTGAGATATTACATGAGGAATAGAAGAGAGGTATTGAAATATCCTTAGGAGGAAAGTTGAGGATAAAAACTTGAGTGTATTTCAGCTGACTGTTGAAACCAGACTTTCATCTGTGGCAGTGGTAGCAATGCTTTTAAAATAGAAGTAGAGGCTATTCCCTGTCAAAGATTTATGCACAAACCAAAGTAATTAAGTGCCTAAGGGTAAGGGGAAAAAACTGTATTTTACTGTGAAAGTGATAATCTTCTTCTGTTGAATGACTTAGATCTTTTTTAAAATTCCTCAAAAACTGGTGACACGAAGTTAAAACCTTTTTGGTTTTGGTTATAGGAAATGACTCAACAGTTTCCTGTTATAGAACAAGAAATACACATAATTGCAATAAATATTTATTTCAATATATGCAACAAAACCTTTATGGATACTTTTGTTAAATGAGATCCAGTTGTTTGTTTTGCCACCTTGCCATTTTAAGCCTTCTGCACCTGAGGATGGATTCCACGTGAACATGAGCAGTCCCGCTGATTTTGAGACCTTATGTTTCTGAAAAGAAGAAACATGCTCAATATTGACATGAAGGGGCAGAATCTTTTGTCCTTCTTCCAGTTTTCACAGCTGAGACAAGTGGAAGCCAACACTAAAATATTTCTAAACCTGTTTCAGAAAAGGCGGCTGAAACAGAGATAAGAAATTATTCTCTGAAGGAAAAACAGTACTTCCATAAAGTTCTTCAAATACAGTGATAATTACTTTACAGTGATAGCTTCTTTTTGGCTGATATTCTGTACCAGTTCCACTGAGCTCGTTATAAGTTTTCCAGCCAACCCTACCAAATGATTGGAACAGTCATTTTGGCATCTTGTTATAGCTTATGCAAGGGTAAGACACCCTATTTTGCCCAATTATTTGCAAAGAAGTACAACTATCTTTTCTCATAACCTTAAAATGATACAGATCATAGATAAAGAAAGAGTCTTAAAACAAGCTTCTTTTGTACACTATATAACGTCCGCATATTGGCATAACTGCCAATAAGCTGTACAGAGAATAAGCATTCAAATATCTTGTTTGTGAAAGCAATGCTTTTAAGAACAAACTGAAATGAAATGGCAATTTAGTTAAGAAATCCTATATTTCTTGGAATTCAGTGGGTGGAAAGCTCATTGTAAAAGCTGCTGTTGGAACTGAGATGGAAACGAGAAGCGTTCTTTGAAGTACACAGTGCTGAGTTAAACAGGCATACAGGGCTATATGAATACAAGATAGACACTTCTGAAACAGCAGCAGCTCTAATGCCTCGTAGCTGGCATGGATCTCTACTCTGAGCTACTACACAGGTCCAGCATACTTCTGTTACGCTGTGCTGTGGTGCAGGGTTGCTGCTGGTACGTGCACCTTCCATGTCTAGCGCAGGAGGAAAATGAGACTCAGAAAGAACCAAGGGGTTATAATGTTCTGGTGGGAATGGTCACCAGGGAGTGTCCTTAGTGTGAAAGTCACCAGTCACACCGGTATGAAAGCACAGTAGAGAGAGAAAGAAGTATGTAAGCTGCTGGACATTTGAAGAGAGTGGGAACAAGCTAAATCCAGTACATTAAAGGAGGCAATTATCTTGCATTTTGTACTGATGTGAAAAAAGTTAATAAAACTTTGTGTTGGAAGTTAAGGTTAGAGAAACGAGGCTTCTTTTATGCAGAAATTAGGCTTATTGGGAAATGGAAAAGCATAAATGATAGAGAACTAAGACATGATGAGAAGAGATACAAAAGTAAATTTCAAACATAGTCCAAAGTTAAATACAGTCATTGCATCCAATGAGAGCTTCCTCTTCTCCATTTTATAAATAGGCTCAAAGATGCTGGTGTAAGGCAAGTAAAAACAACTAAAATTACAGAGAAGCTGAGGGGGTTTAGAAAAAAGGTTGTATACATGATTCTATATATTTTCCAAAAATGGCGAGGATTGGTTGGAGGGAGAAAAGGGTTCATGAAATAGGGAAGGGCTCACATCACTGTGAAATCTAGCACTGTAACATTCCAATAGGTTCTCTGAAGTGCTAAGAAACACTTGTGAGAGTATAAGATGAAACTACAAAAGCAAGAGTTTTTGCAAACAGGACTAAAGGGGACAATAAAGAAACAAGAAGGATGAACACTCAGACACCATAAAACCTAAGGAGATGATAATGCAAGTCAACAGAAAGAGAGTCCAGCAGAACAAAAAAGAATTAGGAGAGCAATCCTTCCTGATTTATAGTCATCATGAAAATTAACTGCTCTTTGCTGCCAAAGACAGTAAGATAATCAAAGATCACAAATAGAAAAAGATGTGGCAGAAACATGCAAAGAGCAGGACAGACAAGCGAGTAAAGTTGCTGGATTACTAATGGAAGAGGACCACCATCTAAGGGGAAACTAACACCTTTGCAAATAGGTAGATTGCACAAAAACAGGAAGGTGAACTTGGATGACATGGATACTTTCAGATGCAAATGACTGTTCCTTAAGATGAGTGCAAGTGAAAAAGATGAGGATATCATAAAAGGAAGAGAAGAAAAAAAAAGCAGCATGTGAACAACTCATCTTCCATTTTCTGGGTTTGCTCTTAAAGTAAATGATAGCAAGTATTAAATACCTCTTTAAAAGAAAACACACAAACAACTTAGGAATGTGTGAATGTGTTAATCAGTACAGACACAGTATAATTCTCTTACCGTGATGACTGCTATTAAAGAATACATTAAACAAAGGTGGTTAAACAAAAGGTATAGAGTACTTGGAAGGTCAGAGGTATGGAAATACGTTACTAAACAGTATAATTGAATGGTCAGGATGAAAAGGAAAAGCAAAAGACAATCTTGTACTCTATTGAGTGAGTATAGTTATGGGACATCGAACGGCAAAGGGTATGGATATGGCGTTAAGTATTATTTGCTTTGTTAGAAGGCAATGAATGTTGAATAAATAGATTAAGAACTGATGTTACTGATGCTTACTGTAATCCCACAATGAATCAAAGGATAACTGAAATCAGGAAAAGCAGCACTATTTTATGATTTCAAGAAGTATGTATCCATGTAAAATTGATGAGAATTAAACATCTGAATTTTAAAATCTTGTAGTAAACAATACAATGGAAACTTTGAATCATACTATTAAAAGAATATTATCAGTAGTAGTGTTCATCTCAACACTTACTTCAACAAGTATTTTTCTTTTCTAGTCTAACTTCAAGCTTTTCAGAATTCTTTATCAGATGCTTTGAATCAAACCTCTTTAATGAAAAATAATTTGCAAGTAAATTCTGTTTTGAATGTAAGTTCTGAAATCTAGATGAAAAAGTTCACAGTATATGTTACCAATAATCTCAGCATGAGTTTTGCCTTGTGAAAATAAAAGCCATGTCTTCAACATCTGATCAGACCAGTCAGTTAATGCATGTTGTCTGTTTTGAATGTAACCTAGATGGTCTGCCAAGGTGAAGAGCATTACAGAATGGATTAACATGAAAGTAGAGATTAAAGTGCATGTTGTATGGATTCTGGTGGCATGATTTTTTATTTTACAGACTAAAAGAGTAGACCTATCAAAACCAAACTTCATTGCTTGTTTTTTCCCTTCTTGGAATTAAAGATGCATTTTCTGACACATGCATAGCTGTGTTACATTCTGCTAGTCATCGCTAAAAAATATCCAGGTTATATCATCTTTAAGCATATGAATAATTCTCTTTTATTACAGTTTGGAAATGGAGTAAAAGGAGTAGGTGGAACTTTTGTATGTCATGGAAGTTTATATTTCATATATGTGTATGGGTAGGAACATTATTGGATCCAATATGAAGCATTACAATCCTTAATAAGTAGTGTATCATCTCACAAGGCACTTTCCCGTTGTTTATCTCTTTTCCTTTTTTTGAAAAAATATAGTTTTATTTTGGTCACAGAAGACCTATTCTTTGAGTTTTTCTTTATAGCTTACATTGAATTAACAGGATAGTACATATGTAATTGGTAGCTATTCTAACTTATATCCACTAACAGTGACACAGGTTCTGAATTATGGAGCTGTATTATGACGCTGAGTCAAAGTTCACACTGTGCTTTCCACACTTGGTCTGGAGAGATACATAGTAATTAACAGTGCATGTCGTTTAATTTTCAAGTCTCTCTCTCTCTTTTTTCTCTAATTCAATTGAAGTAGGCCAGTAAGAGATTTCTAGGGAAAAACTTAACTGATAAACATACGCACGCATAGCTGTTTTAAAAATCTTATTCCAGTGATTGTATTTGGTGGACAGTGCTAGATTTCTAAAGAATAAAGATCTTATGATGAGTAAATAGTTTAGTTTCGTTAAGCGACTTGCACACAAACTGTATTCCAAAATATTTTAAAGCGCTAAATAGCACAGCTGAGCTTAGATAATAAATATTAACACATAAAAGAGATTTTTAAATAGTTTGAGCGTATGAGGGAGATGCAGAAAGACATAAATAAAACAGACTCCTAACAATGAAGGTTGATGACAAATGAAAGTGCATTGGCACTGATACGAAAATGAATTCTCTAAGCTAATTTGCAGAAGGTAAAATTTGCTATACGTGTCAGGTAAAGGTAAACGAACCCCTAAGTGCCTTCTAAGAGAACCTTCCATTCCCTCTCTGTCCTATATATCTATGATACACTGATATTTGTAGTAAAAGAGTAATCATATTTCATAAGAGGCTTCTTTTCTCATCATTGGAGATAAATATGAAACAGTCAAGATAAAAATATTGGATGTGTTCCTCTTGTCAAAAAAAGTCACTTTACACTGTAGTAATAAGTGTAAAATCTTAAGAGATTTCTGCTTATTACTTCAGAGGAAAGGGTCTCTGCACATTTAAATGCTCAACATGAGGACAGGCTTGTGAATGTGCCATAAAGAAGATGATTTAATAAGCTCAAACATATACATGTGCATATAATTAAAAAGACAGCATCTAGTTTGTTTGTTTGTAGTTTGTTATGAAATGTTTCTTTGAAAGAGCATGCTGAGCAGTTGAGCACTTTATGCTTTCTCTCAGGTGATGAAATCCTCCTGCTAGCAGAGAGGACTTGCTTTGAGCGTGCTTGGGGAAGAGAAGCTTCAGGGGTGCACAAGGCAAAGCGGGAAAACTGATCTAATATTCAAGAGATAAGAGAGCAGAAAGCCTGTAGAGGGGATGTACTGCAAAGCTGGTAGAAAGAAAAAATTGTCCTAAGGACATAGAGGAGTTAGGAACTTCTGTAACTGAGGATTAAAACTGAGAACAAGAGTATAGAAGAGGACCTGCCCTGCCAGGACACAATGACTTGGGGGAGATCTTTTTATAATTATTATTGTTTTCTATTTTTTCTCAGAAAATGGATTTTCTATATACAAAGAAAATTTCTTATAGCCCAAGAAAATTTGGCTTTTGAATGTAGGGGCCATTTCTGACATTTGAATATATTAATGTTAAAAAGGATCTATTGGTAGATCCACTTTTCAACTTTGACCTGCTGTACTGATTTTGGCTGGGATAGACTTAATTTCCATCATAGTATATCCTACGGTGTTATATTATGGATTTGTGACCAAAACAATATTGATAACACGTAGATGTTTCAGTTATTGTTGAACAGTGTTTACAGAGTTTCAAGGCCTTCTCTGTTTCTCATGCTGCCCCTACCAGCAAATAGGCTGGGGATGGGCAAGAAGTTGGGAGGAGACACAACTGGGACAGATGGCCCCAAATGACCAAAGTGATATTCCATTCCATGTGACATCATACTCAGTGGTAAAAGCTGAGGGAAAGAAGGAGGAAGGGGGGATGTTCAGGGTTATTGTATTTGTCTTCCCATGTAAATGTTAGACATGATGGAGCCCTGCTTTCCTGGAAATGGCTAAACACCTACCTGTCAAAGCAGCCAATAAATTCCTTATTCTGCTTTGCTCATGTGTGCAGCTTTTGCTTTACATATTAAATGGTCTTTATCTCAACCCACAAATTTTCTGACTTTTAACCTTTCTGATTGTTTCCCTCATCCCAGTGGAGGTGGGGAATGAGCGAGCAGCTGGGTGGGCCTTATCTGACTGCTGGGGTTAAACCACAACATCCACTTAGGGTCAGTCAAAACACGTAAGCTGTTCATCATAATATTTTATGTAGATGTAGAAATACTTACTAAGTTCTTTCTGCTTACAAATACACAACACAGTTATTTACATGAGATAATATAATGATTCAACAGATAGCTATTTTACATTCAGTGTTTAATACACAACTTTCATAAATCAGAATTATTGATTGGAAAAAGCTTGTTCATAATAAATAGCCTTTCAGCCTCTTCCAGTCCCAAAATCTGGGGAGGAGTAGCAGAAGGTTAATATATCTAATCTGCATCAGATTTGCACCAAAAGAAGACTCATTTACTTTGCTCTGGCTGCTTCTCTTCCTTTTCAGAAAAAAAGAAAGTTGATGTAAATACTTTGCCTCATAGGTGACCAAATTTATTCATAGATGTTGTTTTTATATATTTATTTGCAAAGATGCTACCATATGTCTTTACATAAACAGTATGAAAAACACATTTGTTAGGTGGGTGGGTTTGTTTTGCATTAAGTGGCCAGGATTGTATTAAAACATGGGCTTTACCTTTCTAAATGTAGCACATGCAAAGATGTATTTTGATATTTTTTTAGAAATCTTGAATTTCAATGACATATTTTTTATTGAACATTGATATAAAAATGGATTGCTAACTTTTGTTTCCTTGTGGTTTTTTTAGGATTTATTTATACCTGTGGTGGAACTTTAAAAGGACTTAATGGCACTATAGAAAGCCCTGGCTTCCCTTATGGATATCCAAATGGTGCAAACTGTACGTGGGTTATAATAGCAGAAGAAAGAAACAGAATACAGATCGTCTTTCAGTCTTTTGCTCTAGAAGAAGAATATGATTATTTGTCATTATATGATGGGCATCCTCATCCTGCAAACTTTAGGACAAGGTAAAGAATAAATATTCTTAAAATGTAACTTGAATTCATGTGTTTAAGATATCTGAGAAAATAGTTCAAGCTTATATTTTTAAATTATGGATTTCTGTCTTGTTTAAACTTTAAGGTACACTTTCCTTAATTAATCATAAATGTCTTTAAAAAAAATGTGCTTTAATTCTAGTTAAGTGCTAAAATTAATCTAGCCCTCATTAAATTTCTCTCATCAAAATGTAAATAATCAAGAAGCATACGAGCATGGATAAATGAATGTAAAGCAAATATAAGATTATGGACATCTCAGTTTGCATGATCTAGTAGCAGTGGAACTTCTGTAATCTTTGCAACAGGAGGCTTTCAAGACAGATCAGAAAAAGAATGTATTTAAGACAAAAAGAATAGGTCATTTTTTTGCGATTGTGTACTAGCATCTTCTAACACAAAGGGATAACGAGTGAAAATAAGAGTTTGAAAACTCATGAGTGTGATGGATCACAGAACATTTTTTATCAGTGTCTACTTCAGAGTTCTGGAAGGTTGCAGCTTGAAGGATACATAATAATTCTGCGATAGCAACAACAATATTATCCATACATTCACTAGTTATCTTTATTATCCTCTGTCTTGACTTTTGTAAATCAAGTTGTCATCTACCTAGACTTCTGTAAGGCCTTTGACACGCTCCCACACAACATCCTTGTTGCTAAACAGGAGTAGTATGGATTTGTGAGTGGACTGTTTGATGGATAAGGAATTGGCTGGATGGCCACATCCAAAGAGTTGCAGTCAGTAGCTTAACGTCCAAATGGAGATCACTAACAAGTGACATCTCTCAGGTGTCCGTATTGAGACCAATCTTATTCACCATCTTTGTTAATGGCAGGGACAGTGGGATTGAGTGCACCCTCAGCAAGTTTGCATACAACACAAAGCTGAGTGGTGCAGATGGTTCACGTGAGGGAAGGGATGCCATCCAGAAGGACCTGGACAAGCTTGAGAAGCCTCCTGAGTTTCAACAAGGCCAAGTGCAAAGTCCTGCACCTGAGTCAGGGCAATCCCCAGTATCAACACAGGCTGGAGAACAAATTGATTGAGAGTAGTCTGATGGAGCCAGACTTGGGGGTATTGGTAGATGAAAAATTGGACGTGAGCCAGCTATGTGCACTTGCAGCCCAGAAAGCCAACCATATCCAGGGCTGCATCAAAAGAAGCGTGACCAGCAGGTCAAGGGAGGTGATTCTGCCCCTCTGCTCTGCTCTCATGAGATCCCCTCTGTCCAGTTCTGGACAGTTTAGAGTCTAGAGGAGGGCCACAAATATGATCAAAGGGATGAAGCATGTCTCCTATGAAGAAAGGGTGAGAGAGTTTGGGTTGTTCATCCTGGAGAAGGCGCCAGGGAGACCTTATTGTGGCCTTTCCATACTTAAAGGGGGCCTATAAGAATGATGGAGAGAGACTTTTTACCAAGGCCTGCAGCAAGGACAAGGGGCAATGGTTTAAAACTCAAAGAAGCTAGATTTAGATTAGATATTATGAAGATATTCTTTACAATGAGGGTGGTGAGACACTGGAACAAGTTGCTAGAGAAGCTGTGAATGCCCCAACCCTGGAAGTGTTCAAGGCCAGGCTGGATGGAGCTTTGAGCAACTGATCTAGTGAAAGAAGTCCCCACCCATGACAAAGGGGTTGTAACTAGATAATCTTTAAAGATTCCTTCCAACCCAAACCATTCTATGGTTCTGTGATACTGTGATGGGATGTGTTTTCATAATATTATATAGTAAGTGTTGATTTACTGTTAATGATATTTACTGTTTTTTGAATTTATTGCATAACAATCCAGTATCTGTCCACTATAAAGAAAATGTAACATGGTACTAAAAGGATATTTTAGAACAGTAACATTCTTCATCTCAAATCTGTGCAGGATGTGAATGCTGTTTGTCAAATAGGTAATGTGGTGAGTTGACCCTGGCTGGATGCGAGGTCCCCACCAAAGTCATTCTATCATTCCTCCTCCTCAGCTGGATAGGACAGAGAAAATACAAAGAAAATCTCTTGGGTCAAGATAAGGACAGGGAGAGATCACTCACCGATTACCATCACAGGCAAAATAAACTCGACTTGTGGAAATTAGTTTAATTTATTACCAATCAAATCAGAGTAGGACAATAAGAAATAAAACCAAATATTAAAACACCTTCCCACACCACTTCTTCCTGGGCTCAACTTCACTCCTGATTTCTCTACCCCATCCCCTGATCAGTGCAGGGGGATGGGGAATGGAGATTGCGGTCAGTTCATCACATGTTGTTTCTGCTGCTCCTTCCTCTTCAGGGGGAGGACTCCTCACACTCTTCCCCTGCTCCAGCATGGGGTCCCTCCCATGGGAGACAATCCCTCATGAACTTCTCCGATGTGGGTCCTTCCCATGGGCTGCAGTTCTTCACAAACTGCTCCAGCAGAGGTCCCTGCCATGGGGCACAGTCCTTCAGGAGCAGACTGCTCCAGTACGGGTCCGCCACGGGGTCACAAGTCCTGCCAGCAAACCTGATTCAGTGTGGGCTCCTCTCTCCACGGGGCCACAGGTGCTGCCAGGGGCCTGCTACAGCATGGGCTTCCCATGGGGTCATAGCCTCCTTCAGGCACATCCACCTGCTCCAGCGTGGGGTCCTCCAGGGGC